>AP025044.1:11374355-11403159 GCA_036186865.1 Eustoma russellianum | reverse complement strand
CAAGAAACAAATGTTGAAAATATGTTTGATGATGATGTATTACTTGAGCCTGTACTTGATCATCTAGAACCAACTCCCCCTGAACAAGACATGCATGAACCCATCGATGAAATAAATGAAGAAACTTTGCATTTAGAAGATAATACAATTAATGATCCAATTACATATGATAATGTTCACACTAATGAAACATTTAAACAAGATGAGGGTGAACCTAGTCAATCTAGGAATTGGTGGCATCCTAAAGAATTAATCATTGGGGATCCAAGTATTGGGGTTAGAACACGTAGAAATATAAGTCAACTTGAAGGACATAGCTTAATCTCACACTTAGAACCTAAGAATGTAAAGGAAGCCTTAGGTGATATATCTTGGATAGATGCTATGCATGAAGAATTAAATCAATTCAGAAGAAATAATGTGTGGGACTTAGTACCTAAACCCAAAAACAAGTCAATAATAGGAACGAAATGGGTGTTTAGGAACAAAATGGATGAACAAGGCAAAATTACAAGAAATAAAGATATGCTAGTCGCACAAGGTTATAATCAACAAGAAGGAATAGATTATGAGGAACCTTTGCACCTGTTGCACGACTAGAAGCAATTAGATTGTTACTTGCGATTGTAAGTCTAAGCAATATTAAGCTCTTCCAAATGGATGTCAAGAGTGCATTCTTGAATGGATACATCCAAGAAGAGGTGTTTGTCAAACAACCCCCTGGATTCGAAGATCCAAAGAATCCTAATCATGTGTACAAGCTTAAGAAAGCTTTATATGGTTTAAAACAAGCTCCAAGAGCTTGGTATGATATATTTTCAAACTTTCTTATTGCAAATAATTATCAAAGGGGAACCATAGACAACAAATTGTTCCTAAGAAGAAAAGATAATGATTTGTTAATAGTTCGAATCTATGTAGATGATATAACCTTTGCTTCAACCAACCCTACCTTAGTAAAAGACTTCGAAGAGTGTATGAAGTCAGAATTTGAAATGTCAATGGTAGGAGAATTGAATTACTTCTTAGGGCTTCAAATCAAACAAACCCCTCAAGCAATTCACATTAGCCAACTTAAGTATGTCAATGATATGATTAAGAAGTTTGGATTTGAAGAGTTGAAACCTACTACTACCCCCATGAGTGTTAGCACCAAACTTGATAAGGATGAAAATGGTAAACCTTTTGATGACACACTCTATATGTCTATGATTGGATCACTGTTATACTTAACTGCATCAAGACCTGATATTATGTTTAGTGTGTGTATGTGTGCTAGGTTTCAATCTTGTCCTAAGGTATCACATTACAATGCAGTGAAAAAGGTCTTTAGATATCTTAAGCATACACCTCACTTAGGACTTTGGTATGATAGAAACGCTAAGTTGGAATTGTACGCATATAGTGATGCGGATTATGGTGGTTGCAAATTAGATAGAAAATCCACTAGCGGTACTTGTCAATTCATAGGAACCAACTTGATTTCTTGGTTTTCTAAAAAGCAAGCTAGTGTAGCTCTTTCTACCACTAAAGCCGAGTATATCGCTTTGAGTTTATGTACTATCCAAATACTTTGGCTTAAACAGCAACTTAGTGATTTTGGCATTAAAATAAAAAAGATTCCAATTTTCCGCGATAGCACAAGTGCAATCAATCTTTTCCAGAATCCGGTGCTTCATTCTAAGGCCAAACACATTGAGGTGCGATACCACTTTCTTCGCGATCATGTTCAAAATGAGGATATAGTGATAAACCATATAAGAACTAATCACCAAATCGCTGACATCTTCACCAAACCACTTAATCAAGCCACTTTTGAATACTTACGAGCCAAATTAGGAATGATGACTTACGATACCATTGCATAGTTCTATCTTTTGCATGATTTACAAAATAAAGGGGGGATAGAATAAGAACATGATTTTAGTTGGTAAGTCCTGATGAATCATATGCTAAGTTTAAATTGGTATAAATTTTGGAGCATAGGTTAAGGGGGAGAGTATGAGTTGAGGGGGAGCAGCATACTATTTAAAAGTTGAAAACATTTGGTTAAATTTTTGGTTATAAGTTGTGACATTTAAATCATGTTAGGTTATTTTGAAAATCATCCAAAAGGAGGAGAATGTTGAGAAATATGTTTGGATAATTTTCAAAGTCATAATTTTAAGTGGTGAATACTTAAAAATGTCACACATGGTGTTATATGTGATTAAAAGTTGAAAAAGTTGACATCGATCTCTCAGGTTGTTGCACATCGCTCGATCTATGTACATAGATCTCTCACATCGATCGATCTATGTAAGGCAGAAAAGTTTAAGACCTTTTTGTGAGACATCTATCTCTAAATCTGAGACACATCGATCGATCGATGTACATCGAACCCTCACTTCGATTGATCGATGTAGGTCAGAGGCAAACTCTGAAACTTTCTGTGAGACATCGATCTCTGAAGCTGAGGCACTTCGATCGATCGATGTCTAGGGTTTTTAGAAATATTTTTTCTAAAATGTGATAAAATGTTTGTTTTCATTTGTACATGATTTATACATGCTCATTATGTGCTTATTATGTGTTTTTGGTGATTATTATTGTCTTGTGACTAACGTGCCCTGGAAGTTTCTATAACTTACCAAAAGGGGCAAAATTGGTATTTTGAGTTTTGTAGGAACATCACATGGTGAAAATATGGTCATTTCATCCCTGAGGTATTATGGTCATTTCTGGAGTTTTCTCACACCAGGGGTATTATGGTCATTTCATCCCTGAGGGTATTTTTGGTATTTTCACTCAAGAATACCTTGAGCATATTATTCTCTTCATTCTGGAGTTGGATTATTATTATCTTGAAGATTATTTGGTGATTTCTTATCTTATTCTCTCAACCGATGATAATATTGACTATAGCTGGATATGTGACGATTTGAGATGTCACATTCTATTTTTTCTTGAAGACCCTCTTATATATGTTATAAGAGAATATTTATCATCATTATTCAGAGATATTAAATGTGTCAAAGGTGTGAAGATGTTCATGACATACAAGAAGAAATATTGGAAATTTCAATGTTACACTTTGACATAATCTTGTCAACTATTATCTATTGATTTCTTCTTAAAAAATCTGAGTTGCTACACATATATATATATGTTGAAAAATGTGTATATTCAGATGTATATGATGGTGTATTTATTTTGTGAGTTGGAGACAAGTTGACCAACCAAAAAGAAGCTAGTTGGCAAAATTGCCAACTTGGACTTTTTGAAGTCAAATGGAGCTCTCACATGTCCTATTATTGTGCTTGGAGTTGAGGATAATTTGGTGGTATTATCCTTTCTTATTTTATTAAAGAAAATCAAAATTTACTTTTGGAAAATATGGATGGTAGCCAATGGCTACTTAATGGTCTTGGAGCTGAATTTTCGACTTTGAAATGGTAAATGCCCACATGCCTATTATCTTGCCAAAGAGTTCAGAAGATGATGGAGTTTTTATGGTGCTATTAACTTCACATTTTCAAGATAATTCCAAGTCATCTTTGAGCTTAAAATTTTGGCTACATGGAGTTGCCAAGGTGGACCAATCATTTTGTTTTATTTTGCCAAGTGTACAAGACCAACCAATGATGAGAAGACATTTGGAATTGATGATGAAGATGGTGACACATGTGCATTCTCATCTTCAAGGCTTAAATCACACAATAAATAGAGGCAATGGTGAAGAAGATGAAACACACTTGAAGCTCACAAGCATTTGTTGAATTGTTTAGCTTTCATCTTCATCTTCTTGTTGCTATTGTTTCATTCATTGTCGCAAAGGTGTTCTTGTTGTATTGTGGTGAGCTACAAGCCTCTTGAGCTTCATTTGTAAGATTGATTAGCCATCTTATAAGGCTATATCAATAGGTGTTAGAGGTGTTGCAACTAAGTGTTGCCTAGAAGGTGATTATCCAAGTCTTGAGTAGGGTTGGTGTATAACCCAAGGATCAAGCTTGGCTCTTGTTGTAAGGTGTTCATTTCATAGTAAAATCCAAGGAAAGGTGTTCCTTGGGACTGGGGTAGGTCACATTGACCGCACCAGGATAAATCCTCGGTGTTCTTCTCTTGTTTCTATATTTATGTTTTCTGCCTGTTTTTACTGCAGATTTCACACAACTTCTCACAATTTGAAAAAATAGCTAAACATTTTCAAAATTCGTAATTTTTGGTGAAGTTATACTTCAGACTGTTACCTTTCATATGCAACAAGAATCACTTGATTTGAGCAAGGGAAAGTTAGTCTTTCAGTCTTTGCATGATAACTGCTCCAATCTGGCTGCAATCTGACCAGTTTTGAGAAAACTTAAATTCTGTATTTTTCAAGAATTGTTTAAGGTCATGGTCTTTTAGAAACATTATCTACACATCCTAAGTAGTGTTTTGATATAAAGATCAACCTTTTTGGTTGAATATTCAAAGAGAAACAGATTTGGGAAAATCACCAACGTTTTGTCCAATTCTGTCCAGATTGACCATCTAAATCTTTTTATTAGTTTGAAGGGTCAAACGATCTTATTTTTGTCTGATTTTTAGAAACAGTCTTGTCAAACTTATTGAAGTTATATTATGGAAAGTTTCATAATTTTTGGATTTGTGTACAATTAGTTTTGAATTTTTCAAAAACGGGTTCTGAATCTGAGGTGGTCTCAGATTCTGTTTTCAAAAGGGATTTTTACAAAGGGTTGTAGTGTAATTTCCGCTAACCACTATTCACCCTCCCCCCCTCTAGTGGTGTTCATTGCAGGTGCACGGTCCAACAGATACATCAAGTGGGGTATAACAGAATGCTCCTGATATGAATCACCTATGTAAGTGTGAAGTGGGGCCGTTTCTAAAAGAACTCTGTGAGGCAAGATTTCTCTAAAACACTTTCTGAAACCAGGTTGTTCATGGACAAAATGAACACAACCATGAGAACCAAAAGGATGTTAAAGGAAATATTTTGTGAGTATCATTGTCTAGGTTCACAGCAAAGGCTGACTAGTTCAAGACATCAAGTCACTAATTAGCTGAGTGAATCTGATGGTACATCACTAAGAAAGGTTCAAAGCCAGAAGCTACCTCTTCTGATGCAACATTTTCTTGTCTGACTTCTCCTTAGAGTCTGCATCTGCATTTGCATTAATTTCAATTCATGTAGGGGATTGTTGGAGAAATTGGAAGTTTGGGCTTTGGCCCATTAAGGAAGGTTGCAAAACTTGGTTTAGCAACATACTTTGAGCTTAATTATAATTAGTTTCCGTTAACGAAAAATAGAAACTGATAAGCCCTTAATTATCTGCGTAACGAGCAGTTAATTTTAGGCTTTGGAATCACTTAATTACGATACCGGATGAATGAGAAATTAATGCTCAAAGTAGATGGAAAACATGATTTAATGGGTGATGTGTCCTATTCTTAGGAGGCCACATCACTCTTATGGAGGAATATAACATTGGACATTTGAACTTATTTAGCCACCTTATAAATGGCCAGAATGGACACTTTAGATGTGCCCTTGGAGCATGAGAAGTTTTTGACTGGAGGAAAGACCCAGAAAGTGCCACGCGCGCACACGTGCGCACACGTGCGCACGCATGCGCACCGCCCGCCCGTTCGTCTGGCTGGCTCGGCTCGGCTCGGGCTCGTGGCTCGTGGGTTCATAGGCCGGGCCGGTTCCTATCTGTTTGGAGAAAATTTATTTGGGCTTTTTGATTAATTCTTTTTTGTAAATAATTAAAGGCTTCAGGACTAGCTGTGCAGCGGCCCAAATGCTCTCTGTTTCAGGGTCTGCGCAGCCCAAATGCTCTCCGTTTCAGGGTCCATTCCAGTACGAACGTTAACCGCGGATGAGTTTTAATCAAATCACAGTTATAACCGAAGATTAGGCATTTAAATCAAACGATCGGTTATGGTTTAAATCGAACGGTGGTTATGGTTTAAACAATCTCCTCCTAAATCGATAAGGTCAAATGGTTTTGATCTAACGGTGGCGGAAAAGACAGCTTTGATCTAACAACTGAAATTCAAACTGACTTAACCGCCCAACCAAATGTGGTTTTCATCTAACGCTCTAGGTTTAATCCTATATTTCGGTTTTTGATATAATGGTTGTAATTTAAATGTTCCAAAACCGCCTGGAGGTTTTCATCTGACGGCTCTAATCGATTTACAGTTATGATCCGATGGTCATGATTCTTTCTGCGAAAACGGATTTCCAACTGATCCCCCTATATAAACAGAGGATGGGTGTGCAATTAAATCACACACTCAGCTTCTGATTTCGCATTCATCTTCGTACTTTCTGCATTACGTCCAAGAGAAGTCAGGACACTCGAAGGTTCGTTGTAGTTCAAGTTCAGCTGCGTCGCTCAACTGAACAGGTACCCGTTGTATCCTGGAAAATGGTTGCTAACGCCGGTTAGGCATAGTATACCGGAGCAATACGTCTTAAGGACAGAGTCATTGACTCGTCCCGGGTTTGGTTTACTTTTACTGTTTTCATACGCACACACTAAACGATTGCGTCTTGTATAGGATTGATTGTTTCCAACAATGACAGGTAACAAAGAAGAGGTCATGAGCGCCAAGTGTCCTGCTCCATTATAACATGGTCGGCTTGGCTTGTTAAAAAAATCATTCGCCGGCTCATTTACATCCTTACACATCGCTACTCTCATTTCTCCTTCTGGCTTACGTTCGCAAGGCACATTGCTAACTAGTTTTGCAGAAAATCACTGCCCACTTTTGTTATTAAATGGTGACATCAGATCTTCACCTGATGAGAATTGATCCAAATAACGATGAAAGTTGCCAACATGCTAAACAAGTAATAATGTTAGAGGCTCTAGAATTTCATTTTGAGGAAAACCTCCGACGATCAAGTCAGTTACGGGTGTTTCCATATTTAGAGAGCGTATAAACTAGAATATTTTGAGAAACATGTCTCTGTGACATTCGAGTGATGTATTTTCTGGTTGGAGTCGAACAAGGTCTACATTTTTGTGTCTTTTGTATAGTTTGGACAACCAGTGCATGTCGAAGAGTTATGGGGAGTTCTAAGTGTCTTATCCTGCTTGTGCATGACCGCCAAGTGACACCACGTGTCAAGTTGCATAGCTAAGCTGTTTGCTGGCAGATAGTTGCTCTCATAGACGTCCTTTTAGCCGAGCTGACCCGGATGACGTTGAGCACCAGGTCTATGGTCGAAGTGCAAGGCCTGGATGAGGTGCACGACATTGCCAAAGTAACAGTCGAGGCTGTGTTGACGGCTTAAGCTGAGGCGATGTCTGTAGCTGAGGCGACCAATCTTTGATTCCTCTAGATAAGATTGGCTGATACTGATTCGAAATCCTAGTCGACACCGAACGGTGCTCTGCGTCTTATAAGACACGACAACTTGACTGTGTTGGGGATCCGAGTAGCTGTAGTCAATCCTAGATGACTTATGCCTTCGTGAGGCCAAATAATGTTGATTGTAGCGAACCATGTTATTGGTACTCGTTATTTTTTGGAATAATAGTTTTGTACTCATCATTTAATTAACAAGTTCTTTTCTTTATATGATAACGTTTTGCACAGCATTACATATAGAAACAAATTTTTATCCTGAATCACAAATCCAATTTCGGATTGTTACTTTCGTTCAAGAATTCACGATGGAATCTCGATTACGTGAGAAATAGAAAATGCTAATGGCATATCTGGCCCGAATTTTAACCCATAGTAATGGAAACTTTTCCACTTCCTGTCCATCCGTATAAATTTGATAATCTATTTTCGTTTTCAAACTTAATAACTGAACACAACTTAATGTATTGGTTATTCATCAAATTTCAAACAGTGTTCGTGTTTATCTTTCTTCTATATACCTTTATTAGCATTTTAAGAATTGTCTAACCTGTGTGTGTGTGCGCGTCTGTATTTTTCAAAAATTCAAATATAATACATCGACTAAATAAATATTGGTTAAAACAAACATATAAGTCATGATCTTGTGTGTGTATACACATATAGACACACACATATGTGTGTATATAAAGCTTAAAAGGGCTCCATGACATAACTCAGTTGATAGTCGGTTTTAGATTTGCTCCAAGAGGCCAAGAATTCGACTCCAGGAACACGCACAGTGTGGGTGTTCGACTTCTGCTAGACCGAAGGCATGGTTTGCGGAGGGACACCTGGTGTGGGTCACTGCTTAAGTTCTCAGCCAACCCAGGAAGCCAATGGATTCCTGATTTGCGTCTCCCATAATACTTCTTGAGTGTAAAGGAGCCGTAAGGCTCCACGATCCTTACTGGCGCATGCATGCCACGGTTGGTTCTCAACCATTTTTTATCTTCTAGGTTGTTGTAGGTTGTTGCAACTTGTATTTTTGTTATTACTTGAATTTTGGTGTAACAAATATTGTTGCTATACCAAGACTTCTCCTGCAAGTCTTTATATCCGGATGTACCAAGAACATGTTGAATATGAATGAAAATACTTTTACCTCATAACTCTTTTATGGTATCAGAGCAATAACGACTCCAACGAGTATTTCTTTCTCAGCGTTCCAGCACCATGGCCGACACATCTTCTACCACTAAACATGGCTCCCTTGATGGAGTCATTGCTATCAACGTTGCAGCTCAACTTCCTATTAAGTTGAACAAAAATAACTTTCCTTCTTGGAAGGCACAGTTTGATGCCTTGTTATATGGCTATGATCTCATGGGGTTTCTTGATGAGAGTGTGCCGTGTCCCCCTAAGCACATTACGAAAGACGACGTGACACAGTCCAACCCAGATTATGCTATCTGGGTTCGACAAGACAAGATGTTGCTTCATGCTATTCTTGCATCAGTTTCTGAAACGGTGGTTCCACTGATCGCCACCTCCCTTTCTTCGCGTGATGCTTGGTCTAAGCTTCACAAGTTGTATGCAAATAAATCTCGTTCTCGTATAATGAATCTAAAGGAGAAACTTACTAATATCACATGCGAATCTCAATCAGTTGTGTTTTTCTTCAGACTATTAAAAGTATTGCGGATGAGTTAGCCCTTGCTGACACTCATCTGAGTGATGATGATCTCACTATCTTTGCACTTAATGGTCTCGGTAGTAGCTTCAGAGAAATTGCTGCTGCCATTCGTGCCCGTGACTCTTCTATTTCATTTGAGGAGCTCCATGATAAGCTAGTGGAGCATGAGGCATTTCTCAAACGTGAGGAAAGTCGTAATGGAACTGTTGTCACAGTTCATGCCACGCAAATGAAAACTGGTCGAAATGTGAATTTCAATGGTGTCCAGGGCCACGGGCAGTTCCGTGGCAAGCCTTATACAGGACGGCCTTCGGCCAACCAGGGAGGTCCGGCTCAGACTTCTTCAGGGCGTGCAGGCAGCAATGGCCAGAATGCAGGCGGACCGCGGTACAACAACCGTAATCCGTCACAAGGAGGTGTCATATGTCAATACTGTCAGAAGCGTGGTCACACTGCTCGCCAATGTTTTTCTCTTCAACGGTCAATACAGCAGCAGCAACCCGAATTTCATCACACCACTTCAGGGATGACAAAGCAAAACTGGGTCCTTGACTCTGGAGCCTCTCATCATGTCACAAACGACCTCAATACCCTATCCCATCACCAATCCTATGAGGGTCCTGACGATGTACTCTTAGGCAATGGTTCTGGTCTCAACATCACTAACAGTGGTTCTTTCTCTTGCACTTTGTCATGGTTGGTCTATTTCTCATCTTGATGTAAATAATGCGTTTCTTAATGGTCACTTGACTGAAGATGTTTACATGGCTCAACCTCCGGGGTTTGTTGATCCGACTTTGCCTCAGCATGTGTGTCATCTCAAACGATCGTTATATGGCTTAAAGCAGGCTCCTCGGGCTTGGTTCAATGAGCTCAAGGCTTTTCTCTTACGTTATGGGTTTACAAATTCACAATCCGACACCTCATTATTTATCTATCGTTCTGCTGATTCTGTTATCTATTTTCTTGTCTATGTTGATGATTTGCTTGTTACAGGCAACTGCTCTACATCTATTCGTCATTTTGTTGATTCCTTAGGTGCTCGTTTTTCACTTAAGGATCTTGGTCCCCTTAATTATTTCTTGGGTGTGGAGGCGGTGTTCACTGCTGATGGTCTCTACTTGTCTCAAAGCAAATACATCCGTGATCTTCTTGCTAAATTTCATCTAGACGGAGTCAAGGATGCTGCAACTCCTATGTCCTCAAGTGGCCGCATGGTTCTTGCCGATGGCTCACCATCCACGGATGCAACTCAATACCGAAGTCTTATTGGTGCGCTACAGTATCTCCAACTCACTTGCCCCGATATTGCCTTTGCAGTAAACAAGCTCACCCAGTTTATGCATGCTCCCACACAAAGTCACTGGACTGCTGCCAAACGGTTGCTCCGCTACCTCAAACACACCTTGAATCACGGTCTTACCCTGCGCCGCCGCCAACCTCTTCTTCTTCATGCCTATTCCGACGCTGACTGGGCAGGTGATCTTGACTCCTATCGTTCCACTACTGCGTACATACTTTTTTTAGGTGGCAATCCTATTTCTTGGTGTTCCAAAAAACAGCGTACCATTGCTCGCTCTTCCACTGAAGCAGAATATTGCTCCGTTGCCTCTGCTGCAGCCGAAGTAACATGGGTGCTAAATCTTCTTCATGAACTTGGTGTTGCACTCTCCACAACTCCAACCATTTATTGTGACAATTTGAGCGCCACATACTTATGTGTAAATCCAGTTTTTCATAGTCGTATGAAACACATTTCTCTCGACTATCACTTTGTTCGTGAGAAAGTTGCCTCGGGGGTTCTAAAAGTTTCGCATGTCTCAACGGCTCATCAACTCGCGGATGTCCTCACAAAACCCTTGTCTAAAGATCGTTTTGTCTCTCTTTGAACCAAGATTGGTGTTTCCGATGGAACCCCCATCTTGCGGGGGCGTGTAAAGGAGCCGTAAGGCTCCACGACTCCTTACTGGCGCATGCAGGCCACGGTTGGTTCTCAACCATTTTTTATCTTCTAGGTTGTTGTAGGTTGTTGCAACTTGTATTTTTGTTATTACTTGAATTTTGTTGTAACAAATATTGTTGCTGTACCAAGACTTCTCCTGCAAGTCTTTATATCCGGATGTACAAAGAACATGTTGAATATGAATGAAAATACTTTTACCTCATAACTCTTTTATTGAGACTGAAGCGATACGGACTTTCAAGGCTAGAGAATAGCCTTTTGCTCTAAGCTTAAAAAGATGAATTGGAGAGGATGTGGCTAATCACATGGAGTAGTTCCTAAGGAAGTTAATGTAGCATGTCCAGAGTTTGCTCACCAGGAAGTTGGGCAACATTAAGTATCACGTTTAATGGAAACCCAAATTTCCAGTGTGGGTCCACTTTTGGTAGTTGGAAACAATTGGAAAAAATCAGCAGGTCGGTTCAACGATCCGTAACCAATTAACCAATTAACAAACAAACAAACTACACCTGGGTACCTTAGGCAACAGTCCATTTTCAAGCTAAATTTGCGATAAATTACTTAAGAAACCGTTACATGTATGCACACATGCATAACCATTGCTTTTATATATATATATATATATATATATATATATATATATATATATATATATATATATATATATATATATATATCACTCATGAGTGAGGGTTTATCTTAATAATACGTGGGCTAGGCTCTTTGATCAATATATTTTTTTTTAATGAAGAAAATTTTATTAGCAAAACCCTCACTTATGGTGGAGGAAAACCTTATTACAACAAACGAAACATGGACGATAGTAGCAGTATACGATTATTAACATCCATTTTATATATGATATGCCGCATTAAAACCTTGCCAAGTAAAACCACCTTTGTGGATAAAACCTTGGCGAAGGAAAAAGCGTACATATTTATATAAATGGACTGTTGACATGCGCTATCGTATAGCATGAAAGAACATAGAAGTCGGATATTACACAAATGTAATAAAACAAAAAGCCATGTGAACATCCACGCTTGATGGTTGTCTCTTGTCCAGTCGGAATTCACGTCAGTGACCAGGAAAAGAAGTGCAACACGTGTCCCCGTCCATGCATCCAAAAAATTAATGGCTAAGTGAAGCAGAGGTATGATACATTGTGAAATGTGTAAGGTGATTCGAATTAAGATCATACCAGGCTTGCCTGCACTAACTAAAGTGCCGGCAGAGAAATAGAAGACACGCCAATCCATTCGGAAGACTTACAAGAGAAGTGAGTAGCATATTTGTATCCACCATGAACGCCGCTCATCATCATAAACAAACATGTAACATGAGTGTATCAATGTAAAGAATATATAAAATGCTGAAGTAAACCACTTGATAAACCATATGCAAAGTGTGGGAATGAAGCAAATGAGGATCATACCAGGTCTGCCTGTCCCAACTAAGGTACAGGCAGAGACTGCGATAAGTTGCCAATCCATGTGGAAGACCTGAAGGTTAAGGAACTCGCAAATTTGCGGAGGAGAGGTCCAAGGCAATGGCACCACGAACAAGTGATGGTAGATTGTGTCGCGAATAATACAGGGTGCGAGGAAACATCATCGAATGCTGCGCAAGATAGTGCGCCGCCATATTGGCTTCTCGGTATGCATGAATATAATCCAATCGATGGTGATGTAGTAATACCCATAATAGCCGAAGATGATAATTCTCAAAGACAGAATTTGGTTGCTTCAATCGCGTAATAAGTTGCGCACAGTCAGACTCTAGAACAATAGAGCGAAAAAGTGGAAGGAAATATAACAGACCAAACAATGCAGTCTGAATCTCTGCTGCAAATGGCGTACTATGTGGAAGTCGAAATGAAATTGCCCCCACACAAACACCCAAATGATCGTGTAATAGTGCCCCTCCAGCGGCGTTATGCCTGCCAATATATATACATATATGTGTGTGTGCCACTCAAATTAGAGTATGCTATTAAACAAATCAAACATGTAATATTGGATGCCTAAATTTTTGACCGGTAGGGTATGACTCGTTTGCGTACGTCTACATGGTTTTTGCTAAATGATACTATATAAAGTGTATATTTTACTTCCCCGTTTGTAAAACCAAAACGCATGTGAAGTATCTGTTGGATAAAATGTTTACGTGAGTGACAAATTCTTCTAATTTTTTTATTTTCACACGCAAAATTTACGTAAATAAGACTTGGATTTGTACATGTTGTATTGATATATATTATGCTCTCTCGATCTTAATTTCACAATCACGTATCTAAACTTAACTTATTAAAGAAACATCATTTATTAGCTAGCTTGTCTGTAATTAAACTTTATGATCATTTTCTCGTTTTATGGGTATTACCTCTCCTGCCACTAGTCTAATTACTTTTTTTTTCCTCTCGTTATTCTCACTATTTGCAATTGTAATTTGGAGGACATGTATAAAGTTAATAAAGCAAAAATAATAAGTATGCATACTTTTTAGGACAATCATATAATGGACTATTACACTGAGACGATTGTTTTAGATAACCATTTAAGCGTTTATTCTTCTTTCTATGGTCTCTATCTTCGCCATTTATTGCTACTTGTTATCCAGTGTATGTGTTATATTTTCTTTTGGACTACAGAAAGTCATTTTAGCCCTTTCATGTTGTATGTCTTCTTTCTTGATTTTCTTAATCTGTATGACACGATTCATATGAATGATAATATTAGCTTCCCGGATGCTTTACACCTTTGAGATATTCGTATTAATATGATATACTATTAGAGTTTAGATATTTGGCCCATTTCTAAGGCTATTTTTTTGCATCTCGTATATTTAACTACTTAATATTGGAAGATTTCTGTTTATGTTTAATAAAATCCCTTCACTAGTACATATTTCTATTTTTGTGCTATCTATGTAGGTACACATAGAGCCGGGGATCTCACTGGAAACAAACTTTCTATCTATTGGGATGGAGGTATTGTTTGCCTGCCTCTCACCCTCACCTGACCCTAGCGATAGTTTTTGATGTCGTTGGGATATACTGGTATGATTGTTGTTATTGTTGTTGTATACTTAACTACTTAAATATTTATCTATAGGAAAAAAAATACTTAAAAATTGATTTTCTACTTATACAAAATAATATTGTTCACCTTCATCAATCAAAGTAAGCTTCATTGACAACTCCAAAACTTGCTTGTTCTAGTTTCTAATTTGGTACATGATTAAATTTATTATATTTATCCCGAAACTAACCAAACAGCACATTGACTTATGAATCATGCTTGTTCTTCTCAATAATCGGCTTCTTTAGATTTTCCATGTTCGCTTCCGATTATTATTCCTGCGTTGATGTTTGCGCTTAGTTTACTTTGTATTGATTTCATTTTATTTGCTTTCATTTCAAAGTTTTCTCTCTTGAACAAAAGATAGGTAAGACTACGTAGATCAAATCGCAAAGCGATTCATCTCTTTCCTAGACTTTGCACACACGTGGGAGCCTAGAATATCCGGCTCCGTCTCGGACTTTGCACAAACATTGGTGTTGGAAAAGTACGTTAAAGTACTTTACTGTGTGCTCCAAAATTATATAGAACATGTATGAGGTTGTTTGTGAGGTTGAGGTGAAGTTTGGACACTTTAAATTTGAAATAGGTCACTTGGACCGATCCATGTTCTGACTGGATCGAACCAAATGAAAGCTGGAATAAAACTGAGTGTTCTGGAGGACTTCGATCGATCCATGTGTGGGACTTCGATCGATCGATGTACGCATCGATCGATCGGTGCGGTGTGATGCAAACACGGGAAGTATTCTGTCCAATTTCGATCGATTGATGTAGGAAAGAATAGAAGCTGAAGGTTCTGTCTGACTTCAATCGATCACATCGATCGATCGATGTGATCGATCGATGTACCAACAGACAGAACTTTTCACTTTGAATTGTATCTTTTGGTCCAAGGATCATCTCCCTTCGCCTATAAACGGTAAACAAATGCCATTGGAGGTTGAAACCAGGCTGAGACAAGTTTCAAAAGTGGCTTTTAACACACCCCAAGGTCTATATATAGTAGACCTTGGTTTCTTCAACATATACAACACAATTTTGTAAAATCTAAGAAATTCTCAGCATTCTTTCTCTCCAACTCTCCTTTATCTTTCACTTGTACAATAAGTTTAATCTTCTTCTCCTAGAGCAAAGGACAAGAAGAAAGACGTTATATCTTGGGAAGCATTAGTCTTATGGTCTGCCTTGCTCATTTAGTAGAGGCTAAATTGCTTTAAGGAAAGAGTTATCTTGAGACTCATCTCGGCTTTTGTTTGATTACATTCTAACTTGTTTGCTGCATTTTCCAACAATCTTAAAGTAATTTATGATGGCATCCAAGCAAGCTTTACCGGATATGTCGAAGTTGGAGCCATTTGATGGCAAGTTCTACAAGAGGTGGGCGACCAATGTGCTGTTCTTCCTCGAAATGATGTCAGTTTCATATGTACTCAAGATGGATAAGCCCAATGATGAAACTGAAGCACGCAAATATGATGCAGATAACACTACTTGCAGAGGCCACATACTACATTTCCTGACCAATTCTCTATTTGACATTTATGACAAATTCACGTCTGCAAAAGAGATTTGGTCAGCACTGCAGAACAAATATGGTGCTGAAGATGTGGGTGTTAGGAAATCCGACAAGATCACTGCAAAACGCGCAACGGAAAAACAAAACTTGATCTCCGATTTCCTATCAAGGATCCATGTTGTTCGTTTAATTCGATGAAAGAAACTCAAAAATTACCTCTGTAGATGCGAAATATGCAGATGTAAGAGGTGCGAAAA
Organism: Eustoma russellianum; assembly: GCA_036186865.1. Lineage (NCBI taxonomy): Eukaryota > Viridiplantae > Streptophyta > Magnoliopsida > Gentianales > Gentianaceae > Eustoma > Eustoma russellianum. The sequence continues at coordinate 11,387,300 of AP025044.1, read as the reverse complement.
CACGGACACCCTCTGTCGGTATCCACACGAATGCTTCTGCCTTGAGTGCTAGCTCTTGAACGGCGCGGCTGAGAACTCTGCTTTTCTCAAAAACGATTTTTGTCTTTTCGATTTCTGCTGATTGCCTAGTGTACGAGATACACCATGCTATATACATATATATATATATCAAAATCCGATTCCAGATCGGATTGGTTAATGCCTATCAAAATCCGCACCAAATACAGATCATGTTAGGATTAGATAAAAACCAATCAAAATACATATCAGATATGGATTCTATTGTTATTATCCGATGATATAAATATATACATATAAAAAAACGAAAATAATAATAATAATAATTAATATCTAATATTAATATTACTAATATTAAAAACGATAATAATAATAATAATTAATATCCAATATTAATATTGTTAATCTCAGCCATACGCATTCTTGTGTGTGACCCGATAGGCCCATATTAATTGGTAGTTGATTAAATTTCTATTAAACCCACAAGTCATAATTGGCCTCTAGCAAGGCATTACGACTACCCAATTAATACGAGTACAGTCCAACTAGCCTGATAATAGCACATGCATTAATCCCTTTGTCACATGATATCTAGTTTGAACATAAGTCATGGTCAGCGTCATACTTATATTGTTCTAACATATGATTACTCAACCTCTAAGTAGACTGATAAAACAAATGATATTGATCACACTACAATTCATTTGAGCACGGCCATGCATTTCACAGTCTCACTAATCGAGGGGCAAAAAGATATCTCTCTCAAAAGAGAGGGACAAATTCTATCTTGATTGTTCAATATCCTTTACATAATTTCTATCACATTCAATCATGACCTTTATTATTATCCAGTTACGGATAACGTTTGATCATGTCAAAATATAATAATTCTTATGTTGGAAACTATGACAATCTCAAGTCAAAGGATTAAAACATGACTATCATGAGATTTACTTATGACGCTAATCCATGTAGTAATCTCATGATGGGTCTATCCAATACACTGTTCTCTAACAAGCATCTATGAGATTGATTTGTATCCCCATACACATAATCATCTCATGATTATCAAATCAATACTCATACTAATTATAAATTATTTTATCTCTATAACAATAATGAATCAGAGACATATATCAAAATTGTGTAACATACTAACCAACAATAATGATAATAAAACCTCTTTTATTAATAATAAATGTATAACATAAATATCTAAATCATGGCCTAGGGCACATACACTAACAGTGGGTAAATGCAAGTACGTGGTAAGTGAATTTTTCAGATTCCAGATGGTTGATCATGCTCCAATAAATGATCAAATCCATCAATTCCAACAACTAATGGACAATCTGGAACAAGAAGGAATCAAGATCGATGAAACGTTCCAGGCAGCGGCGCTGTTGGAGAAACTTCCACCTTCTTGGAGTAAATACAAGAAGAGGGGAAAGCATGACGACGCCAAGTTGTCTCTATATACCGTAATTAAACACATACGCATCGAAGAGAACAACCGGATGGAAGACGAGTCTCACCGGGAGGAGGGCGTTAAAGCCAGCGTTGTGGAGCATGCTACGAAGAAGCCCAAGTTCCACAACAGTGGCGGCGGCGGTTACAGCAGTGGAGGTAAAGGTAAGAAATTTGTTGTGCAGGGCCAGAACAAGATGAAGGGAGTGTGCTAGGTGTGTGGGAAACCGGGACACCGTGTCGTCAACTGCAGGAAACGGAACGGCCAGCCGAGCAACCAGACAAACCTTGTTGAGGCTAAAGGAGCAGCAGACGACATCATCGCAGCGGTCGTCTTAACTAAGGTAAACCTTGTTGGTGATACTACGGAATGGGTGGTAGACACGGGTGCTACCAGACATATTGCTACCAGTAAAGACCTATTTTTTGAATACAAGGAAATAGGTAGTGATAAGCAAGTGTTCTTGGGAGATGCACATAGTACCCAAGTCCTCGAAAAGGGTAAAGTGCTTCTGAAGTTGACTTTAGGGAAGAAACTGGAATTAAGCAATGTGTTGCACGTTCCTGCCATGCGTAGGAACTTGATCTCCGGAATGCTTCTAAACAGGGCCAACATTAAACTCTTTTGAGAGTCTGATAAACTTTTTTTGTCTAGAAATGGAGAGTTTATTGGTAAAGGTTTTTGTAATGGAGGTCTACTTGTACTCGTTGCTATTTGGTGTAGTAATAAAGATGCATCTAGTTCTGTTTACTTCGTTGAGTCTCTTGATACGTGGCATGCTAGATTAGGATATGCAAATATAGAAGCGATAAAGAAACTCAAAAACATGAATGTGATTTCTTATGATGATGACAACTTCAACAAGTGTGAACATTGTGTTGAAGCAAAACATCATAAGAAACCTTTTAAGAAAGTTGTTAGAGTTTCACAAAAACTTGGTCTAATCCATAGTGACTTAGGTGATTTTAAGAATCACATGAGTAAAGGCGGTAAAAGGTACTATGTTACCTTTATCAATGACTACTTTAGATATACAAAAGTATATTTGTTGAGTCACAAAGATGAGGCCGAGTCTAAGTTCATAAGTTATAAGAATGAGGTTGAAAATCAACTAGACTTCAAGATCAAAAGACTTAGAATTGACGGAGATGGTGAATATAGCACAGATTCTTTACAAAGGCTTTGTGAAGAGAATGGTATTATTCATGAAATTACACCCCTGTACACTCCTCAGTCTAATGGAGTAGCCGAAAGAAAGAATAGAACATTGAAAAATATGATGAATGCCATGTTGGTTAGTTCAGGGTTGCTGGACTACTTGTGGGGGGAGGCAATCTTGACTGCTTGTCATATATTGAATAGATTACCTCATAAGAAGTTGGATAAAACTCCTTATGAGTTGTGGAAAGGCTATGCTCCCAACTTAAATTACTTGAAAGTGTGGGGGTGTCTAGCCAAGGTTGACATTCCTGATTTTAAGAAAAGTAAAATCGGGTCTAAGACAAGAGATTGTGTATTCATCGGATATGCTTAAAATAGTACAGCATATAGATTCATGACTATAGATAATGGTTCTATATTGGAATCTAAAGATGCTGAATTCTTTGAGCATATATTCCCTATGAATAGACAATCCAATTGTGTCTCTAAATTTGAGATAGGTGAGTCAAGTAAATCCGTAGTTGAACAAGAGGTTGATGAACCTAGAAGAAGAAGAGACAAAGAACAGAAAAGTCATTTGGAAGTGACTTGATAACAGCATTCATTTTAGAGGATGACCCTAAAACACATGGAGATGCAATTAGATCAATAGATTCTAAGTTTTGGAAGGAAGCCATAGATAGTGAGGTTGAATCTATACTAAGTAATAATACTTGGGAGTTAGTGGACTTGCCTAGAGGGTGTAAACCTATCAGTTGTAAGTGGGTCTTTAGGAAGAAACTAAAGGCGGATGGAACAATTGATAAGTTTAAGGCTATGCTTGTCGCAAAAGGATTCACTCAACAAGAAGGTATAGACTTCTTTGACACCTACTCACCGGTTGCTAGGATCACTACTATTAGAGTTCTAGTAGCACTTGCCTCCATTCACAAGCTTGTTATTCACCAAATGGATGTGAAAACAGCAATTTTAAATGGAGACTTAGAAGAGGAGATTTATATGAAATAACCGGAGGATATGATAGTTAGAGGTCAAGAGCACAAATTGTGTAGGCTTAAGAAGTCCTTGTATGGTCTTAAGCAAGCACCTAAACAATGGCACGAGAAGTTTGATAACGCATTAGTGTCCAATGGTTATACAGTAAACGAAAGTGACCGTTGTGTGTATAGTAAATTTAATGATTGTGATTGTGTCATCATTTGCCTTTATGTTGATGATATGTTAATATTTGGAACCAACGTAAATGTTGTTAATGATACAAAATCATTGTTGTCTTCTTTATTTGATATGAAAGACATGGGGAAGACGGACTTAATCCTTGGTCTCAAGTTAATAGAGAAATATGGGGCCTATTTACTTTCTCAAGAACATTATGTGGAGAAAATGTTGAGAAAGTTTAATCACTTTGATGTGAAACCTGTTAGCACGCCTTATGATCCTTATGTGACGTTGTCTAAAAATAAATTTGATAGTGTGTCGCAATGTGAGTATGCTAGAATCATTGGTAGTGTAATGTATTTAATGAATTGCACTAGACCTCACATTGCATATTCTGTGAATAGACTTGCACGATACACTCATAATCCAAATGAGAGTTGTTATTGGTGTGCATTAAGACGTTTATTGAAGTATCTTAGAGGAACAATGAATTTAGGACTCATGTTTACAGGGTCACCCACTGTTTTAAAAGGCTATTGTGATGCTAATTGGGTGACTGATAATGATGAAATAAACTCCACTAGTGGGTATGTTTTCACATTGGGTGGTGGAGCTATTTTTTGGAAATCTTGTAAACAAACTTGTAGTGCTAAATCAACTGTGGAGTCTGAATTTATTGCCTTAGAACTTGCTAGTACAGAAGCCGAGTGGTTAAGGAATGTGCTTGTTGATTTTCCTTTATAGTCTAAACCTATGCCTTCGGTATCTATACATTATGATTCTCAGGCTGCGATTGCACGTGCAAGGAACAAGATATACAATGGGAAGAGCCAGCACATCCGTTTAAGGCACAACATTGTGCGTGACTTGATTAGTTCTGGGGTGGTTAACTTGGAATATGTAAGAACCAAGTTTAACCTTGCAGACCCCTTAACTGAAGGACTAAACAAGAAGTTAGTATATGAAACATCGAGGGGGATGAGACTTATTCCATCTGTAGAGAATTCTTCATGACGGGAACCCAACCCATTATTAGTAGAGGTCCTACAAACGGGGTTCAATGTGGTAAGAACAAGTCATGAAAGAATTCTATGTTGCACTATCTAAATGTTCCTCCCTATGGTGTTGTTGTTGATAGTGCTCACTGTAAAGACTTGAGGGTGAGATTTAAGAATCTCCTAATGAAAAATTCATAGCCATAATGTTTGGTGGTGTGAACAATGCACACTTTATGAATTTCACCTATATAAGCTTGGAAGTGGTGCCGCTTCCTGTGAGAGCCTAGAAAACTCTCTAGAGAGCTTATGAATCCTGAGATAGGTGCATGGCCGATTTCGCACCAAACCGCGAACTTGAAGAAGTAGATAATGATATGTCTTCTTGTTGTTCGTATGAACAATAGTGGAATAAGATTCAAGATGAAGTTCATCTTATTTCCATTTATATAACTTAAGTTGTACTACCGGCTATTCAAGACCACAAGTCATCATATCCGTTATGTGTCATTATCTTCGATTGATAATGGAGAGGTTAGTTGTTTATCACTCTGAAGTTGTTTTATATATGAGTTTGGATCATGTGGAGGATTGTTGGAAAAGTACGTTAAAGTACTTTACCGTGTGCTCCAAACTTATATAGAACATGTATGAGGTTGTTTGGGAGGTTGAGGTGAAGTTTGGAACACTTTAAACTTGAAATAGGCCACTTGGATCGATCCATGTTCGGACTGCATCGAACCAAGTGAAAGCTGGAATAAAGCTGAGTGTTCTGGAGGACTTCGATCGATCCATGTATGGGACTTCGATCGATCGATGTACGCATCAATCGATCGGTGTGGTGTGATGCAAACACGGGAAGTATTCTGTCCAACTTCGATCTATCACATCGATCGATCGAAGTGGCATCGATCGATCGATATAGGACAAAACAGAAGCTGAAGGTTCTGTCCGACTTCGATCGATCACATCGATCGATCGATGTGATCGATCGATGTACCAACAGACAGAACTTTTCACTTTGAATTGCATCTTTTGGTCAAAGGATCATCTCCCTTCGCCTATAAACGGTAAACAACTGCCATTGGAGGTTGAAACCAGGCTGAGACAAATTTCAAAAGTGGCTTTTAACGCATCCCAAGGTCTATATATAGTAGACCTTGGTATCTTCAACATATACAACACAATTTTGCAAAATCTAAGAAATTCTCAGCATTCTTTCTCTCAAACTCTCCTTTATCTTTCACTTCTACAATAAGTTCAATCTTCTTCTCCTAGAGCAAAGGACAAGAAGAAAGCCGTTATATCTTGGGAAGCATTAGTCTTGTTGTCTACCTTGCTCATTTGGTAAAGGCTAAATTGATTTAAGGACAGAGTCATCTTGAGACTCGTCTCTGCTTTTATTTGATTATATTCTAGCTTGTTTGTTGCATTTTTCATCAATTGGAGCCTATAATATCTGGAACGCTCTTTTAGGAACGGTGGAGCAATCAATAAATTCAGTAGGTATCGTTCTGTTTTCTTAAAAAGGAAAAAACGATAGTCAGTATCTGATCATTAAAACAATGTCACTTTTTTATTTCATCATTTATTGCATCTTTTGCAGTATATAATAGAATCAAACTGTCTAACTTCATTCCTAACTAGGAAAATAAATAAAAAGTAAACATTTTGGGAAAGAATAAAGAACTTCCAAATTAAATGAATCAAATACCAATTAAGTACGGAAAATATTATCACGCGGATTATACACAAAACAGAAACGCAATAAACACAAAAGAGAGGATCCTTTGGGAAAGCTTGGTTTGCAAATTGCGCTTTTCTTTTTCAATTTTTTTATTTTCATTTTGTGTCATCTTTTTAACACGAAATTCATATCCCGCGAGTATCCTACCAATTGATTCACCATACTTTATTAACATGAAAAAGTGACAAAAGTAGAGACAGTGGGGGAATCAAGGATTGTTAAAAAGTTTATGTCACAAGTTTCCAAATATAAAATCATACAATGGTCTACCTCATTTCTGCACGCTTTCTGATTCAAGCCAACTTTTTTGAATCAATTTTTCTTCACATTTGTTGCCTACTGCAATAATAATACTATGTCCTTTATCTTCCTTCAAGTAACCAGACAATTGCCATCAACTATATCAAAATATTCATTTTTGTGAAGTGTCCCAAAAGTTAACAAAAATGTTAGTACTACTTATCTTGTACAAGTGGAAAAACAAGCACCTTTTCTCACTAGCCCATAACAACCCCCTTATCCCCTCCCACTCCCACCCTCACCCCCACCCTCATCCTCATCTGTGTTGATCCAAGTGGTTGGTGCAATTGGTAGATGGCCCTTGTGAATGAAGCATATTATGTTAGGAGCGATCTGCTCGCAATTCGCGATCTCAGTATCTTAGGAGGAAGATTGAGGACGAGCCTTGAAGCAACTGGTAATGTTGTTATTTTGTGACTTTGAGGTCACAGGTTCAAGCTGCGAAAACAGCCTGTTGCACAAAGTGTATGGTACAGCTGTGTACATCAGATCATATCGTAAAGCAATCTGACTCCTCCTCAAACTCTAATCAAAATATTCATTTTTGTGAAGTGTCCCAAAAGTTAACAAAAATGTTAGTACTACTTATCTTGTACAAGTGGAAAAACAAGCACCTTTTCCCACTAGCCCATAACAACCCCCTTATCCCCTCCCACTCCCACCCTCACCCTCACCCTCACCCTCACCCTCATCCTCATCTGTGTTGATCCAAGTGGTTGGTGCAATTGGTAGATGGCCCTTGTGAATGAAGCATATTATGTTAGGAGCGATCTGCTCGCAATTCGCGATCTCAGTATCTTAGGAGGAAGATTGAGGACGAGTCTTGAAGCAACTGGTAATGTTGTTATTTTGTGACTTTGAGGTCACAGGTTCAAGCTGCGCAAACAGTCTGTTGCACAAAGTGTATGGTACAGCTGTGTACATCAGATCATATCGTAAAGCAATTCTACTCCTCCTCAAACTCTAATCAAACACGGAAACTTAGTGTACCGGAAACGTCTTTTTAATATTTTAGGAAGATTACTTTATACGTATTAGATGGATAATACCCTTAGAAAACCTAAGATTAGTTTGTACATGCCGGATTTAAAACTGATGATATAGTCTTCCTATTTCAAAAATATTATCATAGTTGGTCAAACAAAAATTTGATTAAACATAAATTAGAACCAAAATTTCAAAGTAGTTAACAATATCGAGATAGCTTGTACATTATTTACGATAATTTTTCAGTGACAATGTGTAAAATACTTTAGTAATTTTATTAATTATACTGTTATGAAACTAATGATAAAATCTTTGTGTCTCAAAAATAGTCAAACAAAAATTTGATTAAACATCCATTCGACCAAAAATCTCAAAGAATTTAATAGTACCAAAATAGCTAGTACATTGTTTAGGATCAAATTCTAGTGACTATATGTAAAATACTTTGGTAATTTGATTTTTAATAGTGTTTGATCAATTACTTGTTTGGATAATTCTGATATTATTTTCTAGACGAAGGGAGTAATAAACTAATAATAATCCCCCTTCCCCCCAAACCCCACTACCACCCCCAAGTAAATACCCTCCAAGCACACAAAAACTTTGCATTAAATACAAGGAGGCTTGGGCTGTGGCTGCCAGGTCTCACAGCTGTGCCCATTTGCAATCTGAATTCTCATAGCTATTTGGACGCGTACGTTGAATTTCTCCATTTTGTGTCAAATTAGTTGTTGTTGAAGTTGAATGGTATTAACTCTATAGCTACTATATAAGTACCAGCTTGCATCCAACATCCAAAAAGCCAAAAGACTTGTTTGCTCTTTTATCCTTTAACCAATCATACATACCTTTTCTTCAAGAAATCATACTCTCTGTTGAAGTCTTTTTCCCTTCATCCCTATTCAATTTCTCTGGGATCCCTTTTTCCATTATTCTTTCTATCATACTGAGTTGCATCTATAAAATTCTTGTTACAAACTTGTAATAATTATTAAGTTCTATAGGCAAGAGACATAATGGATGCACCCTTGTGTACTTGGCCATGGGAATCTTTGGGCAGCTTCAAGGTAAGAACTCTGATTACGCAAAAAAAAATTCTAGTCTTAAAGTTGATTACCGTTTCCTCCGTCTCGGATATTTGAGTTCGAATTCCATCCCTTCCTTATATTATACCTTTATTATATAAACCCATATATAGTTTTCAAGTATTTGGTCATGTTAGAAAATCAGAAAAGGGTATATTATAATCTGTTGATGACCATGGTTTCTTTTGTGTCAGTATTTTCTGTACGGACCATTCCTTGCAAAATACTTGTATTCAAGAAATCAAGAAAACAACATAGAGGCCTTGTGGTGTTTGCATCTTCTCCTTCTTTGTACATTACGAGGATTGATGTATCAGCTCTGGAATTCTTACAGCAACATGCTTTTTCTTAATCGCACTCGTCGAATCGTCAAGGAAGGTGTTGATTTCCAACAGATTGACAAAGAATGGGACTGGTAATAATGCGCCATTTTTTCTTAACCATCATGCTTAACACCATGCACATCATCAACAACAACATTATTACCCCATTGTATTAAAGGTCCCCGTATATGACGGAGTAAGATGTGAAATGTATAAAACCATACACGTGTTAAAGAAAGGCCGATTACCCTCATACTAGGTAACAGTGGAATAAAGGATTAGGTATCATTATCTATTTAATTCAACTAGTTTTTACCAGTTACTGACACATTATTAAATTGGTTGAGTTTCTTTTTGATCATTCAAATTTTATTGATAATTTTACTTTTGATCTTTTTTTTAGGGATAATTTCATATTACTTCAAGCAGCGGTGACAAGTATGATATTTTATGCAATTCCCACATTTTCCAATCTACCAATGTGGAACACTGGAGGGTTCATTGCGGTTGCAATTCTTCATGTAATAATTTCAGAACCACTTTATTATTGGTTACATAGAAGATTTCACGGGAAATATCTCTTCTCCCATTATCATTCGGTACACCATTCATCGGCTGTCCCACAACCTTTCACAGGTACAGCTGTGTGAAAAATAATCCATCTACCAAATTTGTTTGGCAATAAATTAGGTTTCTGACATATCAATTAATGATATGTTTGGTTGGACTTATTTTTTTTTAATTTATTTTTTCAGCTGGACATGCTACATTCTTTGAGCATCTTGTGTTGTTGACACCTGCCCTTGGGATCCCAATTCTTGGGGCTTGTTTGCTTGGATATGGATCAATAAGTTTGATCTATGCCCATGTGTTGATGTTTGATTTGCTGAGATGTTTTGGCCATTGTAACATTGAGATCGTTCCTCATCAGCTCTATGAAACTTTCCCATTTCTTCAATATATCCTCTATTCTCCAACGTAAGTTCCTCCTTCTCCCCCCGCCCCAACCCCCTTGTGTGGGTGGGTGTAGTTTTTTTTTTGTTTAAAATGTTAATATATTAACCATAGAAATCAAAACATCACAGAAATCAAAGTACCAAGGAGATACAACCCATACAAAAGCATTACTTTTGTGCGTGGGTGTAGTTTTTTTTTTTTTTTTTTTTTTTTTTTTTTTTGAGAATCATCAAGGCTAGGACACAATTCTAGGTATAACTTTTCTAGTCATATCTTGAACCACACTAGTAAGATGCCCAATCACAGTAGATACATCAAGAGTATGATGCAATGGTCACATCAGTGAGTGACAATTACACATGTTTTTTTCGTTACATCATACCCAATTACACATGCTTTAGTCATTTGCTATAGAAAAAAAAAGCTTACATGTTTTCTTTTTTATTCTATAATGGATTTATTATATGTAAATATGTAATGAAAAAGCACATGATTTAACGATCCATAATTCTGGGACTGTCCCGTGACACCTTAAGTAGTTAGATTAAATGCTATTCATAGAACTACCTTGATTTTTTTTATAGTGGGGTTACGTATCATCTTTAAAAGGAAATCCTTGTAGGCCTTAATAGAGGATTATCATTTTTAGAATGTTGGTTAGCTGAAATAGTAAATAATGACAAAATCTTGCTTACTTAGGTTAGGTTTCGGCAACCATAACTAGGAAATTAAAGCAAAGAAACAAAAGAAACAATATGGTACCTTAGCATAACCAAGAGGTTTTTGTCGTGCCAACTCACCATTGTATATACCCACGACTCTTTTCCTAATTTCTTTCTTTAATAGCATTGACACAAACAACACTAATAATACATATCAAGTATATTTTAACGTAGCAAAAGGTATCGCCATAGTCTAGGGAGAGGAAGGGGCAGACAAACAATATTTCCATCCTAAGAAGATAGAGAGTCTGATTCTAGGAAGACCTACGACCTTTTATGTAGTTGCATAGATGACACACTAATAGAGATATGATGTGTTAGTATGCTAGTTAACGAATTTTGTATTATACAAAATGAAAAACCATAGTATTTCAAACTGAAAAGGTTACTTGTATTCATGATACATGCATGGAAGTCATATAATAATGGAAAACATATTGCTACATTTGATTTTCTTGTACATTTAAGGAAACTACCTAAGGGTCGTACATGGTTATCACGTACATATATATAAATATATTTAAGAATATAGTTGGACGTCATTTTCAATGCAAATGACTTTAAAGAGCACGGATGGCCTAGGGGGGGGATAGGAACGGTCCAGAATCGGTTTCATTAATTGAGCTAAGTGTACTACCACACAAAACTCGACAAGCTTTTATTTTAGGCTTGAAATCACTTATAGGAGCAAATAGTATAGTAACTAGTTGGTAGTTGAGAAATTCAATCACATTTGGCAGCAAAAACATCATAATTAAATCTGCATTTAGAAAAGTAAATGTGTACATTCGAGAAAGATTCATGGGCCCATTTTGGTTGTCAATCTCCTACACTACAAAAAAATTTAAATTCGGTTTTAATAGTGTATATAGATTTTCATATATTATATGGACGGAGGGAGTACAAGTATAATACTTGAACTTATTCTCTTTGTCTTCTTTTTCTTACTCAATGTAATAAAATTAAAATTGATAGTTTTTTATTTATAAAGATGTAACACTATGCATATGATTTAATTCTATAATTGATCCTTCTGTTTTTTCCTAAATGCAGATACCATAACCTACACCACGCCGAAATGGGAACTAATTTTTGCCTCTTTATGCCCATCTACGATCTATTGGGAAACACCCTCAACACCAAATCATGGGAGATGCACAAGAAAATAAGTTTAGATTCAGGTAAATTAAATTCAAATACTCCATATTCATCTTTGTGTAATTCTCAATAATTAATAATTGAGATTATAACTTTCCGATATGAATAATAATTATTATTATTATTTTAGGGAAAAAAGGGAGGATACCAGATTTTGTGTTCTTGGCTCATGTGGTGGACATGACCTCAGCCTTGCATGTCCCATTTGTATTCAGATCATTTGGGTCCAAACCCTTTGCTACAAAGATTTTCTTGCTGCCTTTACTGCCACTCTGCTTCACCGTTATGCTATTCATGTGGGCTAAGTCTAAGACATTTTTGGTCTCATTTTACAACATTAGAGGTCGCCACCACCAAACTTGGGTTGTTCCTCGTTTCGGTTTTCAGGTTCGTTACAATCTCCAAGAACTTAAAATACTTTCAAGTCTATATGTATATTCAGATTGAATTAAAAGAAAGTTGACAAAAATCTCAATATGTGATCTTCAATCAATCATACACAGTATATTTCAACATCAGCAAAAGCTATTGTTTGGGTCTCGGGAGGATGAGCAGCAGGCAAAAATACCTCTACCCCAAAGGATAGAGAGTTTGCTTCCAGTGAAACTTCCGACTCTATATGTACCTGCGTAAATGACACAATAATAGGAATATGATGTGCAAATATGCTAGTGAGACAATGCAGTAAACACAAATACGTAGTTTCCATTATTAAAATAGTCATAGACGTGTATATGCACATATAATGCAAGACAAGGACAAAAAAAATGCAAAATCAATATGTCATCTTCAGTGTGACAAATAGGGACACGAAGTTAGTAGAATAAAGATACTTTAAGAAAAATATATGGGCCTTAAGGTTTTGA
>AP025044.1:11361032-11373839 GCA_036186865.1 Eustoma russellianum | reverse complement strand
ATTTTTTTTGAACCAAAACAAGGGTATTCTTTTTCACATTACAAAATTAATTTTATATATTTTTCTACAGCAAGCTTAACTACCAGGTAGTTTGGGTAACTATCTTTTTTGCCATTACTTTTTCTAGACATAATTTTTAGCTTTGAGTTTTCACTTATCAAAGAGAATTCAATGATGAATCAAGTGAAAATTCTTCTGGTAGATCTAAATCACTCCTATAACCCAAAAGACAAAGGTTGGACGTTGAACTCTCTCTTCATTGTAGAAATATGTCAGAAGCACTCGCGTTAAGATATGACCGATTGCACTATAATTGCGTTATAGCCCAAAATACAAAGGCTGGACGTGGAACCCTCTCCTTATTGTAGAAATGTGTCTGAAGCACTCAGGTCAGGATATGACTTATTGCAATACGATAATTTTGTCATGAACATATTTACAAAATCACAAACACACAAAGAAAATCTTAGACTTTCTAAATAATAAATCTTTCTTTCCCAAATCTGGGCATTTTCACATTCAATAAATAGACATATAACTAGCGATATGAATGGCTTTTGCTTCTTCTTTCAAACTTTACCAATTTAGACACAACATTTAATGCAAGAACGACTTCAATTTCTGACCATAGACTCTTGGGGAAAATGTATTAACTTTTTGTTGAGTCTCGACATTAGACTATTTATTTTATCTGTTTTCGGAATCTATCGCATGTGTATGATTTACTAATTTTTTATCTTGGTAGGTTAGTTTACATTAGGATTGGAGAAATGAAGTCTTTCCCTTTTTAGGTTTTTGTAATGTCTTTATTAGTTCTAGACTTGAACATATCGAAGTTACCTGATTGTTATTAAGCATATGTGGAAAATGAAGGAACCCACAATGACATGAATGTTCGCCTTTACGTTGAATATGAACACAGACGATAATTGAAAAAGGAGCTCACAGTTAGGAGTAAATTAAATTGTTAGATGTAAGAATTCATACACAGACCTCAAGGTTTTTAAGTCTCAAATAGTTTCGTTGAAGATGTAAATCATGTTTTTTAGCGGGTTCTCAAGTGAGAGGACCAGGACTTGACATACGCAAAAGTGTTTGAGCTGAAACCCGTTTCATTATTAAATAATTCACGACAGGGCTCAAACATTACACTGCTGCTGCGAAGATTTGAACTCACAACCTTTGATGCGATATGTAATTCGAATACCAGTTAGCTACGCCCTTAGAACAAGCAGATCTTATGCATATATGCTACTTGGTTTACATTTTATATGTATTATGGTTTATTATATGGTTAATGCTTGTGAATTTTTTTTTTTCTTAATGAAACCGCAACTGGATTGAGGTTATTAGTCTAACTGCGTTTATATTTTCTGGATTTTTATTGTTAAATGTAGAATGAAGCGTTGAATGGAGGTGGAACGTTGTTTGTAAACAAGCATCCAGATCTTAAAGTTCGAGTAGTTCACGGGAACACATTGACAGCTGCTGTGATCCTAAATGAGATACCTGAGGATGTGACTGAGGTGTTTTTGACTGGAGCCACTTCTAAATTAGGAAGAGCAATTGCCCTTTACCTTTGCATGAAAAAAGTTTCTGTGCTGGTAAGTATTTTGTTCAATCTTTCAATTTTTTTTTTTCAATTTCTAGGGCAAATATTATACATATATATTTGTGTGAGTGTGTACGCATACATAGATGCATCTACATCTACTTACACACACACATATATACATATACATATAAATATACATATACATCTACTTATACAGACATATATATGTGTGTGTACGCATGGATGCAAATTAATGGTTGATGAGCAAATGTATGATAAAATGTCTGTGCAGATGCTGACTGGGTCAACTGAAAGATTCCAAAAGATTCAGAAGGAAGCCCCATCAGAATATCAGAAGTATTTAGTGCAGGTCACCAAGTACCAAGCTGCTCAGAACTGTAAGGTAATGCTATAACATGAGGGAACTTTAACCAGCAGCAACTTTTGATTGATGTCCAAACAGTGCATCATATATTTTCCCATTTTCATGGTTGGCTAAATCATCAACCAAGAAAACCGAACTAATGGCACAATCCATTTATTCCATAATGTGTTATCAACAGAAAGAATCTTTTATGCGCGAAAAAAATATTTCTCATGTATAAGTTGTAACTTTTATTAGCATGTATGAACTTGCATTAAACAATATTTTATGTAATATTGACTTCTAAATTTCATTTGGTTTCGTCTTTCCAGAACTGGATAGTGGGAAAATGGATCTCACCAAGAGAACAAAGCTTTGCACCACCAGGAGCACACTTCCACCAATTTGTGGTTCCTCCTATTCTGAGATTTAGAAGAGATTGCTCTTATGGTGATCTTGCAGCAATGGGATTGCCTGATGACGTCCAAGGGCTTGGATCATGTGAGGTAAAGAATAAGATTTACATGATTATATATAAAAAAAAATGAGTTGTATATATGTTGGAACCATGATATTAACCTTTGTCATTAGCATACCGTCTTTTATAACTGAAATAATCCTAGACGTGTGAACCTAAAAAAAAATATGTATGAAAACAAATTGTATACATTGTCTTTTAGCCTTCGGAAGTCTTTTTTTTGTTTTCAATGCGTAGCTCAGCTGATACTAATGTGATAAATTAGATATAAAGATGCAAGTTCTGATCTTGACAGCCGTAGGGTAGATGTTTGAGTTTGCTGTTAACTCCTCATATCGGAGCGGGTTTAAGCCTGGACATCTTGTGGCATCATGTCCTGGACTTTCCACCTAATATCCTGCTTAGGAACCTGATATACATCTTCTATGATATACATTCTCTACGAGTCTCCTTAGAGCTAGAGATGTGGGTTACTCTAGGTCACGATATAAACTTCTGCATCGAGTTTCTTCTTGAAAGTTTTTCCGGTTTTCTAATACATCGAACAAGACATGTTCCCATCATTAAGCAACTTAGAAAACTGTGGAACTAACAATCCATATGTGTGACTGTAGTACATTACTATGTATGTGTAATCCAGTACATTTAACCTTCTCTTTTTTTTGAACAGTACACAATGGGCAGAGGGGTAGTACATGCATGCCATGCAGGTGGAGTGGTTCATGCATTGGAAGGATGGACTCACCATGAAGTGGGAGCCATTGATGTGGAGAGAATTGACATAGTATGGAAGGCTGCAATGAAGCATGGTCTAAAGCCAGTGTCAAGCATCACAAAACAGATTCAGCAATAAAGTTCAGAAAGAAGGGGGGGGGGGGGGGGGGAGAAATGCCTTGGACGATATTAAATTGAGAATTGATGACCTCGTCCTATATATATATGTATACAAATTTCATCCAATTACATACACATTACTTATGACGTTTGTTTCTTGTCATTATTTTCCATATATGCTAGAGGGAAGGGAAGAAGGAGAAAGCAAAAAAAAAAAAAAAAATCATGCATTCGTGAAATCATAGCTAGGGTTCTCAAGTTCCATGTTGTCCAACAAAAATTGTTATTCAATGATATGCTCAATCGATTTAATTCAATTTTAGTACCACTTTTTAATTCGGGTATGTTGGAGAAAATTGAAGGAAATGGGTTTGCCCAAGTTGCAAACCTTGGTTAGCAACATACTTTGAGCTTAACTATAATTAGTTTTCATTAATGGCAAGTGGAAACTAATGAACCTTTAATTATATACGTGACAAGTAGACGATTTAAGGCTTTGAAATCATTCAATTACGATACCGGGTGAATGAGAAATTAATGCTCAAAATAGAAATAAAATAGACTGGAAATTGGCAAAAATGATGATGTGGCTTCCTTAGGAGAAACACATCATCACTTTGAGGAAATACCATACTGGACAAATGAAGTAAATTAGCCACCATATGTAGTGCAAGAATGGTCACCTTAGGTGTGCCCTTAGGGCATGAGAAGTTTTGACCGGAAGGAAGACCTACAAAATTGTCGCGCACACCACCGCTCGCCTGTCCGACAGGCTTGGCTCATGCTCGTGCTCGGGTTGCGGGCTCGAGCCGATCCCTATTTTTTGGAGAAAATTTCTTTGGGCTTTGGATTAATTATTTGCAAAAGGCTCCGGGTCTAACTGCGCAGCAGCCCAACGAAAAGCCTCCGAGCGTGTCATACCCCGTGATTTTCGGGTCCAACGTGGAATAAGTATAATAGAACTTAAAATACAATTTTAGTAATTATATAGGTTATGAGACTTAGTTAAGTAAAACATAGAAAATAAAAGAAAGGATTAAAAGTGAAAATCAAGAAAATTAGGCAAAAGTACCAAAATGCCCTCCCCACTTAAGTGATGGGGGAGTTACACAATTAGTATAACTCCCCAAAGGAGGGAGGAGCCGTGGGTTATAGCACAAAGAGAGGGGGAAACCGCTTAGAGAGAAAAGGGAAGGAGAAGAGAGAAAGAAGAAGAAGAGAAGAAGAAAAGGAAGGAAGAAGGCCGATCTAGGTTCAATCCTTACCAAAATTCTGCAGTACGCTTGTGAGCTTATCTAGATTCCAAGGCAAGTAATCTTTCTATACGCTTTACGCAAATTTTGTTACTTTAGGCCCTAAGTTCTTACAAAGAGAAAACTTGGATCACACATTAGTAGTTTTGACTTGTCTATGTTAAATGCTTTACTATATGTAATTGTTGTTGCTAGTTGCATAAAGTCTTGTTCTTTGGGCCATATTTCTTAAAATAGTTATGTGTTGCTTTGTTGTTTGTCAAGCATGCCCATGAAAGTGTATATTTGATGTGCTTATTGTCTTGTTCTATTCTCATGTTGATTGTCTACACTTAGACGTTTGGGAGTAAGTGCAGGGAATTGAAGGGTGAGTGGTGGCATTGTTGCAGACTTGTTGTGTTGGGAATGTTGATGATATCTTTTGAAGGTTGTGAATGATTGAAGGTTAAGAGGGGATATTGTTAGACATAACTAAGCATCAATTCATGATTAGATGTGTGTTAAGTATGATGAATCTAGATGGTAAGATGGATCTTGAGAGGTTTAACATGAAAGGGTTGAAGGAGGAGGATGATGGGGGAAGTTACTGCAGAAAAACTGCAGTTTGGCATCGTCAGAACACTTCGAACGCCTACATTAGGCGCTTCAAGTCACATTAGGCGCCTAATGTAGCGTTCAATGTGTCCTGAAGCTTTCCCGTACTGAAAAACTGTAGTTTAGAACCGTCAGAACACTTCGAACACCTACATTAGGCGCTCTATGTCACATTAGGCGCCGAATGTAGCGTTCAATGTGTCCTGAATCATCCCCGAACACTTCGAACACCTACATTAGGCGCTTCAAGTCACATTAGGCGCCTAATGTAGCGTTCAATGCCACATTAGGCGCTTCATGTAGGCGTTCAATGTCTACGGCACATCCCCGAACACTTCGAACGCCTAGTATAGGCGCTCTATGTCACTTTAGGCGCCTCATGTGGCGTTCCAAGTATACTGGAAGTCTTTTTGACCCTTTAGGTGCCCTATGTAAGTGTAGCAACTTTATACACTTCCTTTGAACATAAAATGCAAGGGTATTTGAGGTGTAATTGAGGAATAGATGGTAAGATTGACTAAGTAAGAATAAGATTGAATCCCAAGCGAATTAGTGAGACGAACGGACTTGGAAAGATACAAACAGGGACTGTTTGAGGTGCAAGACCGTATACTTGATATGTAAGATGTGTGTGTGAGATACCTTTATTATCTTCCATTGCTCATAAATTACAAAGTGTTTTGAAAGTGTGCTAGAGTTGTAAACATTAAGTGTGAATGAGTAGGGTTAAGTATGAATTCGAAGTGGATTCGTGATACGAAAGGGCATGAAGTGGTATGAATGAGGTGTATTTGAGTAGTAAACGTTAAGTGTGAATGAGTAAAGTTAGGTATGAATCCAAAGTGAGTTAGCAATATGAAAGAGCACAAAATGGTAAGAAAAGGGTGTGTTTGAGGAAGTATGAACGAGCAAGGTTAAGTGTGAACTCGAGATGATTTCGTAATACGGAGGGACATGAAATGATACAAGCAGAATGTGATAGGGGTTCAGGACTTTGTACTTGATATGTAAAGTGTGTGTTCATGTTTACACGTTTGATATGATGTTACATGAGCATTCTGCATCATGACATGGGCACTTGCATTTGATTTGAGAATTGCTTTGCGAAAGAACATGTGTTTACAAGAAAAGTTTGAAGTTTTCGAAAGACAAGATGGCTGCTGGTTGATCGCAGGGTATAAAAGTCACGCCTGCGAAAGCAGGGTATAAAAGCGTGATCTGTGAATCAACAGCAGGGTATAAAGTATTTTATGGGGCCGTGGACCTATCAGCACGGAAAATAAAGTTATTTTATGGGGCCGTGGACCTATCAGCACGGAAAATAAAGTTATTTTATGGGGCCATGGACCTTTCAGCACGGATATATGATATATGTAATGGGGCCGTGGACCTTTCAGCACGGATATATGATATATGTAATGGGGCCGTGGACCTTTCAGCACGGGGTATAAAGTTCTGTTTGCTGTGGACTGATCACCCACATGGTATAAAGTTCTGCTACGCGAAGAATATGATAAGAAGTATTATGAAAAGTTTGTGAAATGTCATGCATGACATGTTTATGAAAGAAGATTTATGCATGGGTGTTGTGTGTGATTTTAAAGAAGTTCATGCATCATGTTACACGAAGCATAAGATTTGACATGTAAGAAATGTGACTAGCTTATGACTTGCTTATGTGATATGTTGTTTTAGTACATGTTTGTTCTCGTATCCGTGTATCTTTTATGTGTTTTATCTGTTTGAGGAATTCTTATGAAGATGCTATTTGCGAACCCGAGCATCTTATTTTGGGCAATGACTTATACACTGATGGCTCGTCATGTGTGGTCCCGTAAGGTGTATAGACGGGTTACTTGCTGGCGATAATTTCGCTAAGAACAGATACTCTATTCCTTTTCAGGTGAGCCGGAATATGAGATGATATTTATCGAAGACGATGGCGAGTGGGCTCAATAGGATGACGGACATGGGAATAGATAGATGCTGGACTACTTTCTTTAAGTTTTGGAAACTCAATGTTATTATGTTGTTCTGGAACTTATGTTAGCTAGATGACCAAACACATTTTATTTCCGCTGCATTTTCTGGTTATATTATTGACGATGAAGGTTTAGATTTTATGACGTTTCCGCTGATTTATCTTACGTCATGAATGATGTACGCTTGATCTGCTTCGACGCTTCGTAGTTCTCATAGTAGGCTACGGCGGGTGCACTGGTTCCGATGACAGTGTCAGGCCGGGGCGCTACAGGTGGTATCAGAGACTAGGCTTCAGATCTATCTCGGAAACTTAGGTTCATGATCTTATAGCAAATTAAGATGTGATTTTCCCTTAAGTTTGACCCTTAGGTATAAGTGATGATTTCCTAGAGTATTAGTATGATCTGGGTTGGGTGTGTGCGAGCGCGTATATTATTTAAATTTCTATAATAATTTAAATTTCAGACCCCATTGATCTCTGTGACACAATTCTGCGATATGCCTCTCTGCAGTATTACGTGCCCAAGATAGCAAGCTTAGACAAGATAAGGGCGTCCGACAGGCAGAAATAAGGTCGGATGACAGTGTCGGAGTATGCCGACTGTTTCCATGCGTTGGGTTAATTCGCTCCTACGATTATGTAAGATAATCGCTTAGAGATTATGAAGTTCGAGCGAGATTTGTTCTCAAGAATCCAGTCCGCAACTGTAAGCGCTGGGAGGAGAACCAAAGAGGACATGATGGACACGTGCTTTCACGTCGAGAGTGATTTCCGCAGAGTGGCGGCAGGAGATGGCCGATGCAGGATACTCTGACAAAGGTTAGAGATCAAAAGAGGAGAGTGGAGTTGGTGACAGGCCATAGGAGTTGCTGCATTGCAATAAGAGTCATGATGGGAATTTGGGAAGTTGGCAAGAATATGTTACCAACACAGACCGGTGGGTTGTCTCATTAAAGATTTCCAGAGATCAGGAAGAATGCTCGGGAAGAGGCGACTCAGCAGCCGAGAACGAATACCGCGTCCATGTTATGACTGATGCGGATAACTAAGAAGCTATCGACGGGTATGAGGTACAATTTTAGTGAATAAGATATTGGCCAATGTAATTTGCAATAGCGGCGTGAACCATTCTTTCATGGCAAACGGATGCGTTAAGCGCCTTTATGGTTCACCGGAATAGTTAGAAACTCAGTACCATGTCCAAGCACCCAAGAACAAATTATGATTTTACACAACACTTACTATCGATTGAAGCAAGTGTCAGGAAAGAATCATGAGATGGAAGATGTAATCTTTGAAGGGGTTTGGCGTTGCCGTTGAATCAAAGAAAGTTGAAGTTACCACCGATTGGTCTAGACCATGGATGTCATCGATGTGCGGAGTTTCTTGGGTCTAGCTAGTAATTACATGAGGTTTGTCGAGGGATTTTTGATAGTAGCAATGCCTCTCAGTCGTCGTACTCAAAAGAAGTTCAAGCTTGAGTGGACGGCGGAATGTGAGAAAAGCTTCACGGAGTTTAATAAGAGATTAACCACATCCCCAGTATTGGCTCAACCCTCTGGAACTGAAGGGTTTGTGACCTATAGTGATGTGCCAAAAAAATACGTAAACTGTAACATAGGTTATGCTTTTCCATCCAAATCAAGTTTAGTTTGATACTTCACTTGTAGGTTGTGTTTTGGTACAACACAAACGAGTTATTGCGCATGCTTCGAGATAGCTAAACATGAGGCAGCGAAGATTGTGGGAACAACTAAAGGACTATGACATGACCATTAATTACCATCCCAGAAAATTTAATAAAGTGGTAGATGTATTAAGCAGAGAATCTAACCATGCGCGACACTCATCACTTGAGAGAGAAATAGAAGAATTTGGCTTGAATTTGGTTGACTCTATGGCTAATGTTTTCGCATTATAGACCGTCATCTCAAGTTTGATGAATTAGGTGAAAGAAGCTCAAAAAAAAGAGAATAAGACTGTGGGTGATATTGATTGGAAACTGAGGCATAGTCAGGTTGATGGATTTCAGACCAATGAGGACGGGCGCTTATGTTTAGAGAGAGAAAAAAATGTGTGTATACCTGATTTAGATGAGCTAAGGAAAGAAATATTGCAAGGAGCTCACAGCTCAAGGTTATCGATATATTCTAGTAGCACCAAAATGTACAGGGATCTATGACAATACTATTGGTGGTGTAAGATGAAGAGGCATATTGTGGAGATTTGAGGGATGTCTGGTGCGTCAGTAAGTGGAGATAAACACAAACAACCTGGTGGATTATCGATGCTGTCGGAGATTCCAGAGTAGAAATGTGAATGTGTCACAATGGACTTTGTGACTGGTCTACCGAGAACAATAAGTGGATATAACATGATTTTGGTGATTGTGGATCAGTTGACCAAGTCTACACATATTCTACCTGTCTCGAGGGAAGCATCTCTCGATAAGTTGGTAAATTTGGATATGGTCAACATTTGTCAGCCTGCATGGTGTTCCCATGAGCATAACGCCTAACCGAGACCAATGGTTTACTGCCAAGCTCTGGACAATATTTTAGAGAGCCATGGGGACGGAATTAAGGTTAAGTACAGTGTATCATCTCCGAACCAATAGACAATCTGAGCAGACTATTCAGACCCTAGAAGACATGTTAGGGACTTGTGTCCTATACTTCAAAGGAAGTTGGGATGGAATGATTAAATTAATGGAGTTCTCGTATAATAGAAGTCACCACAGTGCAATTGATATGGCTCCTTTTGAAGCTTTGTATGGAAGGAAGTGTAGCTCTCTGGTTTATTGGGATGAATTCGGTGGGAGGACCATCACCGAACATGAACGACTCGGGAAGACATTAGGAAGTGCGAGAATCACTCGAGAGAGACTCAAGTCGGCTCAGGACCGCAACAAAAGTTAGACGGATTCTAAACGATGACCTTTGGAGTTTAATGTAGGTGGAAAGGTTTATTTGAGAATATCACCTAAAAAAAAGGTACTATGATATTGGAGTGAATGGCAATTTAAGTCCCGTTCTATTGCTCCGTATGAGATACTTGAGAAGGTGGGAGTTTTGGTATAGGAGTTGGCGTTACCTACGGTATTGGTGCAAGTCCAAAAGGTATTTCATATATCTCAGTTTAGGAAGTATGTGACGGATCCGATCAGTGTGCTCGAAGCACAATCTTTGGAACTCAATAGTGAGGTTATATATGAAGAGATACCTGTGAGGATCGTAGAACGAAAGGACCAAGTGTTGAGGAAATGGGTGATCTCTTATGTGAAAGTCCAGTGAAGCAATCACATGAAACGGGAAGCTACTTGGAAACTTGAAGAGAGGATGCAGGAGAAGTATCCTCAACTCTTCAACTAAGGTATGTAAGTTTCGAGGACGAAACTTTTTGTAAGGGGGGTGGAATGTCATACCCCGTGATTTTCGGGTCCAACGTGGAATAAGTATAATAGAACTTGAAATACAATTTTAGTAATTATATAGGTTATGAGACTTAGTTAAGTAAAACATAGAATATAAAAGAAAGGATTAAAAGTGAGAATCAAGAAAATTAGGCAAAAGTACCAAAATGCCCTCCCCACTTAAGTGATGGGGGAGTTACACAATTAGTATAACTCCCCAAAGGAGGGAGGAGCTCTGGGTTATAGCACAAAGAGAGGGGGAAACCGCTTAGAGAGAAAAGGGAAGGAGAAGAGAGAAAGAAGAAGAAGAGAAGAAGAAAAGAAAGGAAGAAGGCCGATCTAGGTTCAATCCTTACCAAAATTCTGCAGTACGCTTGTAAGCTTATCTAGATTCCAAGGCAAGTAATCTTTCTATACGCTTTACGCAAATTTTGTTACTTTAGGCCCTATGTTCTTACAAAGAGAAAACTTGGATCACACATTAGTAGTTTTGACTTGTCTATGTTAAATGCTTTACTATATGTAATTGTTGTTGCTAGTTGCATAAAGTCTTGTTCTTTGGGCCATATTTCTTAAAATAGTTATGTGGTGCTTTGTTGTTTGTCAAGCATGCCCATGAAAGTGTATATTTGATGTGCTTATTGTCTTGTTCTATTCTCATGTTGATTGTCTACACTTAGACGTTTGGGAGTAAGTGCAGGGAATTGAAGGATGAGTGGTGGCATTGTTGCAGACTTGTTGTGTTGGGAATGTTGATGATATCTTTTGAAGGTTGTGAATGATTGAAGGTTAAGAGGGGATATTGTTAGACATAACTAAGTATCAATTCATGATTAGATGTGTGTTAAGTATGATGAATCTAGATGGTAAGATGGATCTTGAGAGGTTTAACATGAAAGGGTTGAAGGAGGAGGATGATGGGGGAAGTTACTGCAGAAAAACTGTAGTTTGGCATCGTCAGAACACTTCGAACGCCTACATTAGACGCTTCAAGTCACATTAGGCGCCTAATGTAGCATTCAATGTGTCCTGAAGCTTTCCCGTACTGAAAACTGCAGTTTAGAACCGTCAGAACACTTCGAACACCTACATTAGGCGCTCTATGTCACATTAGGCGCCTAATGTAGCGTTCAATGTGTCCTGAATCATCCCCAAACACTTCGAACACCTACATTAGGCGCTTCATGTCACATTAGGCGCCTAATGTAGCGTTCAATGTTACATTAGGCGCTTCATGTAGGCGTTCAATGTCTACGGCACATCCCCGAACACTTCGAACGCCTAGTATAGGCGCTCTATGTCACTTTAGGCGCCTCATGTGGCGTTCCAAGTATACTGGAAGTCTTTTTGACCCTTTAGGTTCCCTATGTAAGTGTAGCAACTTTATACACTTCCTTTGAACATAAAATGCAAGGGTATTTGAGGTGTAATTGAGGAATAGATGGTAAGATTGACTAAGTAAGAATAAGATTGAATCCCAAGCAAATTAGTGAGACGAACGGACTTGGAAAGATACAAACAGGGACTGTTTGAGGTGCAAGACCGTATAATTGATATGTAAGATGTGTGTGTGAGATACCATTATTATCTTCCATTGCTCATAAATTACAAAGTGTTTTGAAAGTGTGCTAGAGTTGTAAACATTAAGTGTGAATGAGTAGGGTTAAGTATGAATTCGAAGTGGATTCGTGATACGAAAGGGCATGAAGTGGTATGAATGAGGTGTATTTGAGTAGTAAACGTTAAGTGTGAATGAGTAAAGTTAGGTATGAATCCAAAGTGAGTTAGCAATATGAAAGAGCACAAAATGGTAAGAAAAGGGTGTGTTTGAGGAAGTATGAACGAGCAAGGTTAAGTGTGAACTCGAGATGATTTCGTAATACGAAGGGACATGAAATGATACAAGCAGAATGTGATAGGGGTTCAGGACTTTGTACTTGATATGTAAAGTGTGTGTTCATGTTTACACGTTTGATATGATGTTACATGAGCATTCTGCATCATGACATGGGCACTTGCATTTGATTTGAGAATTGCTTTGCAAAAGAACATGTGTTTACAAGAAAAGTTTGAAGTTTTCGAAAGACAAGATGGCTGCTGGTTGATCGCAGGGTATAAAAGTCACGCCTGCGAAAGCAGGGTATAAAAGCATGATCTGTGAATCAACAGCAGGGTATAAAGTATTTTATGGGGCCGTGGACCTATCAGCACGGAAAATAAAGTTATTTTATGGGGCCGTGGACCTTTCAGCACGGATATATGATATATGTAATGGGGCCGTTGACCTTTCAGCACGGATATATGATATATGTAATGGGGCCGTGGACCTTTCA
>AP025044.1:11323739-11361022 GCA_036186865.1 Eustoma russellianum | reverse complement strand
ATGTAATGGGGCCGTGGACCTTTCAGCACGGGGTATAAAGTTCTGTTTGCTGTGGACTGATCACCCACATGGTATAAAGTTCTGCTACGCGAAGAATATGATAAGAAGTATTATGAAAAGTTTGTGAAATGTCATGCATGACATGTTTATGAAAGAAGATTTATGCATGGGTGTTGTGTGTGGTTTTAAAGAAGTTCATGCATCATGTTACACGAAGCATAAGATTTGACATGTAAGAAATGTGACTAGCTTATGACTTGCTTATGTGATATGTTGTTTTAGTACATGTTTGTTCTCGTATCCGTGTATCTTTTATGTGTTTTATCTGTTTGAGGAATTCTTATGAAGATGCTATTTGCGAACCCGAGCATCTTATTTTGGGCAATGACTTATACACTGATGGCTCGTCATGTGTGGTCCCGTAAGGTGTATAGACGGGTTACTTGCTGGCGATAATTTTGCTAAGAACAGATACTCTATTCCTTTTCAGGTGAGCCGGAATATGAGATGATATTTATCGAAGACGATGGCGAGTGGGCTCAATGGGATGACGGACATGGGAATAGATAGATGCTGGACTACTTTCTTTAAGTTTTGGAAACTCAATGTTATTATGTTGTTCTGGAACTTATGTTAGCTAGATGACCAAACACATTTTATTTCCGCTGCATTTTCTGGTTGTATTACTGACGATGAAGGTTTAGATTTTATGACGTTTCCGCTGATTTATCTTACGTCATGAATGATGTACGCTTGATCTGCTTCGATGCTTCGCAGTTCTCATAGTAGGCTACGGCGGGTGCACTGGTTCCGATGACAGTGTCGGGCCGGGGCGCTACAGAGCGGTCCGGTTCAGTCTGGTCCTCCTGCTCTGTCCACAGGTTTTTACCCTGTCTGCCATTAAGATCAAACGGTTCATCCATTTTGATAGAACAGTGTTGGTTTTGATCTAATGGTTATAGTTCAAAACTGACCAAACAGACCACAGATAAGATTAAACGGTTCGTCTGTTTTGATCTAACAATGTCTGTTAGGTGTCGGTTTTAATCCAATGACCGTAGTTCAAACTGACCTAACCGTCTAACAACATGTGGTTTTCATCCGATGCCTCAGGATTGATCCTGTGGTGTTGTTTTCCTCCAACGACTGTGGATTAACTATTTATAAATTGCACAACAAATGCTCAGTCGGCGGTTAATATCAAACGATTCGTCTGTTTTGATATAAAAGTGTCGGTTAAGTGTCGATTTTGATCCAATGACTGTAGTTCAAACTGACCTAACCGCTCAACATGTGGTTTTCATCCGATGCCTCAGGATTGATCATGCAGTGCGGTTTTTATCCAACGGCTATGGATTAACCGTCTAAAAACCGCCCAACAAACGGTGGTCCGATTTTGATCAGACGTCTCTGGTTGATCTGCGGTTTTGATCTGACAGTCACAGATTAATCTACTTAACCAATTCTCGAACCAACACCTTTATATAAACCAAACCTTGGGTGCTCTTAGAACACACACAGCCTTCTATGCTCTCTTCCTTTTCTTTATTCTGCATTACGTCCGAGAGAAGTCAGGACGTTCGAAAGTTCGCTGAGGTTCAAGTTGCAGCAGTGCCACTCGACTAAATAGGCACCCATTGTATACTGGAGATGATTGCTATCGCCAATTGGACACACTATACCAGAGCAATAAGTCTTAAGGACAGAGTCCTCAACTTGTCCCAGGTTTGATCTACTGCTTACTGTCTTTACATGCGCACACGCGACTACTGCTTCTTGGTACAGGATTATTGTTCCTAACAATATTAAGACTTATTCCGTATTCAATTCTGTACCATTTTATTTTCTGTACGCAAAACAGTGATGTGACATTGGTTTACAGTCTTTTCCTACTCATTCTTTTCTCCGAAATTATTTTGATATGTTCTTTATCGACTGAACAGTGATGGAGAACGAAAGCAGAAGCTCAGTTCATGGCGTGAATGGTGCACAATTTGGTGTTGCACTTGAAGTGAATGCTAATCCCTTGGCACCCAATGTTGCTGGACCAAATGCTGCGAATGTTGCAGTTGGTCATATAGAGAAAACCGAGAAGTTCAAGAGAAGTTTCTTCAAGAGGTAGCAGCAGGAGATGCTGTTTTTTCTAACAACGTTGGGATTTGCCAAACTGTTGACCGAGGACCCTCCTGTGGTTGTTCATGTTGAGGATCAAATTCTGAACATACAAAACAATTTGGCGGATGAAGCTTGGTCTTAAAGTAATTATGTATGTTTGAACCAAATTTTGAGTTGCTTAGATAATACTCTGTATAGCGTGTATTCTACCTACAAAACTGCAAAATTATTATGTCTATCTTTATATAAGAAGCATCGATCTGAAGACGCTGGCACAAAAAAGTTTATAGTCAGTAAGTACATGGACTTTAAAATGTCAGATTCCAAAACTATAGTTTCCCAGGTTGAGGAACTACAATTCTTGGTAGCTGAAATGGAAGAAGAGGGCATAACGCTCAGTGAATCTCTCCAAGTGTGGCCGTTATTGAGAAGCTACCTCCTTTCGTGGATGGATTTCAAGATCTATCTCAGCACAAACGAAAGGAAATGATAATGGAAGATCTGATCCTATGACTCCGCATAGAGGAAGATAATTGAAAATCTGAGAGAAAGCCATATTTTAGTTCTGGTCATGCCAAAGCCCATGTCGCAGAGGCAAAGAAGAGAAAAGCCAACCTCTCAGAGTGAACTTCAGAAGCAAAGAGAGTGCTAAAAAGTTCACTGGGAAGTGCTATAATTCTGGAGTCTAAGGACACTGCAGTAGTGATTGTAGTAAGCCCAAGAAAAAGCAAAACAAAGCAAAAGCGAATCTTGTTGATGCCATAGATGATCTGAATCTGTGTGTTGTGGTCTCGGAGTGCAATGCCATAGGGAACATGCACGAATGGTGGCTGGATACTGGAGCCACAAGACATGTATGCGCTAATAAGGAAATATACTCAGAGTACAAGCCCGAGAACAACGAACAACTCTACATGGGGAACACTGCCTCATCGAAGATAGAAGGAGAAGGGAAAGTTGTTCTGAAGCTGATCTCAGAGAAGCATCTGACTCTGCAAAATGTGCTACAAGTTCCCGACATCCGAAGGAATCTGGTTTCTGTGGCTCTACTTATCATGCATGGGTTTAGACTAGTGTTAGAGCAAAATAAAGTTATTGTTTCAAAGAATAGTATGTATTTGGAGAAGGGTACTAACTGATATAATGTTCAAGTTAAATGTCGTCACAATTGTACCCAAGAAAGAATTGCCTACAATGGCTAATAATAATGCTTCCTCTTCTACTTACATGCTTGAGTCTTCTTGTTTATAGCATTTTTGTTTGAGACACGTAAATTACAAGTCGATACAAAGAATGATTAGTCTTGACTTATTGCCCAAATTGAATTTTAATAAGGAACAATGTCAAATTTGTGTTGAAGCAAAAAATGTCAAAGGCGTCATTTCCTTCAATAAAAAGGAACACTGAACCTTTGGACTCACTTCATGCAGATGTATGTGATTCAAAGTTTGTGCAGACGAGAGGTGGTAAAATGTTTTTTGTAACTTTTATCGATGATTGCGCTAGATACTGTTATGTTTATTTGCTTAATAGCAAAAATGAGGCTATTGATGCTTTTAAACATTATAAAAATGAAGTTGAGAATCAACTTAGTAAACGTATTAAAACAATTCAGAGTGATTGAGGCGGGGAATATGATGCACTATTCAATGAATTTTGTTCAGAATACGGCATCATTCATCAAACAATTGAAACATACTCACCTCAACCTAATGGTATTGCAGAACACAAAAACCATACCTTAAAGGACATGATGAATGCTATGTTGATAAGTTTGGGTTTACCTCAGAACTTGTGGGGGGGAGCAGTTCTCTCCACCAACGTCATTTTAAATAGAATTTCATCTAAAAACATGATAAAACCCCATGACAAATACTTGAAAATATAGGGGTGTCTGGCAAACGTTGTTGTACCTAAATCAAGACAAGTAAGGATTGGGCCTAAAACGGTTGAATGCATATTCATAGGATATGCGACTAACAGTAGTGCATATCGGTTCTTGGTGCACAAATTGGACATTCCTGAGATACATGAAATTGCTGTCATAGAGTCAAAAAATGTATTGTTCTTTGAATATGTCTTTCCAAAGAAAGACAAAAACAATGAAGAGGCATGTACTAGTAAGCAAATGCGTGAGAAAAACCCTCAAGAAACTGAGGAACCTTGTCAAAACAAGAGAGCCAGAATACCAACATCCTTTCAAAATTTCTAACATATATGGTAGAAAACGATCCAAGAACTTCCTCTGAGGCAATGTCAACCTAGAAGCTCCCTTTTGAAAAAAGACAACAAACAACGAGATAGATTCTATTCTTCAAAATCACACTTGAGAGCTAGTTGACCTTCCACCAGGAAGTAAACCACTTGGATGCAAGTGGATCTTAAAGAAAAAACAGAAAGAGGATGGGTCTATCGACAAGTATAAGGCCAATAGGTAGCTAAAGGCTATCGACATAAGGAAGTCTTTGACTTTTTTGACACCTACTTACCAGTAACTAGGATCACCTCTATAAGGATGCTAGTTGCTGTTGCTGTAGTCTACAACTTAGAAATCCATTCGATGGATGTGAAAACTGCCTTTCTGAATGGTGAGTTGGAGGAAGAAATTTGTATGGAACAACCCGAATGATTCATTGTCCCAGGACAAGAAAAGAAAGCATGTAGACTTGTTAAGTCCTTATACAGGCTTAAGCAAGCACCTAAACTGTGGCATTTGAAGTTTGATGAAGTGATGATGTCTAACGGTTTCAAGATCAATGAGTGACAAATGTGTGTACATCAAGAACACACCAAATGCCTATGTAATTGTATGTCTAATCGTGTGCAGTACTCATGATGTCATCATAAGTACAAAGAAGATGTTGACGCGAAACTTCGACATGGGTTGATGTTTCTAAGGAGCTGCCATCAAAATTGCATATTCAAAGTGTGGATCATCATCACTTCTGGACGGTTGTGTATGAAGGTGTGTTGTTATATTGTGAAAGGTGCTGTATTTTTGGCCATAAGAGAGATGATTTTGGAAAGCAGGGGCTTGCTCGGCCTGATCTGCCGGCCCCAAACAAGAAGTGGCGTCAGAAACAAAAAGAACCGATGCCGCAGTCAGAGTGTCAGATACCCGTCAGTGATGACGTACAACCTTCTGATCCAAAACAA
The DNA here is from genome assembly GCA_036186865.1 of Eustoma russellianum. NCBI lineage: Eukaryota > Viridiplantae > Streptophyta > Magnoliopsida > Gentianales > Gentianaceae > Eustoma > Eustoma russellianum. The sequence continues at coordinate 11,355,751 of AP025044.1, read as the reverse complement.
AAAGAACCTTTGCCGCATTCAGAGTGTCAGTCAGTCAGTGATTATGCACAGCCTTCTGATCTGGTTCTTGCTACACCTATCTTCCATGCACCGGCTGCTCCTTCACAGCCTACAGATCCTAGTCCCACAAATACTCAAAATCTTGAGATTTTAGGAAGATCATCGGAAAATACACAGGCCGAGGATCATGCTCTCCCGGGTGATCCTCAACTCCCGCAGTTAGTGTCTGACTCAGAGATACCTACACTCATGAATGACCAGCATGATCGTATCCTCCCTCAAGAGCTTAGGTAGGAAATCACAGTATGTCCAAGTTATGGGGCCGCACCTAGCTAATAGACATGATTATACATCGGATGCTGAACTATTGTAGCGTATTTCCAATCCATCAAATGATGTTGAGGATACAGGGTTTATTCCATGCATCCGTCAGCGCAAACGTCCACTACACAGCCAGATTCCCCGTCCTCCACGACATGTTTTTACTCATAGTATTTCACGTTCTTCAAGCTCTCAACCCCCGCTGTCTCAATGACTATTCTCACATGTAATCTATGGGGTCTACATACATCATTTTTCGATTATGTTTATTGCTTCAGCAATATTCTATACATTTTCTTTTTATCATTGAACCCCAACAGCCTACTGATCGGATAGCACGTGCCCATTTGCAGCTAGGATTTACGTCGATGTTAAGTGTATGTGATGGACGTGCATGGTGTTTCTGACAGGATCATAATGAGACATTATTGGAATCTATTCACTCCAACCAAGTAGCACATTTACGATTCATGGACAACTCATCTGGATTTTCTTTCATTTATGCGAACTAAGTGGTCGTCCTACCCCACTGTTGGAGGTATGCATGGTTTATGTCAAAAGCTACGGAAGTTTAAGAAGGATGTATTGACTTGGAATAAAACAGTGTTTGGTAATATCTTTAACCGACTTGCACATGCTAAACAAAGAACTTGGATGTTGGAGCAAGCATATGATACTACGCCTTCAGAGGAGAATCAGGTGGCATATCATGAGTCCCAAGCTGAATTGTCCTTGGCATCAGCACAAGAAATGGAATTCTAGAAACAAAAGGCTAGCGTGAAATGGCTTAGAGAGGGGGAAGCCAACACGAGGTTTTATCATGCCATGGTTAAGGATAAACTGTGTCGGTAGGGTATTTATCACATTCGCACTGATGAGGGGGTTCTATGTGATAATCCAGCATCAGTGCCTCTGCTGTTGACTACTTTACTCGCATGTTTACTAGTCAGCCTATTGAGGATGGTATGGACTTCTTACGATGCATCCCGCAGCTAGTCACAGAGGCAGATAATACGTTGTTGACTCGCATGCCTTTGCTAGATAAAGTTAAGCAGGCAGTATGGGCCTTAGATATACAAAAAGCGGCAGGTCCAGATGGTTACAATGGATCTTTCTTTCGATACTGTTGGGACGTAATTTCAATGGATGTATATAAAGCAGTACATGAATACTTCCTTGGCTTCCCAATCCCACAAGCCATGGCTCATTCTATGATTATTCTGCTGCCTAAAGGTTCTTCACAAAGGACGTTTGCGGATTATAAGCCTATTGCTCTATCCAATGTTATAAGCAAGATCCAGACTCGGATTTCGGCAACCAGATTGAGTTCCATACTTCCGCAGATAATCTCACCAGAGCAGGCTGGCTCTCAGAAAGGTCGAGGTATATCTGAGCAGGTACTGTTAGGAAATGAATTGATACATTGGTTTGACAAAGGCACACGCCTGGTAAGGTTCTTATAAAGTTGGACATGGCGAAAGCCTTTGATCGAGTTAGTTGGCAGTTTCTTTTTCAAATACTTGTTCATTTTGGTTTCTCCCAGCATTTTATAAAATTGGTCCTCAATCAATTAGAAGGTACCCATATCTCACTCTTAATTAATGGTGTCCCTTGTGATTTTTTCCAGCCAACCTGTGGTGTAAGCAAGGGGATCCGCTTTCTCCACTTCTCTTTATATTGACTGTAGAGGTCTTTAGTCAGGGGCTTAAGTTGTTGGTTGATAGCTCATTCATCACCCCTTTCTCTTTGGGACGTATGCCAATGGTTATTTCTCACTTATCTTGTGCGGATGATTTGCTAATTTTTTGACAGCTGGTAGGCTCGTTTTAAGAATTTTCTAACGTCTTATGAGTGACTTTCAGGGCAAGCAGTTAATTGGCATAAGAGTACAATGGTTTTCTTGGCCAACATTCCTCCCATGCAACGTCGTTCTTTCTTGCAATTGATAGATATGTGCCAATCACACTTGCCCATGAAGTATTTGGGTTTCTATTTACATAAGGGAATCACAAGGGTGAATCACTGTCATGAACTTCTCCAGCAAGTGGACAGTCAGTTAGGAGGTTGGCAACATAGCTTTTAGGTACAGCAAGACGACTGGTATTGATCCGTTCGATTCTATTCTCAATTCCATTGCACATTATGTCTGGTACGAAACTACCTCGTAGTGTTATCAATGCATTACAACAACATTTTACACGGTTTCTTTGGGGTCCAGATAGACGACATTGGGTTTCATGGCGTAAGATATGTTACCATCAACATGAGGGAGGCCTTGCAATTCGAGATCTTCAGGATGTACAAGATGCCTTTTCTTGTAAATTATGGTGGTGGTATCACACCACAGATAATCTTTGGGGCCAGTATATGCGTTTCCGATATGGTGGTCGTGGTGACTTTTAACCGTATCTTTATGATTCACCTGGTTGGTATCGTATATGTTCGATACATCATATTTGTTCTTCTATGGTTCAGTGGGTGGAGGGATCACCAGTATGGTCGACGGCTTCAGGCAGCTTTCCTCTATCTCAGTCCTATGAGTCGATCAGATCCACACGGACAACACTTCTCTCATATAAATATATCTGGTTGAAGACGCAACGGCCATCCATACAGATTTTCCTCTGGAAGCTGTTTCATGTTGCCTTGTCTCTGCAGGATTCACTTAGACGATTTATGGTGATTATGCCTACTATATGCCCTTTTTGCCGACGGGAGGATGCTTTGACCAGTCATTTATTTTATACTTGTTCCACGATTCGAGTTATACGGGAGTATTTTCACTTATTGTTGGACATCACAGTCACATCGTCCAGAGGTTGGAGGACTTACTTACTATAGGTTTGGCTGTCAGCACCATCTTCTTTTCTGGATGAGATTCAACAAATTCATCCGGGGATTCTCATGTGGAATATATGGAAGATATATGATGCCATCACTTTTGATGAAGCAAGTTGGTCGCCCAATGTTCTTCTACGCTCTATCAGACAGGATCTTTTTTCATATGTGAAATCCAGAAATGGAACAAGAACCGCGATTTCTGTCCTAAGGCTTATACATATGGGTTTGTCTCCCCCACTCCGGTCTAGTTGCATAAGAATACTACATTGGATACCACCTCCATCGGGCCATTTAAAACTCAATACTGATGCTACTGTTGGTCGTATTTTAGCTAGCGATGGGGCTATACTTTCGTGATTCAGATGGGAGATTCGTGCATGCTTTCTCATACCCAGTGCGACTTGATTTCCCACTTCGCGTCGAGGCTCAGGTTGTCTTGCTGGATCTTCTTTATTATGTGCCTTTATTTGGAAATTTTATTATCGAGAGGTCAATCAGGTCGTCTACAATCTTTTCTCCAACATTCCTCTTTGTCCATATGATATGCTCCTCGAGAGGTCAATCAAGTAGCTCATTATCATTCGCATTCGGCTATGCTAAGTTGTAGGGTTTCTTACTACAATTCCCTCTCTTCTTTGCCGTCTCATATACGCGGTATAATTCTCACAAACTCCATGCTTCCTTCCCTTCGTCATGATGCTGCAGAAGTCTACCCTGGAACACAACCACCATAGTTGTTGGGTTATTCTAGTAGTTTCCATGTATTTTAGTTGTGTATCTAGCATCCGTTGACTTGATACCTATTTTATATTACCATAGTATGGCAATATAAATATGTACCCTTTTTTCCTTCGTCCAAGGTTTTTTTACAAGGGTGGTTTTACTTGGCATGATTTTAATGCGGCATATCATATATTGCCAAATGTTGGTCCTTACACTTCCATTCTATTTACTTGTGTACTATGGTTTTCCTCCGCCGAAAGTGAGGGATTACAATTATAAAACAGGCAATCATATTTTGAAAAAAATACACATACACACACATATATATAGGTCAACTTAATGATATTTCATATATTATACACGTATGTACTTACAAAATAAGAATGATTCATTCAAGCCCCATATTTATTTGTAACCGTATATATATACACATACGTATATCCCCACTTTATTTTATTATACACAAAGCTCCATTTCATGTGCTTGGCCGATTGTGTTTACATACATAATATATATACAACCTAGTTATATTTCATATCTCTATATATATTCTACAACGTGTGTGTGTATATATATATAACATATACTAAAAATTATTTTATGATCATTTAAGAGGCCTAAGGCCGTACGTATGTATGGTATGTGTGTGTGTGTCTATATATATATATATATATATATATATATATATATATATATATATATATATATATATATATATATATATATATATTTCACCTAAAACATAGATTTTTACATATTCTTGTGGAGAAAATCTTGAACATGCTACATGATGATCCAACTTTTATATACATATATATATTAAACTTTTTTAAAATCCATGTAGGATCTATGAAGAATACTTGCTTTATCACTTTTCTTACACTTTAAAGTGAAGGTTTCTTCACTTGGCTTGGAAGAAAACTCCTTCTCCTTCCTCACTTGTAGCCACGGATAGAGATAAAAGAAGGGGTTAGTGAGCAACTTATGAAGCTAGTTAAATGGAAGAACTTAACTTGAACATCATGAAGTTCTTACATTGTCCTTACTTAGTTCTTGGATCTACAACCTTTCTTGATCACTACTTGAATGGAGGAGGGTTTTGGAACTTTGTTTGGATATGTTTATGTGAGGTGAAAAAAAGAAAATTCTTCTCTTTTGTGCTTATGAAATTTTTGGCCAACTAGAGAGGAAAAAGGAATTTGGAGGTTTTGATTTTCTTCAGAAGAAAGAGAAGAAAGTGTGGATGAAATGTGGGAAGAATTTAGAGTGTGAAATGGAAGAAGATAAAAGGGTTCTTCCCTTTATGTTTTTCGGCAGAATGAAGGAGTGAAGGAGGAGGAAAGAGGAAAATTTTGTTTGGAAGAGAGAGAAGGATTGTTTGGTTGAAAATGTAGAAGAGTTTGAGTGTGAAATGAGGGAAGAGAAGATGTTCCCCCCTTTTCTTATGGATCTGGGCTGAAGAGAGTTGGGGGGGAAACAAGGAAAAAATTTGGTTAAATGACAGGTGTGAAAGGATAGGTTGTAGGTTATGATGGGGTAGAAGGAGTGTGTAAGAGGAGAAAGCTTTTTGTTCCTTGGGAAGAGGAGTTGGCCGCCCTAAGGGAGGAAAGAGGGAGGGAGGGTTTTGTCCTATTTTCCATATAGAATAAAGTTGGAGAAAATGTGATAATTGGGATAAAAGTATATGAGGTTTTGTTGTGTAGTGGAAAACAAATGGAAGAAAACTTTTCTTCCACTTGCAAGGGAAGGGGCGGTCAAGTGGGACTTTTGGATGGGTAGAATAGGACAAAATAACATCATTTGGTTTCTACACAATTTTGTCCACTTGGTAGTTTATTGGGGTATTTTCTAACCACAAGTTTTTCTTCTTTTTCAATCCTTGTCGGCGCCATATATATATTTTTTTTGATCGAAAGGGATTTTATTATCATAAATCCTCACTTGTGGCGGAGGAATACCATGATACAAAATTCAAAGTTGCTGAAACATAGTGAAAGTACAAGAAACAAATGATGTCCAACCTCCAATCATATATGATATGTCGCATTAAAACCTTGCCAAGTAAAACCACCCTTGTGGATAAAACCTTGGGGAAGGAAAAAGCGTGCATATTTATACGATTGGAAGGAATGGAGAGGAAACTACATAACACAAGATAGTGAGCTAAATAGCAAAATTCCGCCGTCAGTGGTGGAGAGGATGACAGGAAGCCATGATGTTCAATCCAGTAGGCGGCCAGTGGCATATCTTCATGTGTCCTAGTTTGCGATTGTATCAGTCCTTCGAAATAGGTAGCAAGTGATTGCCTCTCAGAGCATATCCAGCAAGTGTTCATGCAAAGCCAAGAAATTAAGCAGATTAATATCCAAGTAGTAACCAACGCATATAAGGAGCATGCATGTCTAACAAAGAAATTACCAGCGTTGCCCGCATCGAAAGACACAGGCAACGAAATAATAGCACGATAAAGCAGCAATAGCAAGATATAAGAGTCTGAAAATACCCGCGTTGCCTGCGTCATGCAGAGACACAGACAACGAAAGCAGATGATTCGCGAAATGGAAGCCATGTATGAACTATGGTCGCAGATAAGGTGTAGTGGAATCTGTAATTAGAGCTGCTTTGATAGTTTTTGGTAATTCACTCAGGTCCCGAAAGTATTGGAATCCAACGGAGAGTTGCCCATGTCTTGCCAGTAGATGAGCCACCGTGTTAACTTGTCGAGGACAATGAGAGATGGTTCCACCATCCATCCTAAGTAATTTTGAGAGCCAAGAGGTTGGCTGCTGATGGACATAATCCACCAAAGCACTGGAATCAACGTTCATATCTATATTTTTGTGGTGCTGAAGAAAATATAGCAATGCCAATGTTGCCGCTTGTAGCTCCGCCTGAAATGGTGTTGTGACGGGCAAATAAAAGGATACTGCCCCTTTTAAATTTCCGTGGTGGTCACGGATAACCGCTCCACCAGCTGCCTTATACGAACCGAGAGCTGCATCAACATTTAGTTTTAAGCGACCTGCAGGGGGCGCAAGCCATCGAACTATCCTGCATCTACGATGCTGTAATGGTGGAGATAAGGAGAGTAGTACTAAAGATGGATGAACCTCTGCATGTTTTTTCCCAGACTGAGCAGCGGACCAACAGTATATGTCCCTGCGAATCCATTCTTGCAAAACATGTGACGACCATTTGCCATTCCCATACACAATGGAGGTATAGATGCGCCATATATTCCATAAGATTATACCTTGTGCAACAATCCGCAAACATCCTTTCAACACAGTAGCTCGCGTAGATGTCCACCAAGCCATGAGATATGAGCGTAATTTCATAGGAGAAACCATAGGACCATCAAGTACAGCAGCATAATGAGACCATAGTGAACGTATTGTCCGACATTTCAAGAAAAGATGCTCAACATCCGCCGATGCAACCAAACAAAATGGACAGCAAGAGGGCCCTTGTATCTTGAATCTTCTTAAATTATCCTGCAGTGGGACAACTCCATGATATAGTTTCCACAAGAATAGTTTGACTGTGGGTATCTGTAAACGGTGCCAAATAAATGAATGTGAGAATAATTGGACCCTAGCTGGCCGAAGAACCACATATGCCGATTTGAGTGTGAAAATGCCAGCATTACTTGGACGCCATATATAGTTACCTTGGCTCCCATCAACATGCTGTGTACAAATATCATGCACCCCACAAACTCTTTTCCAACCCGGGGAATCTGTTATGCGTGCAGGGTAACCCAGCCGGCCTCCATACTTAGAATGCATGAACAATGCCCACAAAGACGTACCTAAATTATAAGACCACCACAGTTTCGCTGAATATGCTCGCGATAAATAGTCAAGATTTCTCAAACCCAAACCACCCTCTTCACACGGCTGATACAATATCTCCCATTTAACCCAGTGATGCTTGGATCCTGCGTCTTGTGTTCCCCAAAAAAAATTGCACAAGCGTCGTCTTATAGCGATGTGGATACTTTTTGGCAGAGACAATACTGAGAGCGTATGATTTGGCAGGGAAGCAAGGACATGTTTAATTAAAACCAGCCTGCCGGCCACATATAGCAGCTTATTTTGCCAAGAGTTAATTCTGGCATCCACTCGAGCCAAGAGGTCTAAACAATGCATCGGTCTTGTACGACCACGAAATAGATGAACACCTAAGTAATGAATTGGTAAATGTGCAGAGGACATACCCAACACTTGTGATATATTGGAAATGTAGCGCGGTGCAGCTGAATCTGGTACAATAAAGTGACTCTTACTAAAATTTACTCTCTGCCCCGATGCCTTTTGATATAAGTCAAGAAATCTCCGGAAGCAACGCAATGAATGTAAAGATCCATTCAGAAAAAGAAGCAAGTCATCGGCATATGCTAAATGCGTTATCAATGGACGAGCTCTACCCAATGAATACGGCAACATCGAGTCATCCCTCACCAAACTATTTAGTCCTCTTGAGGAAGCCTCTGATGCTAATATGAATAAGATGGGGGATAGAGGGTCCCCTTGCTTTACGCCCCAAGTGGGCTGGAAAAAAACCACATGGCTTGCCATTTATGATGATGGACATATATGTGCTACGCAAGTGATTGATAACTAGCCGAATAAAATGTGGATGGAAGCCCATGCAGCCTAGTAACCGTTGTAAGAAATCCCAACTAACTCGATCAAAAGCCTTCATCATATCCAATTTAATCATGACATTTCCACCACGTACACGTTTGTTGAGACTCTGAGTTAATTCCTGGGCAAAGAGAATGTGTTCCGAAATATCTCTACCTTTCATAAATCCGGCTTGTTCTACTGAGATAATACCTTTTAGAAACAATCCAAGCCTGGTAGAGAGAATACGCGTACTGACCTTTGCCATAAAATTTGATAGACTTATAGGTCGAAAGTCAGCGAAAGTGTGTGGCGAGTCTTTTTTCGGTATTAGAGTAATAAGAGTACTGCCCATTGCGCGTGGTAGAGGCATCCCTAAGAAAAATTCTTGAACCGCTTTATGAACATCTAATGAGACAATATCCCAGCAGTATCTAAAAAATTGTCCATTATATCCGTCTGGCCCGGCTGCACTTTGAGGGTCCAATGACCATACTGCCTTCTTAGTCTCTTCCAAAGTAGGCATTGCAATAAGACAGTCATTCATTTCTGTTGTTACCACCGGGGAGACATACTGCAGCAACATATCAACTTCCTCAATGTCCTCTGCCTTAAATAATTGTGAATAGTATGAAATAGCCTCTGCTTCAATTGCATCAGATGTGGCTAAACGCTCACCCACAGAAGAATGCATTGATGTAATAGACTGCCTTCTCCATCTATCTTTAACCAGTGCATGGTAGTACTTTGTGTTTGCATCTCCACTTCTTATCCACTTGACTCTCGCCTTTTGCTCCCAATAACGCAACTCATTGCTTGAAGCTCTATAAAATCAGCTTGGGCTAAGTGTAACTCTGCACGTAATTCCGGTGTCGTATTGGAAAGATATTGTGTATCTAGTCTGTTGACTTTCATCTCCGCCGCATGCAGCGCGTTAAAAACATTCCCAAAGACATGCTTATTTTAATGCTGCAGATCTTTTTTCAATTGCTGAAGCTTAGTATACAAACCCCTCATACCTCCAGTCGTAGGATAGCTGCTCCATTTATCTTGAACGAAAATGAGGAAATGCTGATGTTCAGCCCAAATATTCAGAAAAGGAAACGATTTTGGTGAGCATGGTGTCTCAGACGCATAATGGAACAACAGCGGGGAGTGATCAGACGTTGTTCTTGGCAAATGTTTTACTTTGAGAGTAGTAAAGGTATCGTAAACTGTCTGGTTACAAAGTACTCGATCCAAGCGGCGCTTAGCCAAACCCAATCCTCTTCCACTAGCCCATGTATATGATGGTCCCTCATATGGAAGATCAATTAACTCACAAGAACGAACACACTCCCCAAACTCTTCTAGTGATGACAAATTTGGTAATGAAGCACCGATATGTTCTGCAGTATTCAAATAAGTATTAAAGTCGCCACCTACAATCCACATTGGATTCGCATTTGATTTTATGTCTTGCAACTCCAACCAAAGACGACGACGATCTGTAATAGTATGCATCCCATACACAGGGCTTAAAGACAAAGTGCTCTGAATTGCCTGTATCGAGAACTGTAAATGCGAAACTTGCTCCCCATGATCAAACTGCAGTAATCTTAATGATGTATTTTGCCAAAAAAACCCAAACTTTATCCCGACAAGTTGATATAGAATCTGAGAAAGACAAACGTAGCTGGTAACGTAACAACAAATCTACTGATTGCTTTGGCTCAATTATTACGAAAAATTCAAGATGATGCTGCCGAATTAATCTTTTAAGACGAACTAATGATGTGCGCAACCCTCTGACATTCCAAAATAAGCCTTTCATTGAGACGGGTTGGAAGTGTAGCTTGAGGAGGATTGAGATGTTGAGCGCATAATGCGTGTCGTGGGTGGTGGATTAGGCATCTCAGCCTTGGTGCGTCGTGGCTTGCGCGGATGTAAAATGGCATCAGTTAAGGGATTGTATCCTGGTCTTCCTCATGTAAAAGCAATCGCCTTGATAATAATTCCTGATTCTGTTTTAATTCCTAAATCTCTGCAGCCATTGCTGGTTCCACAACAGATGTAACAGTGTCTGCCACAACATCAACAACCATGATGGACTTCAATCTCTGCTCTTTCTGTTCATCGATTAATTCTGTATCCGAGACATTTGTTACCAGAGGACCGTCCTTTTGTGTCTCCAAATTCTCATGAGATGAGCCTACAATTTCAATATTCTGCGCTTGGGTTATATTCTCAATGTCCATATGAAGAGCATCTGTATGCAACTGAGTCTCTCCTAATACATCAGCTGTAACTAACGGGTCCTTTTCATGAAGATCTGCTGCGGTAATAGGGTCTAACGGGGGATTCTGCTGCTCCATTATACCTTGTGAATGGTCAGAGTGTGAGGGGTATTTTTTAGGAGTCCAGCGTGTACGACCCTTAGTGGATTTTTTTGGTCTGTACCATGTCAGTGGTTTTATCTTGCGCAATTTCAGTTGGAACACCACCAGCATGATGTTTAGGATAATGTTTGGCCTCATGACCTAATATTCGACAATCGGTGCAAAAAAGAGGGACATCCTCATATTCTATGGATGGATAATATTCATGTGATCCCGCCTGTATATGTACTTTTAATGGCAATGGTTTTGATATATCAACCTCCACACATAGTCTAAGAACTGAAGGGCGCAAACCTTGTAAGGTTGCTGAATCCATACGCAGTGGCTCTCCAATCATGTGTGCAATGTCCTATAATGCTGCTTCATTATGAAGAAATAACGGTAAACCCCGGACCGAAATCCATATAGGTACAATTGGCGTGTCAATAGCCGGATCAAATCTGGAGTCCACTTAGTCACACGCATATGAAATCCATTAATCATCCATGATCGACGTAAAAAACACCTCTGATAGTCATCTTGTTCCATAAAAGTGATTATGATATGTTGATCATCTAATAATCCCAACTTTGGCGTATGTGCAAATCCGATACGTTCAAAGGCAGAATGAAGCTGCTTCATCATGGGACGTCCGTTCCAAAACGAACCAATCAGTGAAAAATCTATATGGAAGAGAAAACTGATTTACCTCTTCATCAGTGAACGTTACAGATGGTAACCCCTTGTATCGATGGACCGGACGCGCTGTGGCAGGAGGCGGTAGAGTTTTTGGAACCAAAATTTCTGCAAAAGTCGGTTTTTTGATGGCTGCATGGTAGGCGTTAGCGAAGGATCACCGAAAGCGACAACAAAACCGTGAATGGAACAATGAATGTAGAAGAGATTCTTGCGATGAAGATGCAAGTCGTAACGGAAAGTTGATCGCCGGCATCATTGCCAGCGATCACCTGTGATCGCCGCCGCCCCCATAGGTTTTAATTATGAGCCTATATTTTGTGTCTTGAATTATGTGGATAATTAGTTGGTGCCATATATATATATATATATATATATATATATATATATATATATATATAATACTAGTTAAATCATAATAACTAGTTGAAACATTTGGTAATATAGTTGGTTTTATTTGTCTCTTTTTGTTTTGAATTTATATCGATTATTCTATCTAAATATTCTTTTGTAATTGAGGATTCTCTATATGTTTTAACATTTCTAATATTGTTTCTTGTTCTTTTGTTAGAACATAAAGATGTTTTTCTTCATCAGAGGTTTCTGAAGAAGATGTGTATATTTCATCAACTTGAATATCTTTCATTTAAACCTTTTGAAACCAATATCCTTGAAGATGAGAAACAATGATTTTACATACAGATCTTACCAGATCTAATGCTGTAATTTCAAGATCTATAAAATGGAAGGATGTAAATCTTCCAGATGAATGGGTTTTGGAAGGAGCAGTTAAAGCTACAAATAAAATACATGAACCAAATACTGAGATCAACAAAATAAGACAATTAAATGATGGATCAGTTAAACTGAGTTTTGCTAGAAGTTTCTCCGCTAGAGAAAGAGATAATGCATCTATTTCTAGTACAATAAATTTAGGAAGATTTTCACAGATACCATCTGTGATAGATGTTCCTTACCAAAAACAAAGATTATATTCAACATCAGATGTTGAATATGCAACCTCTTCATTTAGAAAAGCTGATTATTCTACGGAAATTCCTAGACCAGTTTATTCTAAAAAAGAGTATTATTCTAAATCTGATATTAATGCACCCAGTACATCACAAAATATATATAATAAATCAGACTTTAGTGAACCTAATAGTCCAACACAATCAGCAATAACAGATAATATTGCAAATGAATTAAATGTTATAGAAAAAGAATTTGAGGTAAATAAAATTATATTACACAATGATTTTTATAGCCAGGAAAATACTAGTAAAAGAGAATGGTTTTTTAAACATTATTGTAATATTAGAAAACAAATACAAAAAGATTATTATGAATTTATAAATACTCATAAAATAAATATATTTTTCTTTGATTGGTTTCAAATATATGCTTCACAAAATAATATAGAATTTCCTTTTAAAACTTTAAACCCAATAATTGAAAAACCAAAAGAATGGATAACCATCACAGCATCAAAAAAGATAGTGTCAAATCATCCACCTTTAGGAGGCATAAAGTTAGATGTATCAGGGAATCCAATAGAAGCTATTCCTTACAAAAATATGACAGAAGATTCTCTTACAAATACTAAACATATTATTCAACAAAATAATTATACAAATACACATCTACATACAATAGGAAAACAATTAGATAAGTTAGAAAAATATTATCAAACAACAACAATAAAATCTACAAGTGAAGAAATACCTAACCAAAAATTTAAACAACCATTATTCAAACCTTTTCAAATATCATCTTCTAGTATGCAAACTATATCTAATAAAGATGATTTCAATCAATTTATAAAACAACAATTAAATCGTATAGAAAAAAGTTTAGAAAATAGTAATTCTATAACAAATGAGGTAGTTGCAGATTCAAATGTTAATACTTCTATAGCTAGCAGAACTAGAAATAAAGAAAAAGAAGTTACTTCTTCTAAAATTAATAATTTAGAAGAAAATGAATCTTCAAATAATTCGGATAATTCTGATAGTTCAGATAATGAAATAAGCAAAGCATTTGAACAATTCCAGAATAACAATTCAAATAAAGTAGAAAAAAATAGAATGGGATAAATCTATAATACCAGTACAAATGTCTACAGATCTAAAATAAAACCTATTTCCCAATATCGTTTTAATGCACAATCAATATATTCTTGGAATATAGATGGTATGTCAGAATATCAAATAATAAATGTATTACAACAAATGACAATGGCAGACAATGCTTATAGAACTCAGTTAACACCTGATGATAAAGCAATTGCTGAATATCTTATTTCTGGTTTTCTCTGGACAACTTAAAGGTTGGTGGGATCATTATTTAAACTCCCATACAGAGACAAGAAATATTAAATGCAATAAAAGTTGATGAAGAAAATAATCCTATAATTATAGATGAAGGAACAATATCTGATTCGGTTGCTACACTTATATTATGTATATCCTTACATTTTATAGGAGACCCATCACATATTAAAGATAAAAATGCTGAATTATTAGCAAATCTAAGATGTAGAAAAACTTAGTGATTTTCAATGGTATAAAATACTTTTCTAACCAGAGTCATGATTAGAGAAGATTCTAATCAGCCATTTTGGAAAGAAAAATTCCTTGCAGGATTACCAAATTTACTAGGGGAAAAGGTTAGAAATAAAATAAGAGAAAATTCAGGACAACAAATAATATCTTATTCAAACTATACATATGGAGAATTAATAAGTTTTATACAAAAAGAAGGATTAAGATTATGCCAAGACATAAGATTACAAAGTGGTTTAAAGAAAGAATTAAGACAGACTAAGTCTGAATTAGGAACTTTCTGCAAACAATTTGATAATGATCCATATAAACCTTATAATAAAGAATGTCAAGGAGAATGTTCTAGAAAACCTTATAATAGAAATATTAGAAAGCAATACAATAATAAATATAACAATCGATATAATAAAAACATTAAATATAATAAAAGATTTCAAAAATCCTCTAATGAATTCTATAAAAATAAATACAACAATAAGTATACTAAAAAACCTTACAGAAAGACAAATTACAAGAAAAATAAAAATACAAAAGATTACAAAAATATTGAATGTTATAAATGTCATAAGAAAGGTCATACTGCAAATTATTGTAGATTAAAAACAAAATTACAAGAATTAAATCTAGAAGAATCTATACTAGAAAAAATTTCAAATCTACTTGTTGAATCTTCTTCGGAGACAGAGGAAACATCTTTCGAGTCTGCTGAAGATCTTCAAGTTGATGAAATATACACATCTTCTTCAGAAACCTCTGATGAAGAAAAACATCTTTATGTTCTAACAAAAGAACAAGAAACAATATTAGAAATGTTAAAACATATAGAGAATCCTCAATTACAAAAAGAATATTTAGATAGAATAATCGATATAAATTCAAAACAAAAAGAGACAAATAAACCAACTATATTACCAAATGTTTCAACTAGTTATTATGATTTAACTAGTATATTAAATAAAAGCAAAGATACAAAGAATAAAATGCAACAATCCCAGATTTACAAAAGAAATAAAAGAAATAAAAATAGAATTAAAAGAGTTTAAAAAATAAACAAAAACAAGATTCAGAAGTTATGAAATTAATACTTACAAATTACAGACTACAGAAGAGTCTGATCAATCTTCAGAAACAGAACCAGTAAATATAGATAACAATATCATAGAAAATATTTCTAATGTTCCAGAAGATTTTTTATTTGTTTTACGAGAGATAACGTCAAGAAAATATTTAATAAGAATAACAATAAAATTCTCAGAACAATATCAGTTAGATACAATTGCTCTATTTGATACAGGAGCAGATCTTAATTGTATTAAAACTAATTTGGTTCCAAAATCATATAGAGAATCTACAACTACTAGACTCTCTACAGCAAATAATACCAAATTACAAGTTAAAAGTAAAACTGAAGCTTATATTATAAATCCAATACATCAATTAAACAATGTTTTTAGTTGTAGATGATATTCATCATGCAGTTATACTAGGAACACCTTTTATGAATCTAATTACACCATATAAAGTAGGAATTAATTCTATTTCTTTTAAAATAAGAAATAAAAAATTACATTTTGAATTTTTAGAAAAACCTAAACAAAAAATTTAGATTTAATAAAAGCTTGTTCTATTCATAAAGAACAAATAAATGCAATAATTAAAAGTAAAATTTTTCAATTACAATCATTAAAAGATACAGTAAATATAAATAAAATAGAACAATATTTAAAGGATCCAAAGATAATTACTAAAATACAAAATCTTAAATTATCATTTGAAAATGAACTTTGTTCAGATCTTCCAAATGCTTTCTGGTCAAGGAAACAACATATAGTTGATCTTCCATATACTCCAGAATTCAGAGAAGAAGATATACCTACAAAGCAAGACCAATTCAGATGAATGCAGAATTAGAAAAACATTGCAAAAAGAAATACAAGATCTAGAATCAAAAGGATTAATTCAAAAATCAAGGTCTCCTTGGAGTTGTGCTGCTTTTTATGTCAATAAAAATGCAGAAATAGAAAGAGGAACACCTAGATTGGTAATAAATTATAAACCACTAAATAAAGCGTTAAAATGGATAAGATACCCATTACCTAATAAGAAAGATTTATTAACAAGATTACATTCTGTATGGATATATTCAAAATTTGATATGAAATCAGGATTTTGGCAAATTCAAATATCTGAAAAAGATAGATACAAAACAGCATTCACAGTTCCATTTGGGCAATATGAATGGAAAGTAATGCCATTTGGATTAAAAAATGCACCTTCTGAATATCAAAGAATTATGAATAATATATTTATGGATTATTCTAATTTTTGCATTGTCTATATAGATGATGTATTAATATTTTCCAAATCAATAGACGAACATTTTAAACATTTAAAAACCTTCTTTTATATAGCAAAGAAAAATGGTTTAGTATTATCTAAATCTAAATGTCTTTATTTCAGACTAAAATAAGATTCCTAGGTCATCGTCTGACTCAAGGAACAATTTTACCAATAGAAAGATCTTTAGAATTTGCATCCAAATTTCCAGATAAAATATTGGACAAAAATCAATTACAAAGATTTCTAGGATCTTTAAATTATGTTGTTGATTTTATTCCAAATATAATAATAATTGCAAAACCATTACATAATAGATTAAAGAAAAATCCACCAATTTGGACTGAAGAACATACTTCAGTAGTTAAGAAAATAAAAGTCTAGTATCTGATATACCCTGCTTATATATAGCAGATCCAGATTTATTTAAAATAGTTGAAACAGATGCTTCTGACATAGGATATGGTGGAATATTAAACAATTACAAAATGGAAAAGAGTCTATAGTTCAATATACTTCTGGTCATTGGAATGATACCCAAAAATCATATTCTACTATTAAAAAAGAAATTTTGAGTATAGTATTATGTATTAATAAATTTCAAAGTGATTTATTAATAAAAAATTTCTTTTACGTATTGATTGCAAATCTGCGAAAGAAATTTTGCAAAAAGATGTTAAAAACTTAGCTTCAAAACAAATATTTGCTAGATGGCAAGCTTTATTAAGTATTTATGATTTTGATATTGAATATATAAAAGGAGATACAAATTTTGTTCCAGACTTTCTGACCAGAGAATTCCTCCAAAACAGACATAATGTCGAGGAAGTCAAAAGACAAAGGAAAGCTATCAGCGGATAATGACAATAATATCCCACGGAAAACGTGGGCAGATAAAGTTGAAGAAGAGGAAGAACTTCTTCAAAAAACCCCAATAGCCGCAGTTCCAATATCCCAAATATCTCCAAATAAAACACCAATATCCATTATTGAAAGCCTATCCAATAGTTCTGAATTTCAAGCATTGCTTGAAAGATTCAATATTCCAAAATCTACAGAAATAGCAGAGACTTCATCAGCAATATCAAAACAACAGCCAACTACTTCAATAACCCAAAAAACCAATAAAGTTTTCAAACCCCGATCCACAGAAATTACCAGCAAAATGCCCACATATAAAAAAGCCGTGCAAACAACCCAGTTTGTGGAAAAGTCTTATTATCAATATATTACTACTATAGAAAAATCATATTATGATAAAAATCCATTAATTTCTTTACAAAATTATTTTGGAAAAGATTGTTTCTATAAATCATGGAATATTGCAAAAACTACAGAATATTATCAACATCTGTTGATAATGACAAATTCTGTTGAAATAAAACATCATTTTAATAAAGATAATATAGAGTATGCCTTCTCCAATTTTAAAATAGTGTCTATAATGACACCGGAGCAATGGCAAAAACAATTTGGATCTTTATCTGAGGAAATTGATTTTCCTGCAGGATATAATTCAAATTTATTTTCAAATGTCTCTTTTAATTATTGGGATTACCAACAAGCTTGGTATAATTCCCTATATTTTCAAAACTCCAGGGGTTCACACACCTGGTTAATATTTTTTGATACCAGAAGGATAACGACGAAGAATATTCCATATTGGTTCGCAGCATGGTGGGATCATTTTGGCTCCTGTGCAGAATATTTGAATGATGTAGTGAGACCATCACTACAAGTATTTACGAAGATGTATTCTCCCACAGATGAAGAGAAGATATTTTCGGAAATGATGATATTTCATATGAAGTTCTATTTGCCATGGGTATTCCAATGGAGAGCAGAATATACTCCTGGTATAAAAGTACCCTTGATAAAAAGAAAATTTTATATCAAATGGTGGACAGCATTCAATATTCCAGAATCCATTTACCCTCACAAAGTAATGGAACAAATAAAAATATGGAATGCGCAAAAACAAATTGCAGATAGCAGAAAAAACAATAACAGCACCGGTGAAGCCCGGACATGAACAATTTTTATTACATAAATCAAGGATGCAATCTCAACTGGCAATGGCGAAAGACCCTGAAGAGATGCAAAATATTTTAATGAAATTTGCTCCTTTATTGCAAGAAGCAAAACCTTCATCATCTTCAGGATCGACAAATGCAGTGGATGAAGATGTTGATTTGATAGAATAACATAATCATTTGTAATATTTGTAATAATTTTATATTTGTAAAATTTGAATTGATATTGTAATAGTTGATATTGTAATAGTTGATATAACATGCAAAAAAAAAATTGAAAGAAAAAATTGTGCGAAATATCTACGCAAGTGTAAAAAAAAAATTAAAAAAAAAAAATTTTGCGAAAATGACAAACCAAATAATAGTAGAGGGACCCTTATTTTGGCCATATTCCTCTTTTGATTGTTATCCTAATTTTTCATGTTCTTTGAAAGATACACAAATATTGAAAACTTTAGTACTTCAAATCAAAACACATGGATATGATATGTTGCCAGGATCAATTCCATTGGCTTTAATATATCGGATTCATTACAAAGTAATGAGTTCCATGTTCATTGGTCCAAAACCCAAACACTCTTTAAAAAGAGGAGAAACAATGATTTTACATACAGATCTTACCAGATCTAATGCTGTAATTTCAAGATCTATAAATGAAAGGATGTAAATCTTCCAGATGAATGGGTTTTGGAAGGAGCAGTTGAAGCTACAAATAAAAATACATGAACCAAATACTGAGATCAACAAAATAAGACAATTAAATGATGGATCAGTTAAACTGAGTTTTGCTAGAAGTTTCTCCGCTAGAGAAAGAGATAATGCATCTATTTCTAGTACAATAAATTTAGGAAGATTTTCACAGATACCATCTGTGATAGATGTTCCTTACCAAAAACAAAGATTATATTCAACATCAGATGTTGAATATGCAACCTCTTCATTTAGAAAAGCTGATTATTCTACGGAAATTCCTAGACCAGTTTATTCTAAAAAGAGTATTATTCTAAATCTGATATTAATGCACCCAATACATCACAAAATATATATAATAAATCAGACTTTAGTGAACCTAATAGTCCAACACAATCAGCAATAACAGATAATATTGCAAATGAATTAAATGTTATAGAAAAAGAATTTGAGGTAAATAAAATTATATTACACAATGATTTTTATAGCCAGGAAAATACTAGTAAAAGAGAATGGTTTTTTAAACATTATTGTAATATTAGAAAACAAATACAAAAAGATTATTATGAATTTATAAATACTCATAAAATAAATATATTTTTCTTTGATTGGTTTCAAATATATGCTTCACAAAATAATATAGAATTTCCTTTTTAAAACTTTAAACCCAATAATTGAAAAACCAAAAGAATGGATAACCATCACAGCATCAAAAAGATAGTGTCAAATCATCCACCTTTAGGAGGCATAAAGTTAGATGTATCAGGGAATCCAATAGAAGCTATTCCTTACAAAAATATGACAGAAGATTCTCTTACAAATACTAAACATATTATTCAACAAAATAATTATACAAATACACATCTACATACAATAGGAAAACAATTAGATAAGTTAGAAAAATATTATCAAACAACAACAATAAAATCTACAAGTGAAGAAATACCTAACCAAAAATTTAAACAACCATTATTCAACCTTTCAAATATCATCTTCTAGTATGCAAACTATATATAATAAAGATGATTTCAATCAATTTATAAAACAACAATTAAATCGTATAGAAAAAAGTTTAGAAAATAGTAATTCTATAACAAATGAGGTAGTTGCAGATTCAAATGTTAATACTTCTATAGCTAGCAGAACTAGAAATAAAGAAAAAGAAGTTACTTCTTCTAAAATTAATAATTTAGAAGAAAATGAATCTTCAAATAATTCTAATAATTCTGATAGTTCAGATAATGAAATAAGCAAAGCATTTGAACAATTCCAGAATAACAATTCTAATAAAGTAGAAAAAATAGAATGGGATAAATCTATAATACAGTACAAATGTCTACAGATCTAAAAATAAAAACCTATTTCCCAATATCGTTTTAATGCACAATCAATATATTCTTGGAATATAGATGGTATGTCAGAATATCAAATAATAAATGTATTACAACAAATGACAATGGCAGCCAATGCTTATAGAACTCAGTTAACACCTGATGATAAAGCAATTGCTGAATATCTTATTTCTGGTTTCTCTGGACAACTTAAAGGTTGGTGGGATCATTATTTAACTCCCATACAGAGACAAGAATATTAAATGCAATAAAAGTTGATGAAGAAAATAATCCTATAATTATAGATGAAGGAACAATATCTGATTCGGTTGCTACACTTATATTATGTATATCCTTACATTTTATAGGAGACCCATCACATATTAAAGATAAAAATGCTGAATTATTAGCAAATCTAAGATGTAGAAAAACTTAGTGATTTTCAATGGTATAAAAATACTTTTCTAACCAGAGTCATGATTAGAGAAGATTCTAATCAGCCATTTTGGAAAGAAAAATTCCTTGCAGGATTACCAAATTTACTAGGGGAAAAGGTTAGAAATAAAATAAGAGAAAATTCAGGACAACAAATAATATCTTATTCAAACTATACATATGGAGAATTAATAAGTTTTTATACAAAAGAAGGATTAAGATTATGCCAAGACATAAGATTACAAAGTGTTTAAAGAAAGAATTAAGACAGACTAAGTCTGAATTAGGAACTTTCTGCAAACAATTTGATAATGATCCATATAAACCTTATAATAAAGAATGTCAAGGAGAATGTTCTAGAAAACCTTATAATAGAAATATTAGAAAGCAATACAATAATAAATATAACAATCGATATAATAAAAACATTAAATATAATAAAAGATTTCAAAAATCCTCTAATGAATTCTATAAAATAAATACAACAATAAGTATACTAAAAAACCTTACAGAAAGACAAATTACAAGAAAAATAAAAATACAAAAAGATTACAAAATATTGAATGTTATAAATGTCATAAGAAAGGTCATACTGCCAAATTATTGTAGATTAAAACAAAATTACAAGAATTAAATCTAGAAGAATCTATACTAGAAAAATTTCAAATCTACTTGTTGAATCTTCTTCGGAGACAGAGGAAACATCTTTCGAGTCTGCTGAAGATCTTCAAGTTGATGAAATATACACATCTTCTTCAGAAACCTCTGATGAAGAAAAACATCTTTATGTTCTAACAAAAGAACAAGAAACAATATTAGAAATGTTAAAACATATAGAGAATCCTCAATTACAAAAAGAATATTTAGATAGAATAATCGATATAAATTCAAAACAAAAAGAGACAAATAAACCAACTATATACCAAATGTTTCAACTAGTTATTATGATTTGACTAGTATATTAAATAAAAGCAAAGATACAAAGAATAAAAATGCAACAATCCCAGATTTACAAAAGAAATAAAAGAAATAAAAATAGAATTAAAAGAGTTAAAAATAAACAAAAACAAGATTCAGAAGTTATGAAATTAATACTTACAAAATTACAGACTACAGAAGAGTCTGATCAATCTTCAGAAACAGAACCAGTAAATATAGATAACAATATCATAGAAAATATTTCTAATGTTCCAGAAGATTTTTTATTTGTTTTACGAGAGATAACGTCAAGAAAATATTTAATAAGAATAACAATAAAATTCTCAGAACAATATCAGTTAGATACAATTGCTCTATTTGATACAGGAGCAGATCTTAATTGTATTAAAACTAATTTGGTTCCAAAATCATATAGAGAATCTACAACTACTAGACTCTCTACAGCAAATAATACCAAATTACAAGTTAAAAGTAAAACTGAAGCTTATATTATAAAATCCAATACATCAATTAAAACAATGTTTTTAGTTGTAGATGATATTCATCATGCAGTTATACTAGGAACACCTTTTATGAATCTAATTACACCATATAAAGTAGGAATTAATTCTATTTCTTTTAAAATAAGAAATAAAAAATTACATTTTGAATTTTTAGAAAAACCTAAAACAAAAAATTTAGATTAATAAAAGCTTGTTCTATTCATAAAGAACAAATAAATGCAATAATTAAAAGTAAAATTTTTCAATTACAATCATTAAAAGATACAGTAAATATAAATAAAATAGAACAATATTTAAAGGATCCAAAGATAATTACTAAAATACAAAATCTTAAATTATCATTTGAAAATGAACTTTGTTCAGATCTTCCAAATGCTTTCTGGTCAAGGAAACAACATATAGTTGATCTTCCATATACTCCAGAATTCAGAGAAGAAGATATACCTACAAAAGCAAGACCAATTCAGATGAATGCAGAATTAGAAAAACATTGCAAAAAAGAAATACAAGATCTAGAATCAAAAGGATTAATTCAAAAATCAAGGTCTCCTTGGAGTTGTGCTGCTTTTTATGTCAATAAAAATGCAGAAAATAGAAAGAGGAACACCTAGATTGGTAATAAATTATAAACCACTAAATAAAGCGTTAAAATGGATAAGATACCCATTACCTAATAAGAAAGATTTATTAACAAGATTACATTCTGTATGGATATATTCAAAATTTGATATGAAATCAGGATTTTGGCAAATTCAAATATCTGAAAAAGATAGATACAAAACAGCATTCACAGTTCCATTTGGGCAATATGAATGGAAAGTAATGCCATTTGGATTAAAAAATGCACCTTCTGAATATCAAAGAATTATGAATAATATATTTATGGATTATTCTAATTTTTGCATTGTCTATATAGATGATGTATTAATATTTTCCAAATCAATAGACGAACATTTTAAACATTTAAAAACCTTCTTTTATATAGCAAAGAAAAATGGTTTAGTATTATCTAAATCTAAATGTCTTTATTTCAGACTAAAATAAGATTCCTAGGTCATCGTCTGACTCAAGGAACAATTTTACCAATAGAAAGATCTTTAGAATTTGCATCCAAATTTCCAGATAAAATATTGGACAAAAATCAATTACAAAGATTTCTAGGATCTTTAAATTATGTTGTTGATTTTATTCCAAATATAATAATAATTGCAAAACCATTACATAATAGATTAAGAAAAATCCACCAATTTGGACTGAAGAACATACTTCAGTAGTTAAGAAAATAAAAAGTCTAGTATCTGATATACCCTGCTTATATATAGCAGATCCAGATTTATTTAAAATAGTTGAAACAGATGCTTCTGACATAGGATATGGTGGAATATTAAAACAATTACAAAATGGAAAAGAGTCTATAGTTCAATATACTTCTGGTCATTGGAATGATCCCCAAAAATCATATTCTACTATTAAAAAAGAAATTTTGAGTATAGTATTATGTATTAATAAATTTCAAAGTGATTTATTAAATAAAAAATTTCTTTTACGTATTGATTGCAAATCTGCGAAAGAAATTTTGCAAAAAGATGTTAAAAACTTAGCTTCAAAACAAATATTTGCTAGATGGCAAGCTTTATTAAGTATTTATGATTTTGATATTGAATATATAAAAGGAGATACAAATTTTGTTCCAGACTTTCTGACCAGAGAATTCCTCCAAAACAGACATAATGCCGAGGAAGTCAAAAGACAAAGGAAAGCTATCAGCGGATAATGACAATAATATCCCACGGAAAACGTGGGCAGATAAAGTTGAAGAAGAGGAAGAACTTCTTCAAAAAACCCCAATAGCCGCAGTTCCAATATCCCAAATATCTCCAAATAAAACACCAATATCCATTATTGAAAGCCTATCCAATAGTTCTGAATTTCAAGCATTGCTTGAAAGATTCAATATTCCAAAATCTACAGAAATAGCAGAGACTTCATCAGCAATATCAAAACAACAGCCAACTACTTCAATAACCCAAAAAACCAATAAAGTTTTCAAACCCCAATCCACAGAAATTACCAGCAAAATGCCCACATATAAAAAGCCGTGCAAACAACCCAGTTTGTGGAAAAGTCTTATTATCAATATATTACTACTATAGAAAAATCATATTATGATAAAAATCCATTAATTTCTTTACAAAATTATTTTGGAAAAGATTTTTTCTATAAATCATGGAATATTGCAAAAACTACAGAATATTATCAACATCTGTTGATAATGACAAATTCTGTTGAAATAAAACATCATTTTAATAAAGATAATATAGAGTATGCCTTCTCCAATTTTAAAATAGTGTCTATAATGACACCGGAGCAATGGCAAAAACAATTTGGATCTTTATCTGAGGAAATTGATTTTCCTGCAGGATATAATTCAAATTTATTTTCAAATGTCTCTTTTAATTATTGGGATTACCAACAAGCTTGGTATAATTCCCTATATTTTCAAAACTCCAGGGGTTCACACACCTGGTTAATATTTTTTGATACCAGAAGGATAACGACGAAGAATATTCCATATTGGTTCGCAGCATGGTGGGATCATTTTGGCTCCTGTGCAGAATATTTGAATGATGTAGTGAGATCATCACTACAAGTATTTACGAAGATGTATTCTCCCACAGATGAAGAGAAGATATTTTCGGAAATGATGATATTTCATATGAAGTTCTATTTGCCATGGGTATTCCAATGGAGAGCAGAATATACTCCTGGTATAAAAGTACCCTTGATAAAAAGAAAATTTTATATCAAATGGTGGACAGCATTCAATATTCCAGAATCCATTTACCCTCACAAAGTAATGGAACAAATAAAAATATGGAATGCGCAAAAACAAATTGCAGATAGCAGAAAAACAATAACAGCACCGGTGAAGCCCGGACATGAACAATTTTTATTACATAAATCAAGGATGCAATCTCAACTGGCAATGGCGAAAGACCCTGAAGAGATGCAAAATATTTTAATGAAATTTGCTCCTTTATTGCAAGAAGCAAAACCTTCATCATCTTCAGGATCGACAAATGCAGTGGATGAAGATGTTGATTTGATAGAATAACATAATCATTTGTAATATTTGTAATAATTTTATATTTGTAAAATTTGAATTGATATTGTAATAGTTGATATAACATGCAAAAAAAAAAAAAAAATTGTGCGAAATATCTACGCAAGTGTAAAAAAAAAAAATTTAAAAAAAAAATTGTGCGAAAATGACAAACCAAATAATAGTAGAGGGACCCTTATTTTGGCCATATTCCTCTCAAAATTCCTATAAAAGGAGGGGGTATGCTCATTTGAAAGGACACAAGTTTTTTCTACCATACTACTTACATTTTCTCTCTCATAATTCCCACTTTCCATTTCCATCCAAGATACTTCCAATCTTTCTCCCATACTATCCCATACCAAGAACACTTTATTTGTTCTTGAATATCTTTCATTTAAACCTTTTGAAACCAATATCCTTGAAGATCTCCAATCTTCAAACAATAGTTGTATCTCCAATATTTTTGAAGAAATAAATATATGGTATGATTTGAATTCTTTTACTTTTTGAGTTCTTTAATACTATTTTTAATTTTGTTTCTTAGTTTTATGTATTATATATCTATATAATTGGGTCGGTTTATACCGCCTAATTATTATTAATACTGTTTATATATAATTATATTATTATTATTGGCTGGAATTAGTTCCGCCTAATCTTATTCCCTCTCCCTTTTATTTACTGTTCTTTATATTATTATGACCGGCTGGAATTAGTTCCGCCTAATCCTATTCCCTTTCCTTTTTATTTTCTGTTTTTATTTTTATTCTTGGGGAGTTTAATAACCCCCATTTAAATTCTGTTATTTAATTTTGTTTTACTTACTGTTTTTATATTTTGTTTTACTTATAGTTTTTACTTTGTTTATATTATTGCTTTGTTATTTTGTTTATTATTATTATCTGTTAGTGTCGGTAGTTATTATGATTTAACTAGTATATTAAATAAAAGCAAAGATACAAAGAATAAAAATGCAACAATCCCAGATTTACAAAAAGAAATAAAAGAAATAAAAATAGAATTAAAAGAGTTAAAAAATAAACAAAAACAAGATTCAGAAGTTATGAAATTAATACTTACAAAATTACAGACTACAGAAGAGTCTGATCAATCTTCAGAAACAGAACCAGTAAATATAGATAACAATATCATAGAAAATATTTCTAATGTTCCAGAAGATTTTTTATTTGTTTTACGAGAGATAACGTCAAGAAAATATTTAATAAGAATAACAATAAAATTCTCAGAACAATATCAGTTAGATACAATTGCTCTATTTGATACAGGAGCAGATCTTAATTGTATTAAAACTAATTTGGTTCCAAAATCATATAGAGAATCTACAACTACTAGACTCTCTACAGCAAATAATACCAAATTACAAGTTAAAAGTAAAACTCAAGCTTATATTATAAAATCCAATACATCAATTAAAACAATGTTTTAGTTGTAGATGATATTCATCATGCAGTTATACTAGGAACACCTTTTATGAATCTAATTACACCATATAAAGTAGGAATTAATTCTATTTCTTTTAAAATAAGAAATAAAAAATTACATTTTGAATTTTTAGAAAAACCTAAAACAAAAAATTTAGATTTAATAAAAGCTTGTTCTATTCATAAAGAACAAATAAATGCAATAATTAAAAGTAAAATTTTTCAATTACAATCATTAAAAGATACAGTAAATATAAATAAAATAGAACAATATTTAAAGGATCCAAAGATAATTACTAAAATACAAAATCTTAAATTATCATTTGAAAATGAACTTTGTTCAGATCTTCCAAATGCTTTCTGGTCAAGGAAACAACATATAGTTGATCTTCCATATACTCCAGAATTCAGAGAAGAAGATATACCTACAAAAGCAAGACCAATTCAGATGAATGCAGAATTAGAAAAACATTGCAAAAAAGAAATACAAGATCTAGAATCAAAAGGATTAATTCAAAAATCAAGGTCTCCTTGGAGTTGTGCTGCTTTTTATGTCAATAAAAATGCAGAAATAGAAAGAGGAACACCTAGATTGGTAATAAATTATAAACCACTAAATAAAGCGTTAAAATGGATAAGATACCCATTACCTAATAAGAAAGATTTATTAACAAGATTACATTCTGTATGGATATATTCAAAATTTGATATGAAATCAGGATTTTGGCAAATTCAAATATCTGAAAAAGATAGATACAAAACAGCATTCACAGTTCCATTTGGGCAATATGAATGGAAAGTAATGCCATTTGGATTAAAAAATGCACCTTCTGAATATCAAAGAATTATGAATAATATATTTATGGATTATTCTAATTTTTGCATTGTCTATATAGATGATGTATTAATATTTTCCAAATCAATAGAAGAACATTTTAAACATTTAAAAACCTTCTTTTATATAGCAAAGAAAAATGGTTTAATATTATCTAAATCTAAAATGTCTTTATTTCAGACTAAAATAAGATTCCTAGGTCATCATCTGACTCAAGGAACAATTTTACCAATAGAAAGATCTTTAGAATTTGCATCCAAATTTCCAGATAAAATATTGGACAAAAATCAATTACAAAGATTTCTAGGATCTTTAAATTATGTTGTTGATTTTATTCCAAATATAATAATAATTGCAAAACCATTACATAATAGATTAAAGAAAAATCCACCAATTTGGACTGAAGAACATACTTCAGTAGTTAAGAAAATAAAAAGTCTAGTATCTGATATACCCTGCTTATATATAGCAGATCCAGATTTATTTAAAATAGTTGAAACAGATGCTTCTGACATAGGATATGGTGGAATATTAAAACAATTACAAAATGGAAAAGAGTCTATAGTTCAATATACTTCTGGTCATTGGAATGATACCCAAAAATCATATTCTACTATTAAAAAAGAAATTTTGAGTATAGTATTATGTATTAATAAATTTCAAAGTGATTTATTAAATAAAAAATTTCTTTTACGTATTGATTGCAAATCTGTGAAAGAAATTTTGCAAAAAGATGTTAAAAACTTAGCTTCAAAACAAATATTTGCTAGATGGCAAGCTTTATTAAGTATTTATGATTTTGATATTGAATATATAAAAGGAGATACAAATTTTGTTCCAGACTTTCTGACCAGAGAATTCCTCCAAAACAGACATAATGCCGAGGAAGTCAAAAGACAAAGGAAAGCTATCAGCGGATAATGACAATAATATCCCACGGAAAACGTGGGCAGATAAAGTTGAAGAAGAGGAAGAACTTCTTCAAAAAACCCCAATAGCCGCAGTTCTAATATCCCAAATATCTCCAAATAAAACACCAATATCCATTATTGAAAGCCTATCCAATAGTTCTGAATTTCAAGCATTGCTTGAAAGATTCAATATTCCAAAATCTACAGAAATAGCAGAGACTTCATCAGCAATATCAAAACAACAGCCAACTACTTCAATAACCCAAAAAACCAATAAAGTTTTCAAACCCCAATCCACAGAAATTACCAGCAAAATGCCCACATATAAAAAAGCCGTGCAAACAACCCAGTTTGTGGAAAAGTCTTATTATCAATATATTACTACTATAGAAAAATCATATTATGATAAAAATCCATTAATTTCTTTACAAAATTATTTGGAAAAGATTTTTTCTATAAATCATGGAATATTGCAAAAACTACAGAATATTATCAACATCTGTTGATAATGACAAATTCTGTTGAAATAAAACATCATTTTAATAAAGATAATATAGAGTATGCCTTCTCCAATTTTAAAATAGTGTCTATAATGACACCGGAGCAATGGCAAAAACAATTTGGATCTTTATCTGAGGAAATTGATTTTCCTGCAGGATATAATTCAAATTTATTTTCAAATGTCTCTTTTAATTATTGGGATTACCAACAAGCTTGGTATAATTCCCTATATTTTCAAAACTCCAGGGGTTCACACACCTGGTTAATATTTTTTGATACCAGAAGGATAACGACGAAGAATATTCCATATTGGTTCGCAGCATGGTGGGATCATTTTGGCTCATGTGCAGAATATTTGAATGATGTAGTGAGACCATCACTACAAGTATTTACGAAGATGTATTCTCCCACAGATGAAGAGAAGATATTTTCGGAAATGATGATATTTCATATGAAGTTCTATTTGCCATGGGTATTCCAATGGAGAGCAGAATATACTCCTGGTATAAAAGTACCCTTGATAAAAAGAAAATTTTATATCAAATGGTGGACAGCATTCAATATTCCAGAATCCATTTACCCTCACAAAGTAATGGAACAAATAAAAATATGGAATGCGCAAAAACAAATTGCAGATAGCAGAAAAACAATAACAGCACCGGTGAAGCCCGGACATGAACAATTTTTATTACATAAATCAAGGATGCAATCTCAACTGGCAATGGCGAAAGACCCTGAAGAGATGCAAAATATTTTAATGAAATTTGCTCCTTTATTGCAAGAAGCAAACCTTCATCATCTTCAGGATCGACAAATGCAGTGGATGAAGATGTTGATTTGATAGAATAACATAATCATTTGTAATATTTGTAATAATTTTATATTTGTAAAATTTGAATTGATATTGTAATAGTTGATATAACATGCAAAAAAAAAAAAAAAATTGTGCGAAATATCTACGCAAGTGTAAAAAAAAAAAAAAAATTTTAAAAAAAAAAATTTGTGCGAAAATGACAAACCAAATAATAGTAGAGGGACCTTTTTTTTTTTTTTTTTTGAAAAATTCCTTGCAGGATTACCAAATTTACTAGGGGAAAAGGTTAGAAATAAAATAAGAGAAAATTCAGGACAACAAATAATATCTTATTCAAACTATACATATGGAGAATTAATAAGTTTTATACAAAAAGAAGGATTAAGATTATGCCAAGACATAAGATTACAAAGTGGTTTAATTCTTGGTATGGGATAGTATGGGAGAAAGATTGGAAGTATCTTGGATGGAAATGGAAAGTGGGAATTATGGGAGAGAAAATGTAAGTAGTATGGTAGAAAAAACTTGTGTCCTTTCAAGTGAGCATACCCCCTCCTTTTATAGGAATTTTGAGAGGAATATGACCAAAATAAGGGTCCCTCTACTATTATTTGGTTTGTCATTTTCGCACACATTTTTTTTTTAATTTTTTTTTTTTTTACACTTGCGTAGATATTTCGCACAATTTTTTTTTTCAATTTTTTTTTTTGCATGTTATATCAACTATTACAATATCAACTATTACAATATCAATTCAAATTTTACAAATATAAAATTATTACAAATATTACATATATATATATATATATATATATATATATATATATATATATATATATAGACATTCCAATTTTCTGTTTATCGCGATTGCGCTCTGGAGAAAAAGCCCTGCGGCGGCAGTAGCCGCCGCCGCCGCCGCCTGTGTTTTGCCCCTGCCTTCATACCACCATCGCCGATTCCTACCCACTCAACCTAGCCAACTCTAAAGCAGTGCTCTTTTACCCTTTTCGACATTTAGCGCAATGGCTACTGCGCCTACATTCGCCGCAGTAGTGGCAGGATCAGCCGCTCCATCGATCACCATCTCGCCGAAGACAGCGACTCGTTACAAAGGTATTCCAATGGTATCTTTTCTTGATTCGGAAATTGATGCGCTTGCTGCTCCTTTTCGGTATTCCATAGTTGGTACTCTTTGGTATGGTCGTCCCCCATTAAAGGTTATACGTGTAGTCTTTGAGAAGATTGGGTTTCATCACGACCTTCGGATTACTCTTATTGATCAAACACATATTTTGATGAATTTTAACAATGAGGCGGATTATTTGCGATGTTTTTATCGTCGATCTTGGCAAATTTCTAGTTGCCACATGAGGGTTACGAAGTGGACTGTTGATTTTGATCCATCCTCCGATGTCCCCATCGTGCTGGTTTGGGTTGCCCTCCCTGCACTTTCGATACACCTTCATCAGCAGGAAACTTTATTTGAAATCGTTAGTTCCATTGGTTTACCAATCAAGCTAGACGTGGCTACCTCCAAGGGCCTGCGTCCGTCGGTAGCTCGGGTGTGTGTAGAGATTGATGTATCTCAAGATTTGCCGCAAAAAATATATCTACAAGCCAAAGGTCGTTTAATCTTGCAGACCATTGTTTACGAAGATTTACCTTTATTCTGCACTGACTGCCGCAGACTGGGACATGCACTCGCTGATTGCTCATCCAAAGGAGAATCGAGTATTCCACCACCACCTCCTCCGCCTCCCCCCGTTCGTCAGCCCAAAACGCGGTGGACCCCTGTTAAACGTACATCAGCCGCAAATCCTTCAGCACATGAGGGAATCGTTGATGTTGAAGCCCCTAAGGACCTCCCCATAAATATCGAAGGACTTATGGCTCACAGTGCACAGCCATCTTTATCGACAGCTGATCCATCACACGTCCCAGACGCTCTGGATGACACAGCTGATACCACGCAACACCCTGCGCCTACTGTTGATCCACCTATATC
>AP025044.1:11300078-11323729 GCA_036186865.1 Eustoma russellianum | reverse complement strand
CTCGCTGATTGCTCATCCAAAGGAGAATCGAGTATTCCACCACCACCTCCTCCGCCTCCCCCCGTTCGTCAGCCCAAAACGCGGTGGACCCCTGTTAAACGTACATCAGCCGCAAATCCTTCAGCACATGAGGGAATCGTTGATGTTGAAGCCCCTAAGGACCTCCCCATAAATATCGAAGGACTTATGGCTCACAGTGCACAGCCATCTTTATCGACAGCTGATCCATCACACGTCCCAGACGCTCTGGATGACACAACTGATACCACGCAACACCCTGCGCCTACTGTTGATCCACCTATATCGCAGATTTTCTGTCGGCTGACTGTAGATTTATGTCCGGTACTAGTAGTGCCGCCAACATTGGAGTTCCAAAAGCAACATGATCAGCAGCACATAGATACATCTACACTATCTCTACAGGCCGTTGCAGCTAACATAGCAGAGAGAGCGGTACACATATCTCCTCCGCCCTTGGAGGTTTCAGACACGACCGTACAGCATGCTCACGTGATGAACCCACTGTATGAAGTGGCTCCGGAAATCCAAATTCAATCCATTCAAGTTGAATTGCCAGTTCCACTAGCGATAATGCCAGCCATTGGCCAGCCTGCTTATGATCCCTTAATTGAACAATTCTATCAAGACCACTTTCGGGAAGAGGAAGAGGAAGTTGATTTGGCACTAGGTTCGGACAATGAAGCTTCTCTCTCATATACTCGCCGTAAAGGGACTGAATACGATGATCTACGGGAGAGTTTGCTCATTGCGGGAGATGATCTGGATTGTTGCAGGACATCGACTGGTGGCGAGACTCTTCTTGGCGGCCTATCTCGGAAAAAGCGCAGATCTCGGAAGGATCTTCCACCACCTCCACCGTCCTCAATGGTTACTAGACGGCGCAGTCATCATTCTTTTGAAATATAGATAGATTAGCAGTCCCACGACTGATCATTTGATTTCTTTTCTTTTATTTTAGCTTGTAGTAACGGCTACCCTCGGCCATTAATGCGGGATATGATGCATAAATAAAAGCCGGAAGGTATCCTTCCGTTTAATAAAAAAATATATATATATATAGACACACACACACATACACACACACATATATATACATATATATACATATACATATACATATACATATATATATATATATATATATATATATATATATATATATGCATATATGTCTCTTTTATATATATAATTTTCTTTTCTTCCTTCCAATATATTGATTATGCTCTATTGTGTTTTTTTCTGTTTGTTTAAGTGGTAAAAATCATCGTGTTGAGTATTTTTATTTGGTTTAGTTTATGTCTACCGACTTAGGTCACTACCCACTAGTTTATTTATTTAAATCCTATCGTATGTTCAAACATTCGTTATCTAGTCCCATCAAGTCTCGCTATATCTGTTAACTTATCGTTCGATTATTTCTGAGCGTTTCTAACCCCGATATGTAATGTCGATGTCCTTATTCATCCTAAATAAAATTTAAATTCCATCGAAATTTTTTCGACATCGCATTTTGCGTTCTATTTTCCACCATTTTATTTCATTTTTCCACTGACCCGGAAATCGGGGTCGTAACACTTTACATGCGCACACATCACTACTGCGTCTTGGTATAGGATTGTTGCTCCTAACAGAATACACAGAAAAAGTACCACATTTTGATAAGAACATACAGAAAGCAGAAAAAATTATGCTAAAATCTTCTGAGTCTTTGTAAAGAAAAGAAAAAGGGAAAAACAAAAAGACAAATTTACTTGAGCAGTGGAGTTCAGGTGAAAGGACTTTCTATTCGAAATTTCGAAACTATATATTTTTTGAATTATAATTTCATAGTCCAGTTTTCTGGATATCCTAAAGTATTGTCTACATTTTACGACAAACCTGCCAGTTTTTTAGTTCAGATTACTAAGGATAAGAAAGGACTCTACTGATAAACAAATAAAAAGGTAAAGTGGATGTCGGGAAAGCTTTAATAACTGGAAAATACCTCAAGTAATGCCACCTTAATAACTTAATAGCTTATATTTTTTACGTTGAACTATAAAACTAGGACACAGGTAGCTATTGAATTTATGTTTGACAAACAGAGTCTTAAGATGCACAACTGTCTTTAAGAGTAACATGAATTGTTCAGTATTTACCTTCTTCAAAGCCTAGCAAAATGATGCAATTAAAAATCAACATTTTTTGGGGTAGACCTATTTTACGTTAGTAATGCCATCGAATTTAGAAAGCGGGCCTTGGAACAACGGGTAAGGTTGCTGTTTTGTGACCTTGAGTTCACGGGTTCGAGCGGTGGAAACAACCTTTTGTACAAAAGGTAGGGTCAGGCTTCGTACATCAGACTATAAAGCGATCTGTTCCTTTCCAGCCTTACACAAACACGGAAGCTTAATGCATGAAGGAATGTCATCGAATTTAATCACGGTCCGAATAACTATTAGATATTATAAAATTACTTCTTGACGAATAAGATATCTACTAAAGAAAACTCCACGCATCAGTAAAGGTATATGCTCATAAAACAAGGGTCCATCTCTATTTATATGTACATTATCAGTTATCTATACCTTTCATCCTATTGTTCTTCTTATCCTTAACATTGAGTCTGATTCGTCCTCTCACTTTCTGGGTGAAGATCCTATATATATAGCTTCCACAACATTCCTAAATAAATCCACTGAAATACAAAACCTTTCACATGGGGCAAATTTTGTGGTGGCAGTTTCACATGGTATGTTTAAGAGGGAATTGCGCCAACTACACAAGAAAAGAGCAAAATCGCACGATGAAACTTTCAGTATGGTACATTAAATAAACATTTTTTCAAGTTTGACCTTAAATAAATAGACATATATTAGAACGATGATATGATTTATAGTTAAGTGATTTATTTAAAATGAAATAATAATAAAATTCTTCATAATATTATATAATAGATTAATTAAATTAGTGGTAAAAATGTGAAGAAAGATATAGAGTAACTACGACTAAGAAGTATTTAGTGGGTTAAGACATATAGAGTATTAGGATATGCACAAATGGATGTTCCAAATACTGTTTTACAATAACACTTGAAGAGCGATGTTTGGCGTATGTGGAAATGAAAAAAGATGCTTTCGTTAGGTAAGAAGGTATAAATACAGATGTCCAAGACACCATTTAACAGTGTCAGTTGTATACTGGTATTCTGTATATGCATAACAGAAAAAAGTTGCTTGCGTTAGGTAAGAATGTTTAAATGCAGCCTCATTAAGTGGATTACAATGAATCGTTTCCTACACAGAAATACTATAATTAGTTTAAAAGATGTATCGATAAGCAACTGTTTCATGTTCTCAAAAGACGTAAGTGAGTTCTGTATGTAGTATTAGACCAAGTAGGAATAATTTTTAAAATTACTTTAGTAAAAGTGATCGATAATCGTATCCTCAAAGACATGAAGAAGTTTCTAGTAAATGTTTTGAGAGTTGGCGTTTATACTAATGCTAGGAGAAGGAGATGTATATATTCGAAGAAGACGCACCACCAAAGTTCCCAAAAGAGGAGGTGTATTTCTGCAAACAAAAACATTTCCTTCACCTAGAATTGGTTTGTCTGCCAATACAAAAATCTTCTTCACCAAGAATCATCATATATTTACCGACACACATGTCCTTAAGCAAGTGTGAATTTGTCAACATAGATTTGAAAGGGCTGATGATTATTCGGTGATTGAATATAGTTGGCCACTATAGGTTTTTCTTTTTTTTTTTTGCATTTTTTGTGTTAGAAGTCGTTCACGATATTTATGGTTATTGAGTTGAAAAAGTTAGTTACATTGTGTAAATATATTAGTGGTTAATAGATGATTTGGCACCGAACTATGATGAACAAAGTTTCATGTGTATTATATTGTTATGTTGTTGAAGTGTAAAATTATTGAATGTATGATGAAGACACCTAAATACGTCGAATGAAGTTGTTCTTGTAGTATGTTATTAATTTGAGTATCTTGTGAAAACCGTATACAATTGATGTTATATTATGATTAATTTTCATTAACTTAAGTGCAACTGGATTACGAATATGATGTGGAAAAGAATATTGGTAGATGGACACGTCAAGTGTGTATTATATATAAATAATGACAAAAAGAATTAAAAAAGCGGAAGGTATTTGAATTTCGAAAGGATATATTGATCTTTTCTGCCAAAATATAGATCAGAGCAATTTTTCAATTTTTTTTGACCGTCGTGCTTTCCTCCCGACGTTTAATGTAGTTGTCCTTGTTGGAAGAAATTTTGGAAACGAGTTTGTATAAAGTTGGTGAGCAACATACTTTAAGATTAATTATGATTAGTGTCTGTTAATCAAAAATAGAAACTAATTAATCCTAAATTATCTACGTAATGAGTAGATAATTTTAGGGTTTTGAGTCACTCAATTCTGATACCGGATGAACGAGAAATTAATGCTCAAAGTATGTGTTAAAAATTGTTGTAAAATGGAGAAATGATAATGTGGTCTCATGAGAATTGAATACATCATCATTTTCCAAATATACCACATTGATCAATTGAGGGAAAGTTTCCACCAAATATAGTGCTAGGAGAGGCACTTTAGATGTGTCCTAAGGGCAAGAGAATTTTTGACCGGAGGAAAGACGCAGATGGCTGCCACACCCGCGCGCGTGCTGCCGCCGCCCGCCTGCCCAGCCGGCCGGCTCGGCTCGTGGCTCGTGGCTCATCTGCCTGGTTCTTATCTTTTTGGACAAATTTTCTTTTAAATTTTTCCAGAAAATAAGTTACCTGGCCATATGGTTATGATTTAATCCTACGATCTAACGGCTCAGGTTAAGCTGACAGTTTCAGTTGACTGATTCCTACCAGTCATGGGTTACTGGCCGATCAGAGGCAATTGTGGGGTGCGTGGTGATCGTGGGGGTTACTGGCCGATTAGTGCGGTCGTGGGATCCCGTAACCTCCACATTTCCCTCTATAAATGGAGGCAATGTTCTGTTTCTGAGACACACTGAAAAAGTTTCTTCCCTTCTCCTGCTGCATACAATCATTCTGCATAAACTACTATTGCATACATCATACACTGCTGCTGCATTTCATCAAGAGCATTTGTCAGTTTTGTGGAGTTCTTACGTAGTAGTGCCACTCGTTGGAACTGTTAGCCGTTGTATCCTTAGAGACATTTGCAATTTCCGGTTGGGCATAGTATATCAGAGTAATTCGTCTTAAGGACAGAGTCCTGGACTCGTCTTGGTTTGCAGGTTGAGCTCAGCTCATCCTGTGTTGAGCTCAGCTCTTCCTGTGCTGAGCTCAGCTCTTCCTGTGCTGAGTTCTGCTCATCCCTGTGCTGAGCTCTGCTCATCCTTGTGATGTACAGAATGTCAGTTTCGTTCTCTAATCTGTATGGAATCTGAGTTTTGTATATGAAGTAACAATCTTAAGACGAATTTGTATGCGGTTCTGTACCGGTTTATTTACAGTATTTTGTTTGTATACTGACTTCTTGTTTCTACATTTGTCAAAAACTAAAACGTGATGGAGAACGAAAGCTCTAAGTCGTTCAATGCTGTGCACGTTAGTTCTCAGGAATAGAACAGTGATGTTCTGATTGCACCTACTGTTGCTGCGCCTGTTCCTGCTCCTGTCCCTGTGGTTGGACAGGTTGAGAA
The DNA here is from genome assembly GCA_036186865.1 of Eustoma russellianum. Taxonomy (NCBI): domain Eukaryota; kingdom Viridiplantae; phylum Streptophyta; class Magnoliopsida; order Gentianales; family Gentianaceae; genus Eustoma; species Eustoma russellianum. Next base: position 11,318,040 of record AP025044.1, on the reverse strand, counting down.
GCTGGAAAAGTTTGGAGGCAGTTTCTTCAAACGCTGGCAGCAAAAGATGTTGTTTTTCTTGGCAACGATGGGTTTGGCTAAAATGCTGACTGAGGATCCTCCGGAGGTGGTTCCGCTTGAAGATCAGAATCAGAATATGCAAAATAGTTTGATGGCTGAAGCGTGGAACTATAGTAATTATGTTTGCTTGACTCATATTTTTAGTTGTTTAGATAATTCGTTGTACGGACTGTATTGTACCTTTAAAACTGCAAAGTCAATATGGATGGCCTTAGATAAGAAGTACCGCACGGAGGATTCCAGTACAAAGAAGTTTGTCGTTGGCAAATTTTTTGATTTTAAAATATCAGACTCCAAGACGGTTGTTTCTTAGATTGAGGAACTTCAGCTTTAGTGGCCGAAATGGAAGAAGAAGGCATGTCGCTCAGTAAATCTTTCATAGTGGTGTCTATGATTGAGAAGCTACCTCTTTCGTGGAGGAAATTTGGAAGCTATCTCAAACACAAGCGAAAGGAGATGACTTTGGAGGATCTGATTGTTCGACTCCGTGTAGAGGAGAACAACCACATATCCGAAAGAAAGCCAAGTTCGAGTTCTGGTCATGCAAAGGCTCATGTGGCAGAGGCGAAGAAAAGGAAAAAGGTAAATCTTGTCGGAGTGAACCCTAAAGGAAAGAAAGTTACCAAAAAGTTCACTGAAAAATGTTATAACTGTGGAATTCAGGGGCACCGCAGTTTTGACTGCCGTAAGCCCAAGAAAAAGCAGGAAAAAGCAAAAGCCAATCTTGTCAGCCAGATGGATGATATGGATTTGTGCACTGTTGTTTCTGAGTGGAAAACAGTAGGAAGTAAACCACTCGGATGCAAGTGGATCTTTAAGAAAAAGCTGAAAGAGGATCGGTCTATTGACAAGTACAAGAAGAAGAAATTTATATGGAGTTAGAAGAAGAAATTTATATTGAGTAACCTGAAGGGTTTGTTATACCAGGACAAGAGAAAAAGGTGTGTAAACTTGTTAAGTCTTTGTACGGACTTAAACAAACACCCAAACAGTGGCATTTGAAGTTTGATAAGACAATGTTGTTAAATGGCTTCAGGATCAACGAGTGCGACAAGTGTGTGTACATCAAAAATACACCAGATGCCTATGTGATAGTATGTCTATATATAGACGGCATGCTCATCATGGGCAGTACTCGTGACATTATCTTGAATGCCAAGAAGATGTTAACACGAAATTTTGATATGAAAGATATGGAGGTTGCCAATGTTATTCTAGGAATTAAAATTTATCGGATAACTGAAGGCTTCGTTATGTCGCATACTCATTATATTGAATCTGTTCTCAAACGATTCAATATGTTTGATACAAAACCAATAAAAACCCCACTAGATTAATAATACACTTAAGAAAGAACCGGGGTAAACATGTAGCTCAATTGAAGTACTCACAGGCAATTAGAAGTCTGATGTACATAACAAATAGTACAAAACCAGACTAGCCTGTTCAGTAAACAAATTGAGCAGGTTTACATGTAATCCAAGTGAAGATCATTGGAAAGCTCTAAATAGAGTGATGAGGTACCTGATGTAGAGAAAAAGGGGTTTGAGTGATTTTCAAATGCATGATTTAAATGTGCACAAAAATGAGCATAAGATATAAACGTGCATAAGTGTACATGTGTGCATGATAACTTGCCATTACTTGCCTTATTTAGCTTATATATTATGTTGCCGTACTAACGAGCCATGAAGCATTAAAGCTTACATCATATGGTGAACATTTGTTGAGTTTATACTATTTTCAGGTGCCACCATTAATGAACTAAAGTAGTTCATTAAGTGAAGTACTTAGTTTAATAAACCAAGTAGTTCATTAAAGGAAGATTCATTTGGAAAAGGCACAAAGGCAACAAGGCCAAGGAAGGAAAGTTCTCTCCTCCTCCCCATCTTATTAAACACGCCACATATACATAATATATATATATTTTCAGATTTTTTGAAAAAGGCACGTACACATGTATTCCAACGTACTACCGACACGTTATATATCTTACGTACGTACGTTAACGTCACACCACTATACTTAACTCATATTTATGAGTATATTCAGGTCCTATATCATATGATATAAGATATGGTGATGAAAAATTAAATACGACACGATAAAAGGTTCTAAACTGAAATTTGTCGTATCGGGCGAATACCGAAACTTCGCCAACGTGTCACGTACTTGCCATAAATAAATGGTCAGCCCATATACATCAAAAAATGATGAAAATTTCGTGCTACACATGGTGTGATCAGCCAAAAATACTTTCCATGTTGGCACACACAAATCACCCCACATTTAGGCCAAAATGTGAAGATTCCAATTTTAATTTTGTCACATGTTTATGGTACCACTTTAAACCAGCCAAGTGCTGAGATTTAAAGTATATATTATATATATTATGCATAACATAATATATATATCATGTGCAAAAGTTGGAATTTAAATTAGAGAAAAATCGGGTAATCGATAAATATCGAAAATTCGGTTTTCTACGCACATAACATGGAACGTTTTTCTTGAACATCATGTGACACGTATCTAGACACTTTTTACATATAATATACATCTTAAAGTGTTCTAGAAAATTAAATTAAGGGCTGATTGGAATATTACATGTGTGTATTATTAAATGTGCACTATTTTACAAAGTTAGCAAAAATAAATTTCAGCACATGTACAAACATACTCAACGCCACCTACAGCTGGTTTGGAGCATATGTGGAGCCTTGTTGGCATGTTGATTGGTCAAGGATCAATCATACAATGTTGAGAAATCAAAGAGAGAAGCTACAAAAGGTAAGTATTCAACATATACCTCTCTTATGTCACATGCTGAAAATTTCAGCATGCTAAAATGGTGGTGGCCGATTTTGTCAATTGAAAGTGAGATATTCCATCATCTTTTGTTATGTGATTAATTGGAAGAAGAAATGGAAATGATTTGAATATAAATTAAATTAATAAATAGTGATATTTTATATCACACATGTTGAAAATTTTTCAGCATGTGTACAACTTGTTGTGGCCGAATTTGTGAGCTTGGATGTGTCCAAGTTCATTTCTTATGTGGTAGCAATAGTTACCATAACTTGGTGATTCAATGTTTTAAGAAAAAATCAATGCAAAATAGGCAATATTTTGGACAAAAAGTGAATATTACACATGCTGAAATTTTAGCATGTGCAAGAGATATAGTGGCCGAATTTTTCACCCCTTTTTGTGTCCAAGTTCATTCATCAATTGTTAGCAAGACTTACCATGTATTGTTGACTCATTTTCATGATAAAAATTCAAAGAAAGATGGTAAATAATCTGAATTTTATTTCATAATGCACATGCTGAAAAATTCAGCATGGCAAGGAACATTATGGGCGATTTTTTGGAGTAAAAAGGAAGGATTTGTTGGTCTTGCAATTTATGATGAAATTTTAGACTTATGGTATGATTTTATGATTGATATTGGCACATGTTTAAAGTGATTATTTCAGATTTTCCAAGTCATCAAATGATGACAACATTGAGCCAATAAAGAGGTGCCAAGTAAGCAAAGACTAAATGATGGTCCAATGGAATGATGCCAAGTAAGCAAAGCATTGTCACCATGATGTCTTACACTCTCTCAAGCACTTAAAAGGAAATTTTCAAGAGGGGGAGAAGGGCTATAGGGACGGCTGCAATCTATAAGGAAGAGGAGAACAAACAAAAACAAGAACAAGCATTGCAAAATCAAAGTGATCAAAAGCCTAGTTCTTCTTCTACATTCTCTCTTTCTTTCTTTCTTCTTGTAAGCATATTGTATCCATATTCTTTCAATCTTGAATAGGCTTGAGATAAACCACCATTCATTCTATATCTTTGTAAAAGATTGATCAAGGTGTGATCAATCTTCATTCTAGCGAGGTGGTGGTGTTCGTGTGAATTGTACTCGACATACAAGGTTTGTAAAGGGTTGGAGTTAGGTGTAACTCTATCAACCCTGCGGTAAGGTGTACTGCGTGTGTGTGATTAGTGTGAACCAAGGAAGGTGTTCCTTGAAGACTGGAGTAGGTTGTTTATAACCGAACCATTATAAAATTCTTGGTGCCATTTACTTTCTGCATTTACGTTTCAGTTACTGCACTGTTTATACTTCTTGTTCACGTTCGTAAAAATAGTAAACGATTTTCAAAAATTATAAAAATTTCCAGAAGCATACTAGCACGTTCTAGGGTTAATTTGGCACAAGTTTCAACCCTTTTGGACAAGTATAAGTCAATCAAACATCAAAAGTTCTGAGACTAGTGCAGTCTGATTTTCAGACTTGCAAAGGTTGAGACTTTAGTTGTATTTGACCTACTTCCCAAAAGAATTTTCCAAAACTGTTTCAACCCATTTAAATATAGTGTGTGAGGAGTTATTGGTCAAATTTTCAGATCATTTGGACGTTCACACAAATAGGAATTAATTTTTCAAAACCATCTACCGTTTCTGGCAGATTTGCACAAACGGTTTTTGAAGGGGTTAAAGGTTGAATTTTAATTTGAAATTTTTAGGGGACCCTCATAACATCTGAGGCTAAGTTCTCTCAAAATTTCATAATTTTTGGAGACCTCTAACCTAGTTTTAAAAACGTTTTAAAACTGGTCCTGAAAACAGAATCTGTTTTCAGAACTTGAATTGGTTAGGTTTAAAGAAATTTTAAAAACCACATTTTCCGCACCATCTATTCAACCCTCCCCCCTTCTAGTGGTGCCTTGCAGATCCTACACCTGAAGTACACAATGAGCCTTGGATTGCACTGTACAAGATATCCAGCAGTATTAGAAGGATACTGTGATGCAAATTAGATATCAGATAGCAAGGACTCTAAGTCTACCAGTGGATACCTATTCACTGTTGGTGGTGGTGCTGTGTCATGGAAGTCCACAAAACAAATGTGCATAGCTCGGTCCACTATGGAAGCCGAGTTTATAGCACTAGATAAAGCTGGAGAAGAGGTTGAATGGCTTCGAAATTTCCTAGAAGATGTTTTATGTTGGCCTAAGCCAATCGCTCCTATCAGCATACACTGTGATAGTTAGTCTGCTATAGGACGAGCACAAAACAGCAACTACAATGGTAAGTCACGACACATATGTTCGAGACATAATTCCATTAAGCAATTGATCTCTAATGGCATGATTTCCATATTACATAAAATCAAAGAAGAATCTTGCGGATTCGCTTACAAAAGGCTTGCCTAGAGATCAGATGTCAAGATTGACAAACAAAATGGGACTTAAGCCTACTACGCAAGAATCTTTGTAATGGTAACCCAACCTTGTTGAATGGAGATCCCAGAATCTTGGTTCAATGGGACAACTAAGTTATGAAGGTTCAGTTTAGCACTTACTCATTCCGCTACATAAAAGTGCTGTCTGCAGAGAATATTTAGGGTAAGCTAAAGCTTTCAATGATGTCATATATCTTGATACATCAAGTGGGGCATGGAAGAATGCTCCTGATAGGAATCACCTATATAAATGTGAAGTGGGGCCGCTTCTATGAGAATTCTGTGAGGCAAGAATTATCTAAAACACTTTCTGAAACCAGGTTATTCATGGCGAAAACGAACACAACCATGAGAACCAAAAGGGTGTTAAAGGAAATGTTGTGTGGGTATTGTTGTCTAGGTTCACAGCAAAGGCTGACTAGTTCAACACACCAAGTCACTACTTAGCCAAGCGAATCCAATGGTACACCACTACGAAAGGTTCAAAGCCAGAAGCTACCTCTTCTGATGCAACATTTCCTTGTCTGACTTTTCGTTAGAGTTTGCATCTGTATTTGCATTAATTTTCATTCATGTGGGGGATTGTTGGAAGAAATTTTGGAAATGGGTTTGCTAAAGTTGGTGAGCAACATACTTTGAGCTTAATTATGATTAGTGTCTGTTAATCAAAAAATAAAAACTAATTAGTCCTAAATTATCTAAGTAATGAGTAGATGATTTTAGGCTTTTGAATCACTCAATTCTAATACCGGGTGAATGAGAAATTAATGCTCAAAGTAGGAGTTAAAAATGGTTGAGAAATGGAGAAATGATAATGTGGTCTCATGAGAATTGAACACGTCATCATTTTCCAAATATATCATATTGGTCAATTGAAGGAAAGTTGCCACCAAATATAGTGCTAGGAGAGGCACTTTAAATGTGCCCTAAGGGCAAGAGAATTTTGACCGGAGGGAAGACGTAGATGCCTGCCACACATGCGCACACGCCACCGCAGCCGCCCGCCTGTCTGGCCGGCTCGGCTCGGCTCAGGCTCATGGCTCGCCCGTCCGATTCTTATCTTTTTGGACAAATTTTCTTTTATATTTTTCAAGAAAATAAGTTACCTAATTCTACGGTTATGATTTAATCCTACGATCTAACAGCTCGGATTAAGCTGACAGTTTTAGTTGACTGATTCCTACCAATCGTGGGTTACTGGCCGATTAGTGCAGTCGTGAGTTGTCATAACCTCCAAGATTTTCTTCTATAAATGAAGGCAGTGCTCTGCTTCTAAGACACACTAAAAAAGTTTCTTCCCTTCTCCTGTTGTATACGAGTATTCTGCATAAACTGCTGCTGCATACTGCAAACACCGCTGCTGCATTTCATCAATCCGAGAAGTCAGAACATTTGTCAGGTTCGTGGAGTTCTTACGTAGTAGTGCCACTCGTTGGAACTGTTAGCCGTTGTATCCTGGGAGACGTTTGCAATTTCTGATTGGGCATAGTATACCAGAGCAATTCGTCTTAAGGACAGAGTTCTGGACTCGTCTCGGTTTGCAGGTTGAGTTCAGCTCTTCCTGTGCTGAGCTCTACTCATCCTTGTGCTGTACAGAATGTCAGTTTCGTTTTTTAATCGGTATAGATAGGAATATACTGATGTAGATTAAACTCATCTTTTTTTTTAGAGAGAGGAAAACTCGTATTTTCTTAAGAATAGCGAAGTTTATGATCGTCATTTAGCAATTATTAATCATCTTACTATATACACGCACATATATACACACTAGACATACTTTGTGCTTTCATGCATTGGCGAAATACGAATACATATAACAACTATTATGAGGAAGGGCTGTGCAACGCACTGACCTGGTTGGTTGTGTTTGTGTAGTTTAGATTAGAAGATAAATTGAGATTATCATGAAATTCCATTAAAATTCTCGAAAGTGGGGAGGGATTAATTAGGAAGAAAAAATAGTTTTTTTTTGTGTTTGATAAAGGGGTGATTAAACCTATAATTGATTGTGTAGATGAAGGGCAGCCTCAGTGGTGCTGTGTGACAAGAATTTCTCGACTAAATTAAACGAAATATTTTATAGGGTGGCAGTGCGACCGGCAATGCTATATGGGATAGGCTGCTGGATCATCAAGAGGTCACAATTGCAGAAGATGGAAGTAGCAGAGATGAGGATGTTAAGGTGGATGTGTGGGCATACAAGGCTAGACCGGATCAGAAACGAGGTGTTTCGAGAAAGGTTATGGAAGACTAGTATATCAAATAAGATAAGAGAGTGTAGAATGAAATGGTTTGGTCCTGTCAAGTGGAGACAGAAAACGGCGTCGGTCAGAGCAATTGAAAGCCTCATTGTAGAGGGGAACAGGAGTAAAGGCAGGCTCAAACTGACTTTGGATGAGCAGATTAGGCACGACATACCAGATTTGCATCTCTCTGAGGACATGGTCCAGGATAGAAGTTCATGAAGACATAAGATTACGGTTAACGAGGTATAGGTCATATATCGAGGCAACTTAGAGTATATTTAAGGACGTAGATAGGCGTAGACATTATCTACGATTTAGGTTTCCTTTGCACTTGTTTGTTTATGTTTTACCGTTGTTTTGTATTATATGTACATGTACACGTGATGTGTATTTTAATATCGACAGCCTCCTCCTTGTATTTCTTGAATTCTCTCACTAACACACTAGCACATCATATCTCTATTATTGTGTCATTTATGCAGGTGCATATAGAGACGGGGGTCTCACTGGAATCAAACTCTTTATCTTTTGGGACAGAGGTATCGTTTACCTGTCTCTTTCCCTCCCCAGACCCTAGGGATAATTTTTGTTGTCATTAGGATATACTGGATACGGATGATGACGACGACGACGAGTCCTTTCAACAAAAAAAAGATTTACTTATGTCAGTACAATTCCAAGACTTTTCATTAAATATTGAGACATATGGTTAAGTTTCTTTCTTACTTATTTTTGGGGTAGTTACTTTTTCATGTCGTTTATTTTAATACTATCACTTTATTATTTTCATGAATAAGTCTACACTAGACACTATGATTATTGTTATGCCAATTGCCTGTATTATAGTCCATACTTCATTTTAAACGTAACATTTAATATATTGTTGTTTTAATTTTTTTTTTTTTAAACTCACTTTCTGGAACAAAAAATCAGCTATATATGTGTGTGTATATACATATACATATACACATACATATATACATATACATACATACATATATATATATACATTTTTTTTATTAAAAGGAAATTTTATTAATAATGTTGAGGCTCCGTTATGGTGGAGAATACCATTTTACATCAGAGTGTATCATACGTAAACCAAAAATATAAAGCAGCTAGAATGTGCAATCTCCAATCAAATATGATATGCCGCATTAAAACATTGCCAAGTAAAACCACCCTTGTGGATAAAACCTTGGCGAAGGAAAAAGCGTACATATTTATTTGACTGGTAGCATTGCATGCTTGTACATTCAGAAATTTATAAATCGTCCCTATGACCGATATGATGTACTTGTGGATGTGGCTCAACAGTCTTGGTGCACGGTTGGAGTAGCCTTTGAGAAGAGCATTCGTGATGATCCAATAACAGAGGTTGCAACTAAGTGTGCATGTCAGTGATAGTGAGATAGTCCGCTTCCATAGAGATGTCCCTCGACAAAACAAAGATAATGATGTGTTAGTATCAACACAAAGTATAAGTGGCAGCAGTAAAATGATACTTCCAAATCGTACTGGTGTTGCCCGTAGTACATAGACTACAGGCAACAGAAAGAAATAAATGCAGTGGACATATGCTTTGAGAGATAGATGATATACCCGCGTTGCCTGCATATAGTAGATGCAGGCAACCAATATTCGTATCCAGTTGTGTTTATTACGTTCGAATCGCATGGATGTGGCCATCAGTGTGATAAAATGCACGCGCCATCTGCGGCAACTGGGAGGCAGAAGTGAACAGACAAGTGAGTGGCTGCAATCGAGCATGCAGACAAAGATAGTGTGCCACCATGTTGATCTCCCTTGGGATATGATGCAGCGTACTACCCGTGATCCGTAGGAGTTGTAAAAGCCTGTTGTATTCCGGAAGTGCAGTGATTGTGTTGTCCAATGACTGTGTTAATTGCTGACAGTCCGTCTCAATAATTATGTTACGATGTAGCAAGCCAAAATATAATAGGCTAAAAACAATTGCTTGTAGCTCTGCTCGGAGGGGAGACAAGATGGGTAGGCTGAATGAGAGGCCTACAATCATTTTGCCATTGGTATCACGAAGAATTACACCCGCCGCAGCATGTGAACGTCCAGCAGAAGCATCTACATTTAATTTTAACTTCCCCGTTGGAGGACATGCCCACTTCAATGGTATTATTCTTTTTGGCCGAAGACGAGGAGAGAAACCATTGCTAATCAAAGAGGGTATGCATTGTGCTATGGCCGTGCCAGATCGCGAGGCAGCCCAATCAAAACAAGATTGTTTAGTTAAATGCAAGATGTGTGTAACCGGCAGATCAGATTCACCAAATAGATGATTTGTATATACTCTCCAAATTGCCCAGCAAAGCATGATTGGACTAACAACTTTAAAGTTACCTTTTAAAGATGTAGCTGAGGAGAGAAGCCACCATTGAAGAAGGTGTTGACGTATGTTCGCTGCTTGGGGCATCGGGCCATCAAGAAACACAGAAAGTTGTGACCATATAGGTTGAACATGCGGACAAAGTAGAAAGATATGTGAGATAGAAGCAGAGGCGTTTTTACAGAACGGGCAGATTGTTGGGCATACGCAAGAAAAGGCCTTCACATTGTCTTCCATAGGTAGGGCCGAATGAAGCAGTTTCCAAATAAACAGACATATAGTTTTTTGAATTCCTTTCCACCAAATGAATTTATGGGAGAATAAATGAGCATGGTGTGGTCTAACATCTTCATACGCATATTTGAGTGAGAATTGTCCAGTTGGGCTGGAACACCAAAATGGAGAAGGGTGGCCTGTCGTAAGTTGCATGCAGAGAGTGTGTGTAGAACATATTCTTTTCCAACCAGGAGAGTCGTATATACGAGCCAAGTAATCCATTCTGGGACCATATCTTGCCCGCATATAGTTTGCCCACAGAGAATCACTTGAATGATAATTCCACCAAAGCTTGCAATCATAAGCTTGTTGTATGTGTATTAAGTTTCTGATGCCCCAACCCCCTTCAGTTTCGGGATAGCATAGTTTTCCAAGAGCGGTCCATTGATGCTGTCCGCCCCATAGAAAAAGCGATATTTTCCTGTTGAGCGCATGGATGATACTCTTGGGGAGGCGAGATGCAGCGAAAATATGAAGAGGGATAGATGTTAAAACTGATTTAAGTAATATAAGTCGACTGCCTGGTGACAAGAGACGGCTAGCCCAGCCCGTAAGTTTGGAGTCAAAATGTTGCAATAGCGAGGCACAATAAGAAGCACGGTTGACTCCACGATGAAGATAGGAGCCCAGGTATTTGATTGGGAGAGAGGATGGCTGCATTGCCAACACTTGAATGATATTATTTTGCTGCCGACTCGTGAGATATGAGCTTAATACAAACTGGCTCTTTGTGTAATTGACAAGTTGTCCCGAAGCACGTTGATACTCTTGAAGGAATGTTTGAAATCGCACCAAGTTGTGGGTTGAGGCATTGAGAAAAATTAACAAGTCATCCGCATAGGCTAAATGAGACACCGGCACGACTCTTCCAGATGCAAATCCTTTAAGTTGCTGAGAGCTGAATAATCTGTTCAGCCCACGAGTAAAGCCTTCTGAGCAGATGATGAATAGTAAGGGTGACAGAGGATCACCTTGTTTAACTCCGCGTGATGGTGAAAAGAAACCATGTGTTGTGCCATTAACTAAAATGGAGAGTTTGGATAACCGCATGTTGTTAATTATGATACGTAGAAGACGAGAATCAAACCCAAACTTTAGCATAATGGCTTCGAGGTACGACCAGTTAACACGGTCAAAAGCTTTGGCCATATCTAGCTTGATCATAACTTGGCCATGTCGGACTTTTCTGTCAAGTATGTGCACCATCTCATTGGCCATGTTGACGTGCTCACTAATGTCATGGCCTTTCAAGAATCCAATCTGCTCCGAAGAAATAATTTGAGGAAGTAACACATTGAGGCGAGATGCTAATATGCGCGTGGTTACCTTGCTAATAAAGTTGGATAGACAAATAGGTCGAAAATCCGCATATGTAATTGGGTGAGTTTTCTTAGGAATCAATGTGATAATGGATGATAGCATGGATCTTGGTGGAGGCACTCCAAGAAAGAATTCTTGCACAGCAAGAGTGACATCAAGATGTAATATGCCCCAACACGTGCGAAAGAATTGACCATTGTAACCATCCGGACCTGCCGCACTGGTTGGACTTAAGTTCCACACTGCCTCCTTAATTTCAGCCGCCGTTGGCAATTGCAACAACATGCCATTATCTTCAGATGTCACAAGTGAGGGGATGTGAGTGATAAAATCAGAAATCCCAGCAACTTCTTCATGCTCAAACAGTTTCTGATAATATAAGACTGCTTCAGCTCCTAATGCTGCATTGTCCTGCAAAAGATCGCCTGCAGAATTGTGAAGATTGGCAATATGTTGACGTCTATGCTTATCCTTAACAACAGCATGAAAGTATGCAGTGTTGGCCTCTCCTTCAGAAATCCACCGTATTCTTGACTTTTGTGCCCAGTAAGAGGTTTGGGCATGAGTGGCCTGCAGCAGTTTGGCCTGAGCCAATGATAGAGATGCTCGGTTGGCAGGCGAAGGATCCATATCAAACTGATTTTCAAGCCTCCGATAAACAGCCTCAGCTTCCACAACATTGGTGAAGATGTTTCCGTAGACATTTTTATTCCAAATTTGAAGATCTTTTTTCAATCTATTAAGCTTCATGTATAATCCACGCATGCCACCGATCATTGGGTATTGAGCCCACTGATGCTGCACATAGGATTTAAAGTCTGAATGACTTGCCCATGCATTAATGTAGCGAAATGGAACATGGACTCTTTCTACAGTAGTTGTACATTTAAGCAGCATAGGGGAGTGATCAGAGGTGGCTCGAGATAAATGCTGGACCGAAATATTGGCAAATAGTTCCGTGAAAGCTACAGTGCACAAATGCCTGTCTAATCTTCGTCGAACTCTACCTTGTCCAGTTCCACGCGACCAAGTAAATGGTGATCCAACAAAAGGTAGGTCTTGTAGCCCACAGACATCTACACATTGACTGAAATCCTGCAAATGGCGAATGGGTGGTGTGGAGCGACCATCATGTTCATCAAGCGACAGATATGTATTAAAATCCCCACTTATAATCCATGGTAGTGTATTTTGTTGAGAAAAAAGAGTCAGAGATTCCCATAATGCCCGCCTTGCAACAATTGTGTGTTTACCATAGACAGCTGACCATGCAAAGGATTGTTGCAAGGGGATGTGAATAAAAGACAAATGCGATGTTTGGACTCCATGTTGCACATCTACAAATCTCAGAAGCGAAGCATTCCAAAAAATCCAGACATTACCTTGACAGGTCTCCAAAGCATTTGAAAAACCTAATTTTAACCGGTAAAAGGTGAGCTTTGATGAGCGTTGCTTTGGTTCAATAAGAGTCAGAAGAGCAATGTTTGACTGATGGAGCAATGCAAGGAGACGCTGTAGTGAAGTTCGTATCCCTCGTATATTCCACGTGATCGCATTCATGGCAACAGTGAGGAGGGAGGTCCCATACGAGAAGCACTTCTTGTTATAACTGTAGAAGGTGGCCTGGGTGGCAGCTCATGGTTACGTCGATGTCGTCGTCTAGGTGCAATTGGCATGAATCCGTCATGCGATATATCCACGGAACTAGGAGGTGGGGCATCAGCGGAAGAAGAAATTTGTCGTCTTGTAGATAAACGGTTTTTGATCGTATCTAATGACTCTCGCATTTGTTGCAGAAACTGTGCACGTGAGGCATTGTCTGTGAACACTGTCTGAGGAATTTGATCAGCATCTGAGTCCGAAACTTGATAAACATCTGGCTCATCCAATACAACGTGTGCTGAATGGTGTGGCTCTTCAAATAGTCTGTTAATATTAAACCCTTCCTCAATATGATCTAGATCCAGAGAGGGATTACTTCCGGCCTTTTAAGACTGGCAAGGCATGGCTTCGACCTCTGGTAATTCGGCAGCAGTGTGTAAGGGTAAATGCTGCTTTGAAGGTTGTGTGACTTTTTCTGTAGGTTTACGCAATAATGTAATAGAGTCTGGGTCCAAGGAGGAGTCTTTCGGTCCCTTCTTTGGTGTCCAGCGTTGTTTAGGTTTTTGATGTGTTGTCGGCGGCGGCGGTATATCCGGTGCATTCTGGCCGCAGGTTGACGTTGCATGGCCTAATCGACGACAATCCATACAAAAAGAAGGAAGATCTTCATAGATTATCTGCTGTTGATGGATCTTTTGTTTCCCTTCCAAAAAAATTTTCTTGGGTAACTCCTTGGAGATGTCGGCTTCTACACAGATTCTTGCCACCGAAGGGCGAAGACCATCAGCAGTAGCTACGTCAAGTTTGATCGGGTGGCCAACTATACGCGCTATCTCAAAAAGTGCTGCCTTTTGTTGGTAATGGATTGGCAAGCCTGGCAATGCAATCCAAATAGGGACAATCGGAGCATCTGCAGACGGATCAAAGTCAATGGTCCATTTTGTCACTCGCATAGAACAACCTGCGATAGTCCATGATCTCCGGTAGAAGCAGCGAATGTAATCAGGTTCATGGAGAAAATTCATCAGTATATGAGTTTGATCTAAAAGCGTAATCTTTACATCGGATTTGAATCCAATGCGGTCAAAGACATCACGTGTGATCTTCAATGGTGGCCGTCCAAACCAAAAGGTGCCAACAAGAGTAAACCGGAAAGGAGCGGCGAGAGAGTCAATTTCATCATCCGTAAAAGAGAGAAGCGGATGTCCTTTATGTTTGGAGATGGTCTTTGGATTGATGGTAGCAGCGGATGTTGCAGCAGCGGCGGCGGACACTACAGCGGCGAAGGTGCGATCGCCGGTTACTCCTGGAGAAGACGACGCCATTATATATATACATATATATATATATACATATACATATACATATATATATATACATATACATATATATATATACATATATATATACATACATATATATATATATACATATATATATATATACATATATATATATACATATATATATATATATCCTCCAGACAGCTTCTCCATGTATGCCTTTTTTATTATTTTCCCCCATTGCATCGGTGATCATGGTAATTTTTTTTCATTAATTCCACACTCCATCTTATTAAAATGTAAGTAAAAAAATCCTCTTTGAAAATTTTAGTTGCAGAATATAATAATAACTATTTTGAAGGAGGTCCAAGTATACAAAATATTCGTTGCATTTAGTTTAAAAAACAGTATGACGAAAAGAAATTAATTTTGATTCTACCTAGCTGCTTTGTAGTTTTAGTAAAATAAGTAACCGTTATTGCCAGATTTTGTTGATATGGAAATTTAATTATCTCCAAGGGTTTTGTCGTACCATTTATAAAAACTATAATTTTTCAAGATATATTAGCCTAACATTTTCCTCTTGTATCCTTTTTAATAGTTATATTTTTTTTGTCAAATCTTTTGGGACCAAAACTTTTTTACCTTTTTCTCTGATTTTTTATAATCAAATTTACTTGAATCAAACGTAAAAAAGAATTGAAAAAAATGCTCTGCAGCTTTTCTACAGCCAAAATTCGAGCCATCAAAACACGCTCCAATGCCCAATCGGTGAACCCCCAAACCCATTCCACCATTCTCCCCCTTTCCCTATTTGATAGTATGATACCCACTTCTGCTCCTATCAAACGAACCAGCACGCAAAATGGCGGTTGGGCCTGTTTTCAGATCCGGAGTCCCTCATGCCTGAACCAATGGAAAAAACAAAATTCAAAACTGAGTAATAGACCAATCCAATAATTCACCTTAATGAGCTGCTTTCGTCACAAACTTCCAATCTCGTTTACATTCACACAAAATATATATCAGCGCGCACACATATATACTTTTTTTTTTTTTGATAAAAGGAGGAGCGCCCCCAATTTTATTTAGTAGCCTTCACTTTTGGCATAGAAAAACCATCATTACAAAAAAATATCCCAAAGCAAATGAATGAAACAACTGTGAGGACGAAATATGAAGTAAATAAGCCGTATACAATGTGGGGGGTGTCCACTGTAGATATGATATGCCTCATTAAAATCTTGGAAAGCAAAACCATTCTTGTGGATAAAATCTTACACGAAGAAAAAAAAGAGTGCATATTTATCCACAGTAGGTATGATACATTGAAGGTCCATATTAAGCCGAAGCACTTGAGTGGCCAAACACTCTCCATGAAATAGTCGAAGGTGTTCTGCATCCAGCAGTCCATGCAAAATAGAATGACAATAGAGCTCAGCAAAAAGCAAAGATGTACCGAATGAAAAGTACTATGCAGAATCCAAGATAATACACATACTCAACATGCCTGCACTTGGAATAAACACCATTAGAGAGGGGGGTGAATAGTGGTTAGCGGAAATTACACAACCCTTTGTTAAAATCCCTTTTGAAAACAGAATCTCAGACCACCTCAGATTCAGAACCCTTTTTAAAAAATTCACAAATAATTGTACACAACTCAAAACATTATGAAACTTTTTAGAATTGAACTTCAATGAGTTAACAAGACTCTGTCCAAAAAGCAGACAAAAATAAGATCGTTTGACCCTTCAAACAAATAAAAAGATTCCGATGATCAATTTGGACAGAATTGGACGGAATGTTGCTGATTTTGCAAATAGTTTTTCTCTTTGCATACTCAACCAAAAAGGTTGATCTTTATATCAAAATACTCCTTAGGATGTGTAGATGAAGTTTCCAAAAGGTCCTGACCTTAAACAACTCTTGAAAAATACAGAATTTAAGTTTTCTCAAAAATGGTCAGATTGCAGCCAGATTGGAACAGTTATCTTGCAAAGACTAAAAAACTAACTTTCCCTTGCTCAAATCAAGTGATTCTTGTTGAAAATGAAAGCTAACAGTCTGAAGTATAACTTCACTAAAAATCACGAATTTTGAAAATGTTTAGTTATTTTCAAATTGTGAGAAGTTGTGTGAAAACTGCAGTCAAAAACGTGCAGAAAACAGAAATAAAGAAACAAGAGAAGAACACTGAGGATTTATCCTGGTTCGGTCAATGTGACCTACTCCAGTCCCAAGGAACACCTTTCCTTGGATTTCACTATGAAATGAACATCTTACAACAAGAGCCAAGCTTGATCCTTGGGTTATACACCAACCCTACTCAAGACTTGGATAATCACCTACTAAGCAACACTTAGTTGCAACACCTCTACAACCTATTGATGTAGCCTTATAAAGATGGCTAATCAATCTTACAAATGAAGCTCAAGAGGCTTGTAGCTCACCACAATACAACAAGAACACCTTTGCTACAATCAATAAAACAATAACAACAAGAAGATGAAGATGAAAGCTAGACAATTCAACAAATGCTTGTGAGCTTCAAGTGTGTTTCATCTTCTTCACCATTGCCTCTATTCATAGCGTGATTTGAGCCTTGAAGATAAGAATGCACATGTGTCACCATCTTCATCATCAATTCTAAATGTCTTCTCATCATTGGTTGGCCTTGTACACTTGGCAAAATAAAATACAATGATTGGTCCACCTAGGCAAAATGATGTTGGCCGAAATTTTCAACTAAAAGTGACTTGGAATTATCTTGAAAATATGAAGATAATAACACCATAACAACTCCATCATCTTCTCAACTTTTTGGCAAGATAATAGGCATGTGACCTTGACCATTTTAAATCCAAAAATCTGCTCCAAATTGAGATGTAGTAGCCGTTGGCTACTTTTGCTTTTCAAACAAAAATTTTGATTTTTCTCAATAAAATAAGAAAGGATAATACCACCAAATTATCATCAACTCCAAGCACAACAATAGGACATGTGAGAGCTCCATTTGACTTCAAAAATCTGCTGAAAATACCCAAGAATTAGCATATAGCCGTTGGCTATATTTGAAAAACTCCAATTGCCAACTAGCTCCTTTTTGGTTGGTCCACTTGTCTCTAACTCATAAAATGAATAATGTATCACCTCCAACTGTAAACTCACGTTTTTCAACATATATATATGTGTAGCAACTCAGATTTTTGAAGAAGAAATAAATAGATAACAGTTGACAAGATTATGTCAACGTGTAACACTGAAATTCTCCAATATTTCTTCTTATATGTCAAGAACATTTCCACACCTTTGACACATTTAACATCTATGAATAATGATGATAAATATTCTCTTATAACATATATAAGAGGGTCTAAAATAAAAATTAGAATGTGACATCTCAAATCGTCACATATCCAGCTATAGTCAATAATATCATCGGTTGAGAGAATAAGATATTAGATCAACATATTATCTTCAAAATAATAATAACACAGCTCTAGAATGAAGATAATAATATGCTCAAGAGATTTCTTGAGTGAAAATACCATAAATAGCCTTGGGG
>AP025044.1:11249665-11300068 GCA_036186865.1 Eustoma russellianum | reverse complement strand
TAAATAATCACAATTCCACCTTTGTCATGATAAATAGGATGAGAATACATCCTTGAAATATTTTCATCATGTGATGTTCCTACAAAACTCAAAATACCAATTTTGCCCTTTTCGGTAAGTTGTAGAAACTTCCAAGACATGTTAGTCACAAGACAATAATAATCACCAAAAACACATAATAATCACATATTGAGCATGTATAAATCATGTACAAATGAAAACAATCATTTTATCACTTTTTAGAAAAATATTTCTAAAAACCCTAGACATCGATCAATCGAAGTGCCTCAGCTTCAGAGATCGATGTCTCACAGAAAGTTTCAGAGTTTGCCTCTCACCTACATCGATCGATCGAAGTGAGGGTTTGATGTACATCGATCGATCGATGTGTCTCTGGTTTAGAGATCGATGTCTCACAGAAAGGTCTTAAACTTTTCTGCCTTACATAGATCGATTGATGTGAGAGATCTATGTACATAGATTGATCGATGTGCAACAACCTGAGAGATCGATGTCAACTTTTTCAACTTTTTCAACTTTTAATCACATATAACACCATGTGTGACATTTTTAAGTATTCACCACTTAAAATCATGACTTTGAAAATTATCCAAACATATTTCTCAACATGTGGCAGACATAATCCGTGTTACCTCCCAAGAAAGAATAGCCAAAGTAATCAAAGCGACAGTTAAGCATCCAAAATTGAATCATAATGTCATAAGAAAGGTAGTGCCTAAGCTTCCTCGTGCAATCGCTGGCATCGTTGCTAGATCCGTGTATTCAGTAAAGATACCATGCAGCAATGCCGAGGCTGCTAAATGATGTGGCACCGAATTAGTCTCTCGAGGTGTGTATTGAAGCTCTGATTGTGTGAGGAGTAGGAAAGCTTTTAGCCTGTCAATGTCGGCACGGAGATCCCCAGAAATGGTTACCGAATTTCTTACCATCGGCAAAATAGTCATGCAGTTTGTTTCTATGATGAGACACAGATAATTAAACGAATAATATATTATAGCTTAGTGAATGCCTGAATTTTGGCCTGCAATGGTGATACTTTGGGCAAATAGAAAACGATAGCCGATACCAGTAAGAAAATGATCAACGAACAACCGCTCCCCTTGATGAACCATGCCTCCCTGCCGTAACATCGACGTTCAGTTTGATATGGCCTGAAGGAGGCGTTGACCAATGAACAAAAGTATGGCGTCTGAGGCGAATAGGAGGAGATAAGCCAGCCGCAACTAAGTCCGATAACGTTTGCACAAACCGTTTCCCTGACACTGAATTGCACCAATTATAAACATCCATACGAAGCCGTTCTTCAAGCCGCTGATGATTATATAAATCTTCCCCAAACATGATTCTTGGCACACACAGATATATATATATATATATATATATATATATATATATATATATATATATCTATATATGTATGTATGTATGTATCTATGTATGTATGTATGTGTATGTATATATGATTTTCTTTGTTCGAGTACGGATAGAACCATGTCATCTTCTAAAGAGATAAATGGATTCTGCCCCCAGGGGCATAGTCCAGTGGTAAGTGGCAAAGATGATTGGGGCTAGAATCCTGACATCCCGAGTTCGAGTCCGTGTGGAGACAATCCTTGTTGAAATATTACAAAGGTTGTCTCTGGAAACTAAAGTGAGTGTGCTCCACTAAGTCATTCTAATTTCCGTATCTTGCTAGTGAGCTTATGACTACTATGGTTGGTGGTCATTACCCTTGTAAAATTTTCAAAGCAACGGTTCATCTGTTGTGTATGTAGGTTTTTTTTGCATCCTCCTCAATGCGCCCAGGGCATAGTACAGTTTGTACTCGGGTTAGAATTTGCTCTAAAAGGTCAATAGTTCGAATATAGAGACACACACAGTGTGAGTGTTCCTCTACTGCTAGGCCAAAGCCTAGTTTGTGGGAAAACACCTTGTGGTGGTAACTACGTAAGATCTCACCCAATGTAGGAGGTCGCGGGACTGCTGATTTACATCATCCACACAGCTCCTTGGGGCTGAAGCAGTGGAAGCCTCCGGAGTGATGGATTTCACCTTTTGTTCCAAGGTTTGTTTTACCTTCTCGGACCTAGCTAGTTTTAGATATCGGAGGATACAGTTTAAATGAAAAAAAAAAAAGTAAAGGAAACTCATTGGACTTTAACTCTAAAATATTTGTAAATTATAGAGGTTTATTTCCACCATGTATATTCTACTCTGTTCACAGACCGTTAACACGGAAATAGCAGATCGACCCCCGAAAGCCATAAACATGCCCCTTTGCTCTTAATCTGTTAGACAAAAAATCGAAATTCTATATGGTGTGTATTCGTGTGAAATAAAGCAACAACAACCAAATCCCACAGCTCGGCAGCTCAAGTCAGTATGTCAGGTCAAATCGGTCCAAGCAGCGTAAGTCAGTTCAAGGTGTCCTAGACAGGACGGCGGAACTATGAATAGCAGGCCTGCTGAGCTCTGCACAGTAGCCGAGCTCAGCACAACAACACTATAGATCAGCAGTGCTGCGGTAAAAGCTCTGAACAACCGACTTGCCGAGCTCAGCATAGCAGCACTGCAGATCAGCAGTGCTGCGCTAACAGCTCTGAACAACTGACATGCTGGCGTAGCATCCGAGCACATCACAGCAGCAATGCAGATCAGCAATGCTAGACAAACCGAGGCGAGTCCAGGATTCTGTCCTTAAAACGTATTGCTCTGGTATACTGTGTCCAACCGGAGGTAGCAACCGTCTCCCAGGATACAATGGATAACAGTTCAGACGAGCGACACAGCAGCGTAAGAACTCAACGAACCTGTAGGACGTTTATGACTTCTCGGACAACTTGGAAAATGCAGAGAACAAGATGATATGTAGAGAAGAAGGGGAGAAAACTAATGAATACAGAGGTTTGCTCAGCCTGGCATTTATAGGAAGAAACTATTTAGGATGGTTAATTGTCAGTTCAACCACAGCCGCCGGATAGATGGTTTGAGATAGCCACCAATAGATTGAAAAACCATTGCTAGTTTAAACTGCAGCCGTTGGATCAGATAATCGCTCAGCCTGCTCATAACAGCCCTTAGATCAGGATCTGCGTCAGGTCTGCCCACAGTACGGTTAAGCTTAACCGTATTTTAAATTGCAACCTTAACCATTTTTCAAATGTTAAGTTACAACCACCAGAGAAAAATTTAAATTTAAATAAAATTTTCCCAAAAAGGTAGGAACCGACCCGCAAACCGAGCACGAGCTGGGCCAAGCAGGCCAGCTGGGCGGCGGCGGCGCACGCACACGTGTGTGGCATTCTTGTAGGTCTTCCCTCTGGTCAAAACTTCTCATGCCCTTAGGGCATATCTAAAGTGACCATTCTTGCACTATATATGGTGGCTAACTCAATTCATTTGTCCAGTGTGGTATTTTCTCAAAGTAATGATGTGTCTCTCCCTAAGGAGGCCACATCATCACTTTTGCCAATTTTTACTTATTTTACACCTACTCTGAGCATTGTTTTTCATTCATCCGGTATTGTAATGGAGTGATTTCAAAGTCTAAAATCGTCTAGTCGTTACATAGATAATTAAAAGTTCATTAGTTTTTACTTGTTA
Organism: Eustoma russellianum; assembly: GCA_036186865.1. Lineage (NCBI taxonomy): Eukaryota > Viridiplantae > Streptophyta > Magnoliopsida > Gentianales > Gentianaceae > Eustoma > Eustoma russellianum. The sequence goes on along the minus strand of AP025044.1, from coordinate 11,296,444 downwards.
TTAATAAAAACTAATTATAATTAAGCTCAAAGTATGTTGCTAACCAAGGTTTGCAACTTGGGCAACTCATTGCCTTCAATTTTCTCTAACAATTCCCCACATGAATGGAAATTAATGCAAATGCATATCCAGACTCTAACGAGAAGTCAGACAAGAAAATGTTGCATCGGAAGAGGTAGTGTAGCGCCCCGACCCGGACAGCGGAATCCGAACCGGTACACCCGTCGTAGCTTACTGAGAAGACTACAAGACGTCTCATTTCTCGATTACACATCATCAATGACGTAAGAGAAATAAGTGCGGAAACATGTATCTAGTAAATCTCCACCATCAATTCAATACATCAAGTGATAATAACATCTCTAGGGGTAACCACAGTAATAACGAATTAATATCAAGAGTAGGAAAGAACTGAAATCAATAACACTGTCTCATCTAGCTCCCAACTTGTCTCTATGTATCCCATTCAGCCCACTCGCTGTCATCCTCAATAAAGATCATATCGTACTCGGGTCCTCCTGTAACACAAAGGCAGTATTCTTAGCGAAAAACGGTAGCAAGTAACCCGCTTATAAGACATACGGGATCAACACATGGCAAGACATGAGTAATTTGTAATTCAAGGGAATGGTGGGGCACATGTCTTGTAACTTTCAAATATATAACCAAATAACGCAACAGAGCAAGTACGGCAGTTTGCCCGTAAATAACAACGCATTGCAAATCAAATAACGCACATATTCATACCACATTGACTCTCGTGATGCATGTCAAAATATGCACTACACTACACATTCACATATGCATGAACGCTTTCTCTTTTAAAACAGTGCAATGCATGTCACAATGTCCGGTCACTTCACATAACTTTTTACCCTGTAACGCGTCCCGGCTTATATTTCCATCCCGGTTTACGTTACAGCCAACTTTATACCCTGTAATGCACCTCGGCTTATATTTCCATCCCGATTAGCATTACAGACAACTTTATACCCTGTAACGCGCCCCGGCTTATATTTCTATCCCGGTTTACGTTACAGCCTTTTGTGCCCTGCAATGCACCCCGACTTAAATTTCCATCCCGGTTAACATTGCAGGTCACCTTCGCAAATCTGTGCCGAAGCACCTTTCTTTTCAAATCAATATGCAAATGCAAGTGCCATGATGCAAGACTCCTCATTTCATTCTCATTTCTCATTCTCGTATGCAATTCACGTTCATATAAGTCATTCATGTACACATGCGCAAGTATAAGCAACATACAAGCTTTCACTAATTTACACATCATAACTTAGACTTCGTCTATCGCGTCAACACTTAGTCATGATCCTAAGGTTCACAACCTGAGGCGAGTATCCCCAACAATTCCTCGTTGAACTCTCAACACCTCGTACGTTCATCTCCTAACCCCTCTAAGTCATATACATTGAAATGCGATTCGAAAACCCCTTTCGAACTCTCCAAATTGATTCACCATCCTAAGCCAGGTTCCCGAGACTTAAACTACATTTAATCCGGTCTTAAGAAGCCTCTAGGGTCACCCGAAGACTCCCCGATCTTCCCTCTTTCTTCCTCTATCTTTCCACAAAACTGGGGGACTTCATCCCCTACTTCGATCGATCGATGTCCAGCTGAGGACATCGATCTCTCCACTTCGATCGATCGATGTCCAACTGGGGACATCGATCTCTCAACCTGCACCTACATCGATCGATCGATGTCCTTCTGGGGACATCGATCTCTCAACCTGCACCTACATCGATCGATCGATGTCCTTCTGGGGACATCGATCTCTCAACCTGCACCTACATCGATCGATCGATGTCCTTCTGGGGACATCGATCTCTGAGCAATCTGTACATCGATCGATCGATGTCCTTCTGGGGACATCGATCGATCGATGTCCTTCTGGGGACATCGATCGATCGATGTCTGCGGTTTCTCCAAAGTTTCTCTGCGTTTTCTGCAACTTATGCAGAACCAAAAACACCAGAGATCCAAACTTCATCCCCCAATCAATCCAAGCCTAATCCCGGCTACCATCCATGCTTAACTATAGTTTCAAACGCTTATACGCATATCGTACCATGGTTCAAGCCTAGAACGCAATTATACAACTTCTTCAATCCCAAAAAATCTCATCTTTTTCCCAAACCCACGCAACTACGCAATCACATCAATAAGGGATTCAAGGGATAGGGATTTGCATGATTTCACATAGTCAACAACAATAACGAATGCTTTTCCATATACATTGGCCAAATCTCAAAACGAAAGCACATAGATCGTAAACAAATAATCAAAGAACGAATCTACTGCATGGTGATCCAGTTTGATATCAAAATAGGCCGTTTTTTTCTTTCACAAATCGTAGGAACTTATAAGAAAGTTACTTGCCTTTGATTACTCGAGATCGGATTGAAGAACGGATGGAAGTTGAATTGAAATTCAAGGCCTTCTTCTCTAGGGTTGATGGAGTCGCTTAGGGGAAGAGGAGGCTACGTCAGTTTTCTCTGCGTAATGAGGAAACTGACGTTGGTCAGGTTTTTATATGGCCAGGGTAAAGTTTGGTGTTTCTAAATTATATCTTATTTTCCTATTTTCCTTAAAGGATAAATCCTAATATTTAATTCTAAAATTTAAATACAAATTAATTTCGAATATTTATTCCTTCATTTAATTATCATTAATCCTATTATTTAATTCATAATTTGTTATGGTTGACCGTCATTAATTCCCGTTGACTGTCATTAACTTCCGTTTAATTCCTTCTTTGCCTTTTGATCTACTTACGGAGGGTGCGGGGCATAACATTCCACCCCCCTTACAAAAAGTTTCGTCCTCGAAACTGACGTACCTTAATGGAAGAGATGCGGATATAGCTCCTGCATTTGCTCCTCAAGTTCCCACGTGGCTTCGCGCTCCGTATGGTTACTCCACTAGACTTTGACATACGGAATGACGCGTCTGCGTAGGACTTGATCCTTCCTATCCACAATCTTTATAGGATGCTCTTCGTACGTGACATCTTCTTTCACATCCAATGGTTGAGCTTCAAGGACATGGCTTGTAGCGCCCCGACCCGGACAGCGGAATCCGACCCGGTGCACCCGTCGTAGCTTACTGAGAAGGCTACAAGACGTCACATTTCTCGAGTACACATCGTCACTGACGTAGGAGAAATAAGTGCGGAAACATGTATCTAATGAATCTCCACCATCAATTCCATACATCAAATGGTAATAAAATCTCAAACGGTAGTCACGAAAATAGTGAACTGATCCTCAAGTGTATAAAAGAACGGAAATGAGAAATGACTATTTCAACTAGCTCCCAACATGTCTCTATGTATCCCATTCAGCCCACTCGCCATCGTCTTCTATGAATATCATGTCGTAGCTAGGCTCATCTGCAATCACAAAGGTAGTACCCTTAGCGAAAAACGCTAGCAAGTAACCTGCTTATAAGACATACGGGATCAACACATGGCAAGACATGAGTAGTAAATAATTCGAGGGAAATGGGGCACATGTCCTGTATACTTTCAAAATTTATATATAACAGTATAAGAACGTAAAACAGAAACTCTTAACAATTAACATTTAGCATCACTCAAGACACGTAGCAATCATCTCAACTGACTCACGTGATGCATGACAAAATATGCACTACCCTACACAATCACGAATGCATGAGCCCTTTCTTTTCAAAACAGTGCAATGCATGTCACAATGTCCGGTCTCGTAACTCGTAACCCTGTAACGCACCCCGGCTTATATTTCCATCCCGGTTAACGTTACAGGCTCGTTATGCTCTGTGATGCACCTCGGCTTATATTTCCATCCCGATTAACATCACAGATCTCGTAAAACTCTACAATGCACCTCGGCTTAAATTTCCATCCCGATTAACATTGTAGAGGACTTTATACCATGTAACGCACCCCGGCTTATATTTCCATCCCGGTTAACGTTACAGTCTTTTGTGCCCTGCAATGCACCCCGGCTTAAATTTCCATCCCGGTTAACATTGCAGGTCACCTTCGCAAATCTGTGCCGAAGCACCTCTCTTTTCAAATCAATATGCAAATCCAAGTGCCATGATGCAAGACTCCTCGTTTCATTCTCGTATCTCGTTCACATAAGTAGTTCATGTGCACATGCGCAAGTATAAGTAACACACAAGCTTTCACTAACTTACACATTATAACTGTAGGCTTCAACCCTCTCGTCAACCCTTAGTCTTGATTCTAGGGTTTACAACCTAAGGCAAGTATCCCTAACCATCCATCATTGAACTCTCAATCACCTCGTACGTTCATCTCCTAACCCTTCTAAGTCATCCACGTTGAACTCCGATTCGAATACCCTTCAGATTCTCCAAACTTGATTCACCATCTTAAGTCATGTTCCCAAGACTTAGACTAGTCATAATCAGGTCCTAAGAAGTCCCTAAGGTCACCCAAAGGATCCCCTAGCTTCCCTCTTTCTTCCCTTGCTTTCCCACAAAACTGGTTGACGTCATACCCTGACGTTGATCGATCGACGTACGTCATACCCTGACGTCGATCGATCGACGTCCATCTGAGGCACGTCGATCTCTCACTCAATCTACGTCGATCGATCGACGTTCATCTGAGGCACGTCGAACTCTCACTCGTCCTATGTCGATCGATCTACGTCCTTCTGAGGCACGTCATACCCTCACTTGCTATACGTCGATCGATCGATGTACGTCATACCCTGACGTCGATCGATCGACGTCCCCGTTCCAGAACACCATTCTGCAATTTTCTGTAGAAACTGCAGAAATAACCCCCAATTCGACCCCAACTTCCTTCAAAACCATTCCAAGCCTATTTCCCACTATCAATCCATCCTAAAATCACCCAAGACAACATCTTTAGCATACGATTCATGGATTCAAGCCTAGCACTCAAAGTACTTATCAAATCAACCCAAAGATCAAATCTTTTCACTCTCCCCTCCCTTCAACCACCATTATCAATAAAGTAGGGTTCAAGGGATTGGGATTTACATGATCTCATATAAACAACAATCAACGAACAAGATTTCAACATATAATGGCCAAATCTCAAACCAAAACACATAGATCTCACAAGTAGATTCACATAGAGAAATTACTGCATGGTGATCCAAATTGATATCAAAATAGGCCCTTTCTCTTTCGCAAAACGTAAAAACTTATAAGTAGATTACTTGCCTTTGATTACTCGAATGAGAATTGAAGAACGGACGAAGATCGGATGATAGATTTTGAAGAAATCCTTGCCTAGGGTTCCAAGAGGGTGAAGCCGCCTATGGAATGGAGAGGGGAACGTCGGTTGCTGTGAGGAAATTGGAGAAACTGACGTTCAGTCAGTTTTTTATATGGAAAGGGAAAAGTTTGGAGTTTCTAAATTATATCCTATTTTATTATTTATCTTAAAGGATAATTTCCATCATTTAATTCCAAATTAAATGGTAATTAATTCTAAAATTTAATCCTCTCAATTAATTCCAATTAATTCTATTACTTAATGACTAATTTATTTCCGTTGACCGTCATTAATTTCCTTTTAGTCCCTTCTTTGCCTTTTTAATTACCCTACGGAAAGTGCGGGGCATAACATTCCACCCCCCTTACAAAAAGTTTCGTCCTCGAAACTGGCGTACCTTATTGGAAAAGATGTGGATATAGCTCCTTCATTTGCTCCTCAAGCTCCCACGTGGCTTCACGCTCCGTATGGTTACTCCACTGAACCTTGACATACGGAATGACGCGTCGGCGTAGGACTTGATCTTTTCTATCCACAATCTTTATTGGATGCTCTTCATACGTGACATCTTCTTTAACATCCAAGGGTTGAGCTTCAAGGACATGGCTCGGGTCCGATACGTACTTCCTTAGTTGCGATACATGAAATACGTTATGGACTTGGGATAAGCTCGGAGGTAAGGCTAGTCGGTATGCTCTTTCGCCAACTTTACCAAGTATTTCGTAAGGACCAATGTACCTAGGGCTTAACTTGCCCTTCACTCCGAATCTAGCAACTCCCTTGGTTGGTGAAACTCGCAGATAAACTTTGTCGCCCTTCTCAAACTCCAACGGTCGTCTCTTGGTGTCGGCCCGACTTTTACTGCGATCTTGAGCCACCTTGAGTTTCTCTCTTATCACCTTGTCCTTTTCCACTGTTTGCTCAACCAATTCGGGTGCAGTGATTGTCCTTTCTCCAACCTCATCCCAACAAATCGGGGATCTGCACTTACGCCCGTATAACGCTTCGAATGGCGCCATGCCAATTGCACTGTGATAGCTGTTATTATAGGAGAACTCCATTAACTTCAACATGCTATCCCAGTTTCCTTTGAAGTCCAAGGCGCATGCTCTCAGCATATCTTCCAATGTTTGGATGGTCCTCTCGGATTGTCCATCCGTTTGCGGGTGGTATGCTGCGCTCATTCTCAACTCTGTACCCATAGCTTTCTGGAATGCCCTCCAGAACTTAGATGTGAACTTAGGGTCACGGTCCGACACAATGCTGACTGGGACTCCATGTAGACTTACAATGTTATCCACATAGATATTGGATAACCTCTCATACGAAGTACCATGCGGCATGGCTATAAAGTGAGCCGTCTTCGTTAATCGGTCTACAATTACCCAAATCATCTCGTTTCCATTGCGGGTCTTGGGTAGTCCCATTACGAAATCCATCGTCACGTGCTCCCACTTCCATTCTGGAATCTCTAGTGGTTCCATCAAACCACCAGGTCGTTGATGTTCCGCTTTGACTTGTTGGCATATCAAACATCTCTCAACATATGCCGCTATTGACCTTTTCATCCCTATCCACCAATAGTTTCTTTTGAGGTCCTTATACATCTTAGTACTTCCGGGGTGGATAGACATCCTTGAGTTATGCGCTTCTTGAAGCAATTCGGTTCGAAGTTCGTCTTTACCGGGCACGCATAACCGATTCTGAAACCATAGACTTCCATCCCCTCGCAACTGAAAGTCTTTTACGGGTCCCGTGGATAATTTGTCGCAGATCTCTTTCAGTGCTGGATCCTCATACTGCACCTCTTTGATTCTGTCCACCAAGTCTGGGCTGATAGACAAGGCGGTAAGAACATTTGCCACTGAATCTACCAATTCAAGATCAAATTCTTCGATCTCCCTTTCCAACGGTGATTGTCTTGCGTGGCTAGACTTTCTGCTCAATGCGTCCGCCACTCTGTTGGCCTTACCTGGATGGTAGTTGATGGTCAAGTCATAGTCCTTGAGCAACTCTAACCATCTCCTTTGTCTCATATTCAACTCCTTCTGCGAGAATAGATACTTTAAGCTCTTATGATCCGTGAACACTGCACATTTCTCTCCATATAGGTAGTGTCTCCAGATCTTAAGAGCAAATACCACAGCTGCGAGTTCCAAGTCATGCGTCGGGTAGTTCTGCTCATATGGTTTCAATTGTCTTGACGCGTATGATATGACTCGTTCATTTTGCATCAAAACACAACCTATAAACAGAACGTTAGTTTAAGACTAGCATATGTATATACACTGCATTAATTGTAATGATGTACATACCTAGTCCTTTCTTAGACGCGTCGCTATAGATCACGAAACCGTCGGTGCCAGAAGGTTGTGCCAACACTGGGGCTGTGGTCAATCTCTTCTTGAGCTCGGTAAAGCTCTGCTCGCATTCCGCAGTCCATTCGAACTTAGTCTTCTTCAATGGAACTGCTATTGTTGAGAAACCCTCAACGAACTTCCTATAATAGCCTGCCAAGCCTAGGAAGCTTCTGACTTCGGTCACATTGGTGGGTCTTGGCCATTCAGTGATGGCTTCTATCTTTTAGGATCCACAGAGATCCCATCTTCCGAAATCACGTGACCAAGAAAGGCTACACTCCTTAGCCAAAATTCACACTTGCTGAACTTGGCGTAGAGCTTTGTTGTCTCGGGATTTGCAACACCACTCTTAAGTGTTCGGCGTGGGCTTGCTCGTCGGGGGAGTAGACCAAAATGTCATCGATGAACACTACTACGAATTGGTCCAACTGCTCTTGAAACACAGTGTTCATCAAGTCCATGAAGGCCGCGGGGGCATTAGTTAATCCAAAAGGCATCACTAAGAATTCATAATGCCCGTAGCGAGTCCGAAAAGCGGTCTTAGGGACGTCTCCCGCTTTCACAAGCAATTGATGGTATCCTTGACGAAGGTCGATCTTTGAAAACCAACGAGCTCCCTTTAATTGGTCAAATAAGTCCTCTATCCTTGGCAAAGGATATTTGTTCTTGATGGTAATCTTATTCAACTCCCGATAATCGATGCATAACCTCATGCTGCCATCTTTCTTCTTTACGAATAGAACTGGAGCTCCCCAAGGTGATACACTGGGGCGTATCAATTTCTTGTCCAACAATTCCTGAAGTTGCCCCTTCAGCTCTTTAAGTTCCGCTGGAGCCATTTTATAAGGTGCCTTAGAAATAGGCTCGGCTCCCGGGATCAGGTTGATTTCGAACTCCACTTCTCTCGATGGCGGAACTCCCGGCAAATCATTCGGAAACACATCCTTGAACTCGTTGATCACCGGAATTTGATCCATAGAGGGAACCTCCTGCTTCGCATCTAGAGCATATACCATAAATCCCTCTACTCTCTTCTGTAAAGCCTTAAAGGCCTTAATCGCCGTCATGTATATCTTCTTTGGAGCTTTGGTTATCTTGGTATTTCCTTGCACCAAGACGTCATTCATCTCAGGGTCCTTGAGGGTTACTCGCTTGAGTTTACAGTCGATATTGGCATGATTCTTGGTCAGCCAATCCATGCCCAATATCACGTCAAAATCCTTCATTGGGATTGGGACTAAGGTCACTGGGTAGAGTTTCCCCTCTAATTCCAAATCACAATTCTTGTACTGATGGTGAGAAATCAGTACTTGTTCTCCTGCTGCCTGTACCCTAAATGGGTTCTCAAGCCATTCGGGTAGACAGTCGAGTCCTTTGGCGAATCGCTTAGAAATGAAAGAGTGGCTAGCTCCACTATCGAATAACACGTTTGCAGGCACGTTGTTAACTAAGATCACACCTATTCACAGGAGGGTAGCACATAAAAGTTTCACATAAAGCACATATTCAATTATCAACTTAGAAAACTAAAATCCAGCTTAAACCACTATTATTTAGCTTAGGTCGTACCTGTTACCACGTTTGTATCCTCCTGGACTTCAGCGTCCGTCATAGCGTGGACTCTCGCATTGGGCCTGCCTCTCTGCTGCTGAGCCGGCCCTGCTCCTGTTTGTGGCTTAGGGTCCCATTCAGGGCAGTCCTTGATCCTATGGCCTGCCTTTCCGCATTTGAAGCACGCATCAGTTATCTTCCAACATTCTCCCACGTGTCTCCTTTGGCAGTGTGGGCACTCTGCTGGTGCTTGGCGGTTGGGTGGGTTTGGTTGCGGTGCCCTTTGAATTGGCCCCGCTTGTCCTTTTCTGGGGATTTTGACCCAACGTCCGGGTCTATTACCACTTTGCTCAACCCTCGGCCTTTTGCTCAATTCTTCACGAGCCTCTCTGTTCTGTGATCGTCGCATGTCACTCTCTACTCGGTAACATGCGTCCAACATTTCCTCGAATGTTTTCAGACTTGACCCCGCGATTGCTGTCCGTATGCGGGGGTTCAGACCCTCTTCAAACTTACAACATTTTCATTCTATTGTTCTCCAATACCAAAGGTGTGAACTTGCCCAAGGCATGGAATCTATCCGCATAGTCTGAAACAGTCATCCTTCCTTGTTCAAATTTATCGAACTGTCTCATCTTCTCCAAAATGGCAGTTCTCAGGCACATAATAGTCCTTGTAGGCCTTCACAAATTGCCTCCACTGGATGGGAGGTGTCATCTTGGGTAGAATGCCGTTCCACCAGGCATTCGCTCTGCCAGTCAGGAAAGGTGTGGCTACATCCACCTTGTGTTCTTCAGGCGCTTGTACAAGCCTGAAGCATTTCTCTATCTCATCAAGCCAAAACCCAGCCACCTCTGGGTCAGTTGTCCCTTCAAAGTTTGGGGCGTGCATCTTGCGCATCTCCCCAATATAGTACCTTATGCCGTGCTGCGGTGGTGCTGGCGCAGGGGGTTGTTGCTGTTGTTGCGCCACTCCTTGCGCTATCACTGTGATAGCATTGATTAGCGCCTGAGGTACTAAAACTGGGGGTGGTGGTGGTGGAGGGTTATCGTTGTTCCCATTGCCACCGTTTCCTTGATTGTCTCTTCTGGGAGGCATTTCCTGTAAGATCACGCTCATTAGTGTCGAGTAGTTCCAAAAATAAAACTTGAAATCCATAAGGGGGTACAAGGCGTAGTTCGTAAGGTACAATGATTACATCTGTTTGATTACTCTAATCGCGCTCGTACACACACCCATCCCAAATCAAACTTAATCTGAAATTGCATACTTAGACTTAAAGATCAACTTAAGGAGAAAATCATAGCTTAAAACTCTACATGTCATAACCTAGGTCTCCGAGGTAGATCTGAAGCCTAGGCTCTGATACCACCTGTAGCGCCCCGACCCGGACAGCGGAATCCGACCCCCGGTGCACCCGTCGTAGCTTACTGAGAAGGCTACAAGACGTCACATTTCTCGAGTACACATCGTCACTGACGTAGGAGAAATAAGTGCGGAAACATGTATCTAATGAATCTCCACCATCAATTCCATACATCAAATGGTAATAAAATCTCAAACGGTAGTCACGAAAATAGTGAACTGATCCTCAAGTGTATAAAAGAACGGAAATGAGAAATGACTATTTCAGCTAGCTCCCAACATGTCTCTATGTATCCCATTCAGCCCACTCGCCATCGTCTTCTATGAATATCATGTCGTAGCTAGGCTCATCTGCAATCACAAAGGTAGTACCCTTAGCGAAAAACGCTAGCAAGTAACTCGCTTATAAGACATACGGGTATCAACACATGGCAAGACATGAGTAGTAAATAATTCGAGGGAAATGGGGCACATGTCCTGTATACTTTCAAAATTTATATATAACAGTAGTAAGAACGTAAAACAGAAACTCTTAACAATTAACATTTAGCATCACTCAAGACACGTAGCAATCATCTCAACTGACTCACGTGATGCATGACAAAATATGCACTACCCTACACAATCACGAATGCATGAGCCCTTTCTTTTCAAAACAGTGCAATGCATGTCACAATGTCCGGTCTCGTAACTCGTAACCCTGTAACGCACCCCGGCTTATATTTCCATCCTGGTTAACGTTACAGGCTCGTTATGCTCTGTGATGCACCTCGGCTTATATTTCCATCCCGATTAACATCACAGATCTCGTAAAACTCTACAATGCACCTCAGCTTAAATTTCCATCCCGATTAACATTGTAGAGGACTTTATACCCTGTAATGCACCCCGGCTTATATTTCCATCCCGGTTAACGTTACAGTCTTTTGTGCCCTGCAATGCACCCCGGCTTAAATTTCCATCCCGGTTAACATTGCAGGTCACCTTCGCAAATCTTTGCCGAAGCACCTCTCTTTTCAAATCAATATGCAAATGCAAGTGCCATGATGCAAGACTCCTCGTTTCATTCTCGTATCTCGTTCACATAAGTAGTTCATGTGCACATGCGCAAGTATAAGTAACACACAAGCTTTCACTAACTTACACATTATAACTGTAGGCTTCAACCCTCTCGTCAACCCTTAGTCTTGATTCTAGGGTTTACAACCTAAGGCAAGTATCCCTAACCATCCATCATTGAACTCTCAATCACCTCGTACGTTCATCTCCTAACCCTTCTAAGTCATCCACGTTGAACTCCGATTCGAATACCCTTCAGATTCTCCAAACTTGATTCACCATCTTAAGTCATGTTCCCAAGACTTAGACTAGTCATAATCAGGTCCTAAGAAGTCTCTAAGGTCACCCAAAGGATCCCCTAGCTTCCCTCTTTCTTCCCTTGCTTTCCCACAAAACTGGTTGACGTCATACCCTGACGTCGATCGATCGACGTACGTCATACCCTGACGTCAATCGATCGACGTCCATCTGAGGCACGTCGATCTCTCACTCAATCTACGTCGATCGATCGACGTTCATCTGAGGCACGTCGAACTCTCACTCGTCCTACGTCGATCGATCTGCGTCCTTCTGAGGCACGTCATACCCTCACTTGCTATACGTCGATCGATCGACGTACGTCATACCCTGACGTCGATCGATCGACGTCTCCGTTCCAGAACACCATTCTGCAATTTTCTGCAGAAACTGCAGAAATAACCCCCAATTCGACCCCAACTTCCTTCAAAACCATTCCAAGCCTATTTCCCACTATCAATCCATCCTAAAATCACGCAAGACAACATCTTTAGCATACGATTCACGGATTCAAGCCTAGCACTCAAAGTACTTATCAAATCAACCCAAAGATCAAATCTTTTCACTCTCCCCTCCCTTCAACCACCATTATCAATAAAGTAGGATTCAAGGGATTGGGATTTACATGATCTCATATAAACAACAATCAACGAACAAGATTTCAACATATAATGGCCAAATCTCAAACCAAAACACATAGATCTCACAAGTAGATTCACATAGAGAAATTACTGCATGGTGATCCAAATTGATATCAAAATAGGCCCTTTCTCTTTCGCAAAACGTAAAAACTTATAAGTAGATTACTTGCCTTTGATTACTCGAATGAGAATTGAAGAACGCACGAAGATCGGATGATAGATTTTGAAGAAATCCTTGCCTAGGGTTCCAAGAGGGTGAAGCCGCCTATGGAATGGAGAGGGGAACGTCGGTTGCTGTGAGGAAATTGGAGAAAACTGACGTTCAGTCAGTTTTTTATATGGAAAGGGAAAAGTTTGGAGTTTCTAAATTATATCCTATTTTATTATTTATCTTAAAGGATAATTTCCATCATTTAATTCTAAATTAAATGGTAATTAATTCTAAAATTTAATCCTCTCAATTAATTCCAATTAATTCTATTACTTAATGACTAATTTATTTCCGTTGACCGTCATTAATTTCCTTTTAGTCCCTTCTTTGCCTTTTTAATTACCCTACGGAAAGTGTGGGGCATAACATGGCTCTGGTCCGATATGTATTTCCTTAGTTGGGACACATGGAATACATTATGGACTTGAGATAAATTCGGAGGCAAGGCGAGTCTGAATGCTCTTTCGCCAACTTTACTAAGAACTTCGTAAGGGCCAATATATATAGGGCTTAACTTGCCCTTCATTCCGAATCTTGCAACCCCTTTGGTGGGTGAAACTCGTAGGTAAACCTTATCGCCTTCCTCAAACTCTAGCGGTCGTCTCTTGGTGTCAGCCCAACTTTTACTGCGATCTTGGGCCACTTTGAGTTTCTCTCTAATCACTTTGACCCTCCCAATAGTTTGCTCAACCAACTCGGGTGCAGTGATTGTCCTTTCTCTAACTTCATCCCAACAAACTGGGGATCTACACTTACGCCCGTATAACGCTTCAAATGGCGCCATGCCAATTGCACGGTGATAGCTGTTATTATAGGAGAACTCCATTAACTTCAACATGCTATCCCAGTTTCCTTTGAAATCCAAAGCGCATGCTCTCAACATGTCTTCCAAGGTTGGATGGTTCTCTCGGATTGTCCATCGGTTTGCGGGTGGTATGCGGTACTCATCCTCAGTTCGGTACCCATCGCCTTTTGAAATGCCCTCTAAAACTTAGAGGTAAACTTGGGATCACGGTCCGATACAATGCTGACTGGGACTCCGTGTAGGCTCACTATGTTATCCATATATATATTGGAAAGTTTCTCATACGATGTACCATGTGGCATAGCTATAAAGTGAGTCGTCTTTGTCAATCGGTCCACTATCACCCAGATCATCTCATTCCATTTCGGGTCTTGGGTAATCCCATTACGAAATCCATCGTTACGTGTTCCCATTTCCACTCCGGAATTTCTAGCGGCATCATCAAGCCACCAGGTCGTTGATGTTCGGCCTTGACTTGTTGGCATACCAAACACCTTTCGACATGTGTCGCAATTGATCTTTTCATCCCTATCCACCAATAGTTTCTTTTGAGATCCTTGTACATCTTTGTGCTCCCAGGGTGGATAGACATCTTTGAGTTATGCGCTTCTTGGAGCAATTCCGCTCGGAGTTCGTCTTTACTTGGCACGCATAACCGGTTTTGAAACCATAGACTTCCATCTTCTCGCAACTGGAAGTCCTTTACTGGTCCTGTGGATACTTTGTCGGGGATTTCTTTCAGTGTTGGGTCCTCGTACTGCGCTTCTTTAATTTGGTCTACCAAGTCCGGGCTGATAGACAAAGCTGTAAGGACATTAGCCACTGAATCCACCAATTCAAGATCAAACTCTTCGATCTCTCTTTCCAACAGGGACTGTCTCGCATGGCTAGACTTTCAACTCAACGCGTCTGCCACTCTATTGGCTTTACCCGGATGGTAGTTGATAGTCAAGTCATAGTCCTTGAGTAACTCTAACCATCTTCTTTGTCTTATGTTCAACTCTTTCTGCGAGAATAGATACTTTAAGCTCTTATGATCCGTGAACACGGCGCATTTCTCTCCATAAAGGTAGTGTCTCCAGATCTTAAAGGCAAATACCACAGCTGCGAGTTCCAAGTCATGCGTCGGGTAATTCTGCTCATATGGCTTCAATTGTCTTGACACGTACGAAATGACCCGTTCATTTTGCATCAAGACGCAACCTAGTCCTTTCTTGGACGCGTCACTATAGATCACGAAACCGTCGGTGCCGGAAGGTTGTGCCAACACCGGGGCTGTGGTCAATCTCTTCTTGAGCTCGGTGAAGCTCTGCTCACATTCGGCAGTCCATTCGGACTTAGTCCTCTTCTGTGTAAGTCGGCTCAATGGAACTGCTATTGTTGAGAAACCCTCAACGAACTTCCTGTAGTAGCCTGCCAAGCCTAGGAAGCTTCTGACTTCGGTCACATTGGTGGGTCTTGGCCATTCAGTGATGGCTTCTATCTTCTTAGGATCTACTAAGATCCCATCTTCCGAAATCACGTGACCAAGGAAGGCTACACTTCTTAGCCAAATTCACACTTGCTGAATTTGGCATAAAGTTGTTGTTGCCTCAGAATTTGTAACACCACTCTTAAGTGTTCAGCGTGTGCTTGCTCGTCAGGAGAGTAGACTAGGATGTCATCAATGAACACCACCACAAATTGATCCAACTGCTCTCGGAATACTGTGTTCATCAAATCCATGAAAGCTGCTGGGGCATTAGTTAGCCCAAACGGCATTACCAAAAATTCATAATGCCCGTAGCGAGTCTGAAAAGCGGTCTTAGGGACGTCTCCCGCTTTCACAAGAAATTGATGGTATCCTTGACGAAGGTCGATCTTTGAAAACCATCGGGCTCCTTTTAGTTGGTCAAATAAGTCCTCTATCCTTGGCAAAGGATATTTGTTCTTTATGGTAATCTTATTCAGTTTTCGGTAATCAATGCACAACCTCATACTTCCATCTTTCTTCTTTACGAACAATACTGGGGCTCCCCATGGTGATACGCTGAGGCGAATTAATTTCTTGTCCAACAATTCTTGAAGTTGCCCCTTCAGCTCCTTAAGTTCAGCTGGAGCCATTCTGTAGGGTGCCTTAGATATAGGCTCGGCTCCAGGGATCAAGTTGATCTCAAACTCCACTTCTCTCGTTGGTGGTACTCCCGGTAGGTCGTCCGGAAATACGTCCTTGAACTCATTGATTACCGGTATTTGATTCATAGAGGGAATTTCTTGTTGGGCATCTACCGCATACACCATATATCCCTCTGCTCCCTTCTGTAGGGCTTTAAAAGCCTTAATCGCCGTTAGGTATATTTTCTTAGGAGCTTTGGTTATCTTGATGTTTCCTTGTACCGTGATATCATTCATCTCAGGGTCTTTGAGGGTCACTTGCTTGAGTTTACAGTCGATGTTGGCATGATTCTTGGTCAGCCAATCCATGCCCAATATTACATCAAAGTCCTTCATCGGAATAGGGACTAGTGTCACTGAAAATACTTTTCCGTCAAACTCCAACTCACAATCTTTGTACTGGTGGTGAGAAACCAGTACTTGTTCTCCTGCTGCCTGTACCCTAAATGGGTTCTCAAGCCATTCGGGTAAACAGTCGAGTCCTTTAGCGAAACGCTTAGAAATGAAGGAGTGGCTAGCTCCACTATCAAATAACACGTTTGCAGGCACGTTGTTAACTAAGATCACACCTATTCACCAAAGGGTAACACACAAAAGTTTCACATAAAGCACGAATTCAATTATCAACTTAGAAAACTAAAATCCAACTTAAACCACGATTATTTAACTTAGGTCGTACCTGTCACCACGTTCGCATCCTCTTGGACTTCAGCGTCCGTCATCGCGTGGACTCTCGCATTGGGCCTACCTCTCTTCTGTGGAGCCGGCCCTGGTCCTGCAGCTTGAGGCTTAGGGTTCCATTCAGGGCAGTCCCTGATCCTATGTCCCGTCTTTCCACATTTGAAACATGCACCGCTAATTTTCCAACATTCGCCCACATGTCTTTTCTGGCAGTGTGGGCACTCTGCCGGTGCTTGATGATTCTGCTGGTTCTGTTGCGGTGCCCTTTGAGCTGGCCCCGCTTGCCCCTTTCTGGGGATCTTGACCCAACGTCCGGGCCTACTCCCACTTTGCTCAACCCTCGGCCTCTTGCTCGATTCTTCACGAGCCTCTCTGTTCTGTGATCGTCGCATGTCACTCTCCACTCGGTAACATGCGTCCAGCATCTCCTCAAAGGTTTTCAAGCTCGACCCCGCTATTGCAGTCCGTATGCGGGGGTTCAACCCTTCTTCAAATTTCAGCATCTTCATCCTGTTGTTTTCCAAAACCAAGGGTGTGAACTTGCCCAAGGCATGGAATCTGTCCGCATAGTCTGAAACAGTCATCCTTCCTTGTTCAAACTTGTCAAACTGCCTCATTTTCTCCAAAATGGCAGTCTCAGGCACATAGTAATCTTTGTATGCCTGTACAAATTGTCTCCATTGAATGGGAAGAGTCATCTTTGGTAACATGCCGTTCCACCAGGCATTGGCCCTGCCAATCAAAAAGGCGTGGCCACATCCACCTTGAGTTCTTCAGGCACTTGCACAAGCCCTGAAGCACTTTTCTACCTCATCGAGCCAGAACCCAGCCACCTCTGGGTCAGTGGTCCCTTCAAAGTTTGGGGCATGCATCTTACGCATTTCCCCAATGTAATACCTGATGCCTTGTTGGGGAGGTGGTGGAGGAGGTTGTTGTGGCTGTTGTTGCTGCTGAGCAACCCCTTGCGCTATCACTGTGATAGCGTCAATCAGTGCTTGGGGTACCAAGACTGGAGGTGGTGGTGGTGGAGGGTTATTGTTGTTCCCATTGCCACCGTTTCCTTGGTTGTCACGTCTAGGAGGCATTTTCTGCAAGATCATGCTTATTAGTGTCGAGCAGTTCTAAAATAAATGTTTGAGATCCATAACGTGGTACAAGGCGGAGTTTACGAATTTAAAATAATTAACATTTATTGCTTACACTTAATCGCGCTCGTACACACACCCATCCCAATCAAACTTAAATCTAAGATTGCATACTTAGACTTAAAGATCAACTTACAGTGAAAATCATGGCTTAAGACTCTACATGTCATAACCTAGGTCTCCGAGGTAGATCTGAAGCCTAGGCTCTGATACCACCTGTAGCGCCCCGACCCGGACAGCGGAATCCGAACCGGTACACCCGTCGTAGCTTACTGAGAAGACTACAAGACGTCTCATCTCTCGATTACACATCATCAATGACGTAAGAGAAATAAGTGCGGAAACATGTATCTAGTAAATCTCCACCATCAATTCAATACATCAAGTGATAATAAAATCTCTAGGGGTAACCACAGTAATAACAAATTAATATCAAGAGTAGGAAAGAACTGAAATCAATAACACTGTCTCATCTAGCTCCCAACTTGTCTCTATGTATCCCATTCAGCCCACTCGCCGTCATCCTCAATAAAGATCATATCGTACTCAGGTTCTCCTGTAACACAAAGGCAGTATTCTTAGCAAAAAACGCTAGCAAGTAACCCGCTTATAAGACATACGGGATCAACACATGGCAAGACATGAGTAATTTGTAATTCAAGGGAATGGTGGGGCACATGTCTTGTAACTTTCAAATATATAACCAAATAACGCAACAGAGCAAGTACGGCAGTTTGCCCGTAAATAACAACGCATTGTAAATCAAATAACGCACATATTCATACCACATTGACTCTCGTGATGCATGTCAAAATATGCACTACACTACACATTCACATATGCATGAACGCTTTCTCTTTTAAAACAGTGCAATGCATGTCACAATGTCCGGTCACTTCACATAACTTTATACCTTGTAACGCGCCCCGGCTTATATTTTCATCCCGGTTTACGTTACAGCCAACTTTATACCCTGTAATGCACCTCGGCTTATATTTCCATCCCGATTAGCATTACAGACAACTTTATACCCTGTAACGCGCCCCGGCTTATATTTCCATCCCGGTTTACGTTACAGCCTTTTGTGCCCTGCAATGCACCCCGGCTTAAATTTCCATCCCGGTTAACATTGCAGGTCACCTTCGCAAATCTGTGCCGAAGCACCTTTCTTTTCAAATCAATATGCAAATGCAAGTGCCATGATGCAAGATTCCTCATTTCATTCTCATTTCTCATTCTCGTATGCAATTCACGTTCATATAAGTCATTCATGTACACATGCGCAAGTATAAGCAACATACAAGCTTTCACTAATTTACACATCATAACTTAGACTTCGTCTATCGCGTCAACACTTAGTCATGATCCTAAGGTTCACAACCTGAGGCGAGTATCCCCAACAATTCCTCGTTGAACTCTCAACACCTCGTACGTTCATCTCCTAACCCCTCTAAGTCATATACATTGAAATGCGATTCGAAAACCCCTTTCGAACTCTCTAAATTGATTCACCATCCTAAGCCAGGTTCCCGAGACTTAAACTACATTTAATCCGGTCTTAAGAAGCCTCTAGGGTCACCCGAAGACTCCCCGATCTTCCCTCTTTCTTCCTCTATCTTTCCACAAAACTGGGGGACTTCATCCCCTACTTCGATCGATCGATGTCCAGCTGAGGACATCGATCTCTCCACTTCGATCGATCGATGTCCAACTGGGGACATCGATCTCTCAACCTGCACCTACATCGATCGATCGATGTCCTTCTGGGGACATCGATCTCTCAACCTGCACCTACATCGATCGATCGATGTCCTTCTGGGGACATCGATCTCTCAACCTGCACCTACATCGATCGATCGATGTCCTTCTGGGGACATCAATCTCTGAGCAATCTGTACATCGATCAATCGATGTCCTTCTGGGGACATCGATCGATCGATGTCTGCGGTTTCTCCAAAGTTTCTCTGCGTTTTCTGCAACTTATGCAGAACCAAAAACACCAGAGATCCAAACTTCATCCCCAATCAATCCAAGTCTAATCCCGGCTACCATCCATGCTTAACTATAGTTTCAAACGCTTATACGCATATCGTACCATGGTTCAAGCCTAGAACGCAATTATACAACTTCCTCAATCCCAAAAAAATCTCATCTTTTTCCCAAACCCACGCAACTACACAATCACATCAAGAAGGGATTCAAGGGATAGAGATTTGCATGATTTCACATAGTCAACAACAACAACGAATGCTTTTCCATATACATTGGCCAAATCTCGAAACGAAAGCACATAGATTGTAAACAAATAATCAAAGAACGAATCTACTGCATGGTGATCCAGTTTGATATCAAAATAGGCCATTTTTTTCTTTCACAAATCGTAGGAACTTATAAGAAAATTACTTGCCTTTGATTACTCGAGATCGGATTGAAGAACAGATGGAAGTTGAATGGAAATTCAAGGCCTTCTTCTCTAGGGTTGATGGAGTCGCTTAGGGGAAGAGGAGGCTGCGTCAGTTTTCTCTGCGTAATGAGGAAACTGACGTTGGTCAGGTTTTTATATGGCCAGGGTAAAGTTTGGTGTTTCTAAATTATATCTTATTTTCCTATTTTCCTTAAAGGATAAATCCTAATATTTAATTCTAAAATTTAAATACAAATTTATTTCTAATATTTATTCCTTCATTTAATTATCATTAATCCTATTATTTAATTCATAATTTGTTATGGTTGACCGTCATTAATTCCTGTTGACTGTCATTAACTTCCGTTTAATTCCTTCTTTGCCTTTTGATCTACTTACGGAGGGTGCGGGGCATAACAGGTAGCTTCTGGTTTTGAACCTTCCATAGTGATGTACTGTGGGATCAACTCGGCTACTTAGTGACCTGATGTCTTGAACCAGGCGACCTTTATTGTGAACATGGGCAATAGTACTCACACAACATATCCTTTAACACCCTTTTGGTTTTCATGGTTGTGTTCGTTTTAGCCATGGACAGCTTGGTTTCAGAAAGTGTTTTAGAGAATTCTTGCCTCACAAAACTCTCATAAAAGCGGCCTCACTTTACACCTACATAGGTGTTACTTATAGAGAGTATTCTACCATATTTCACTTGATGTACCAAGATAAAGAAAACATTAAAATCATTGGCTTACCCTAACTCTTTATGCAGACATCACTTTTATTTAATAGAATGAGTAAGTGCTTTACTGAAAATTCACAACTTAGTTGTCCCATTGAACCAAGATTCTTGCATATCCAGTCAACAAGGTTGGGTTACCGTTACAAAGGTTCTTCCATTGTAGGCTCTACTCCCATTTCGTTCGTCAAATTTGACATCTGATCTCTAGGCAAACCTTTTGTAAGCGGATCTTCAAGATTCTCCATTGATTTTATATAACCAATGGAAATCACGCCATTAGAGATCAACTGTTTAATGGTGTTGTGTCTCCGACGTATGTGTCGAGACTTACCATTGTAGTTGTTGTTTTGAGCACGTCCTGCAGTTGACTGGTTATCACAGTGCATGCTGATAGGAGCGATTGGCTTAAGCTACCATGGAACATCATCTAGGAAATTCCGAAGCCATTCAGCCTCTTCTCCGGCTTTATCCAATGCTATAAACTCAGCTTTCATAATGGACCGAGCTATGCACGTTTGCTTTGTGGATTTCTATGACACGGCACCTCCACCAACTATGAATAAATATCTACTAGTAGACTTAGAATCTTTACTATGTGATATCCAGTTTGCATCGCAATATCCTTCCAATACTATTCAATATCTTGTGTAGTGTAATCCAAGGTTTATTGTATACTTCAAGTATCTCATCACTCTATTCACAAATTTCCAATGATTATCATTTGGATTACTGATAAACATGTTCAACTTGTTTACTGAACATGGTAAGTCTAGTCTTGTACAGTTTGTTATGTACAGCAGATTCCCAATCACTTGTGAGTACTTCAATTGAGCTACTGGTTCACTTCGGTTCTTCTTTAGGTGTAAACTCAAGTCAATTAGAGTCTTTACTGGTTTCACATCAAACGTATTGAATCATTTTAGAACAGATTCAATATAGTGAGTTTGTGACAAACCAGGCCCATCGGTTACCCTAGATATTTTAATCCTAGAATAACGTTGGCAACTCCCATATCCTTCATGTCGAAGTTTTGTGTCAACATCTTATTTGTACTTATGATGACATTATGAGTACATTAGCATATCATCTACATAGAGACATACTACTACACATGCATTTGCTGTATTCTTGACGTTGACACACTTGTCATACTCGTTGATCTTGAAACCGTTAAACAGCATCGCTTGATCAAACTTCAAGTGCCACTGTTTAGGTGCTTGCGTAAGTCCTTACAAACCTTTACAAGTCTACAAACTTTCTTCTCTTGTCCTGGGACAAGGAACCCTTCAGGTTGCTCCATATAGATTTCTTCTTCCAACTCACTATTCAAAAAGGCAGTCTTCACATCCATCCGTTTTTGTGGATTTCTAAGTTGTAGACTGCAGCAATTACACCTAGCACACTGATAGAAATGATCCTAGTCACTTGCAAGTAGGTGTCAAAAAAGTAAAAGTTCTTTCTGTCGATAGTCTTTAGCTACCAACCGGGCCTTGTACTTGTCGATAGACCTATCCTCTTTCAGTTTCTTCTTGAAAATCCACTTGCACCTGAGTGGTTTACTTCCTGGTGGAAGGTTAACTAGCTCCCAAGTATGATTTTGTATAATAGAATCTATCTCGCTGTTTATTGCCTTTTTCAGAAGGGAGCTTATGGAATTGACATTATCTCAGAAAAAGTTCTTGGCTCGTTTTCTACCATATAGGTTACAAAATCTAGTCCAAATGATGTTGGTATTCTGGCTCGCTTGCTTTGACGAAGTTCCTCAGTTTGTTGAGGGGTCGTCTCGCTCATTTTCTTACAAGTACTTGCCTCGTCATTGTTTTTGTCTTTCTTTGGAAAGACATCTTGAAAGAACACTACATTCCTTGATTCTATAAAAACATTTTCCTGTATGTCAGGAATGTTTGATTTATGCACCAAGAACCGATATGTATTACTGTTAGTCGCATATCCTATGAATATGCAGTCAATTGTTTTAGGCCCAATCCTTACTTGTCTTGGTTTAGGTACAACAACCTTTGCCAGATACCCCCACACTTTCAAGTATTTGTAGCTAGGTCTATGGCATCTCCAAAGTTCGTGTGGGGTTTTATCCATCTTTAGACGGAATTCTATTTAATATGACGTTAGCAGAGAGAATAGCTTCCCCCCACAAGTTTTGAGGTAAGCCCGAACTTATCAAGATAGCATTCATCATCTCTTTTAAAGTACGATTTTTGCTTTCAACAATACCATTCGATTGAAGGGAATATGGTGCAGTTGTTGATGAATAATGCGATGTTCTGAACAGAATTTCTTAAACGGTATATCATGATTCACCACCTCTATCACTAAGAATTATTTTAATTCGTTTGCTAAGTTGATTCTCAACTTCATTTTTATAGTCTTTAAAGCATTAACGGCCTCACCTTTGCTACTTAGCAAACTAAACACAACAATATCTAGTGCAATCGTTGATAAAATTGACAAAGTACTTTTTACCACCTCTCGTTTGCACAAGCTTTAAATCACACACATCTATATGAATTAAGTCCAAAGATTCAGTGTTCCTTCTTATTGAAGGAAATGACGCCTTTACTATTTTTTGCTTCAACGCAAATTTGGTATTTTTCCTTATTAAAATTCAATTTGGGTAATAAGTTAAGGTTGATCATTCTTGGTATTGACTTGTAATTTACGTGTCCCAAACGAATATGCCATAAACAAGAAGACTCAAGCATGTAAGCAGAAGAGGAAGCATTATTATTAACCTATGCGGGCAATTCTTTCTTGGGTACAACCGTAATGATATTTAACTTGAACATCGTATCAGTTAAGTATCCCTTCCCCAAATACATACTATTCTTTGAAATAATAACGTTATTTAACTCTAACACTAGTCTAAACCCATGCATGACCAGTAGAGCCTCAGAAACCAAGTTCTTCCGGATATCGGGAACATGCAGTATATTCTGCAGAGTCAGATGCTTTCTTGAGGTCAGCTTCAGAACAACTTTCCCTTCGTCTTCTATCTTTGATGAGGCAGCATTTCCCATATAGAGTTGTTCGTTGTTCCTGAGCTTGTACTCTGAGAACATTGCCCTATTGGCGCAGACATGTTTATGGCTCTACAATTGTAGCACTTCCTAGTGAACTTTTTAGCACTCTCTTTGGTTTTGGAGTTCACTCCAAGAGGGTTGAACTTTTTCTTCTTTGCCTCTGTGACATGGGCTTTGGCATGACCAGAACTCAAATATGGCTTTCTTTTATATCTTCGATTATCCTCCTCTATGCAGAGTCGAACAACTTACCAAAAAGGGCAAAATTGGTATTTTGAGTTTTGTAGGAACATCATATGGTGAAAATATGTCAAGTGTATATTATTATCTTATTTATCATAACAAAGGTGGTATTGCGATTATCTCTGACCATCGGGGGCATTACTGGAGTTTTCTCACACCAGAGGTATTTTGGTCATTTTACCCCCAAGGGTATTTTTGGTATTTTCACTCAAGGAATATCTTGAGCATATTATTATCTTCATTCTGGAGCTGTGTTATTATTATTTTGAAGATTATATGGTGATCTTATATCTTATTCTCTCAACCGATGATATTATTGACTATAGCTGGATATGTGACGATTTGAGATGTCACATTCTATTTTTTCTTGAAGACCCTCTTATATATGTTATAAGAGGATATTAATAATCATCTTTTAGAGATTACAAGGTGTCCTTGGTGCAAGATTCATCACAATATATAAAAGAGAAGAAAGTAGGAATTTTGGTGTTATATGTTGACATAATCTTGTCAACACTTATTCATTATTTTCTATTCACAAAATTTGAGTTGGTATACATACATACAACATCAAAAACGTCTATAAACAGGTGGAGAAGGTGGTGTACTCATTTTATGACTTTTGAACAAGTGGAAAATTCAAAAACAAGCTAGTTGGCAAAAGTTGCCAACTTGAAATTTCAAATTTGATTGTAATGGAGACAAGGTTGTTGGAGATGATTATGGAGGTGCTTTAATTCAAAATTCTCAGCCATCACATGGTCTAAAAGTTGGAGAGAATATGCCATCTATTCACACTATAAATAGGAGGCAAGATGAAGAAGAGAAGACACACACTTGAAAGCAAAATTGAAAATTGTTGTCTTGCTATTCTCTTCTCATATTTTCGTTCATACTTTGTGTAGCTAAGGTGTTCCAATTTTCTTTGTTGTCCAGCTACACTATACACACCTTCTTGAGTTAGATTTGTATGATTGATTAGCCAAATTTATAAGGCTACATCAATAGGTGGTAGAGGTGTTGTAACCAAGAGTTGCATAGAAGTGATTATCCAAGTCTTGAATAGGGTTGGTGTATAACCCAAGGATCAAGCTTGGCTCTTGTTGTAAGGTGTTCATTTGATAGTGAAATCCAAGAAAAGGTGTTCCATGGGACTGGAGTAGGTCACATTGACCGAACCAGGATAAATTCTCGGTGTTCTTCTCTTGTTTCTTTATTTCTATTTTCTGTCTGTTTTTGACTGCAGTTTTCACACAACTTCTCACAATTTGAAAAAATAGCTAAACATTTTCAAAATTTGTGATTTTTGGTGGAGTTATACTTCAGACTGTTAGCTTTCATTTGCAACAAGAATCACTTGATTTGAGCAAGGGAAAGTTAGTCTTTCAGTCTTTGCAAGATAACTGCTCCAATCTGGATGCAATCTGACCAGTTTTGAGAAAACTTTAATTCTGTATTTTTCAAGAGTTGGTTAAGGTCAGAGCCTTTTGGAAACTTCCTCTACACATCCTAAGGAGTGTTTTGATATAAAGATCAACCTTTTTGGTTGAGTATTCAAAGAGAAACACGTTTTGCAAAATCAGCAACATTCTGTCCGATTCTGTCCAGATTGACCATCTGAATCTTTTTATTTATTTGAAGGGACAAACGATCTTATTTTTGTGTGATTTTTGGATAGAGTCTTGTTAACTCATTTGAGTTAAATTCTTGAAAGTTTCATAATTTTTGGAGTTGTGTAAAATTATCCAGTCCCAAGGAACACCTTTCCTTGGATTTCACTATCAAATGAACATCTTACACAAGAGCCATGCTTGATCCTTGGGTTATACACCAACCCTATTCAAGACTTGGATAATCACTTCTATGCAACTCTTGGTTACAACACCTCTACCACCTATTGATGTAGCCTTATAAATTTGGCTAATCAATCATACAAATCTAACTCAAGAAGGTGTGTATAGTGTAGCTAGACAACAAAGAAAATTGGAACACCTTAGCTACACAAAGTATGAACGAAAATATGAGAAGAGAATAGCAAGACAACAATCTTCAATTTTGCTTTCAAGTGTGTGTCTTCTCTTCTTCACCTTGCCTCCTATTTATAGTGTGAATAGATGGCATATTCTCTCCAACTTTTAGACCATGTGATGGCTGAGAATTTTGAATTAAAGCACCTCCATAATCATCTCCAACAACCTTGTCTCCATTGCAATCAAATTTGAAATTTCAAGTTGGCAACTTTTGCCAACTAGCTTGTTTTTGAATTTTTCACTTGTCCAAAAGTCATTAAATGAGTACACCACCTTCTCCACCTGTTTATGGACGTTTTTGATGTTGTATGTATGTATACCAACTCAAATTTTGTGAATAGAAAATAATGAATAAGTGTTGACAAGATTATGTCAACATATAACACCAAAATTCCTACTTTCTTCTCCTTTACATATTGTGATGAATCTTGCACCAAGGACACCTTGTAATCTCTAAAAGATGATGATTAATATCCTCTTATAACATATATAAGAGGGTCTTCAAGAAAAAATAGAATGTGACATCTCAAATCGTCACATATCCAGCTATAGTCAATAATATCATCGGTTGAGAGAATAAGATATAAGATCACCATATAATCTTCAAAATAATAATAACACAACTCCAGAATGAAGATAATAATATGCTCAAGAGATTCCTTCAGTGAAAATACCAAAAATACCCTTGGGGGTAAAATGACCAAAATACCCATAGTGTGAGAAAACTCCAGAAATGCCCCCGATGGTCAGAGATAATCGCAATACCACCTTTTTTATGATAAATAAGATAATAATATGCACTTGACATATTTTCACCATATGATGTTCCTACAAAACTCAAAATACCAATTTTGCCCTTTTTGGTAAGTTGTAGAAACTTCCAAGGCACGTTAGTCACAAGACAATAATAATCACCAAAAACACATAATAAGCACATATTGAACATGTATAATTCATATACAAATGAAAAAATCATTTTAACACATTTTAGAAAATTATTTCTAAAAATCCTAGACATCGATCGATCGAAGTGCCTCAGCTTCATAGATCATGTCTCACATAAAGGTTCAGATTTTGTCTCTGACCTACATGGATCGATCGAAGTGAGAGTTCGATGTACATCGATCGACCGATGTGTCTCAGGTTTAGAGATCGATGTCTCACAGAAAGGTCTTAAACTTTCCTGCCTTACATAGATCGATCGATGTGCAACAACCTGAGAGATCGATGTCAACTAGTTCAACTTATTCAACTTTTAATCACATATAACACTATGTGTGACATTTTTAAGTATTCATCACTTAAAATCATGACTTTAAAAATTATCCAAACATATTTCTCAATAGAACAATCAAATCTTCCATCGTCATTTCCTTTCGTTTGTGCTAGAGATAGCTCTTAAAATCTCTCCACAAAAGAGGTAGCTTCTCAATCACAGTCGAAACCTGGAAAGATTCACTGAGGGTCGTGCCCTCCTCTTCCATTTCGGCTACCAACAATTGTAGTTCCTCAAGATAGGAAACTACAGTTTTGGAATCTGACATTTGAAAGTCCATATACTTACCGACTATAAACTTCTTTGTGCCAGCATCTTCAGATTGATACTTCTTATCTAAAGCTAGCTACAACGACTTTGCAGTTTTGTAAGTGCAATATGCGCCATACAGAATATTATCTAAGCAACTCAAAATTTTGTTCAAACACACATAATTACTGTAAGACCAAGCTTCAGCCGCCAGGTTGTTCTGCATTTTCAAATCCTGTTCCTCAACAGGAACCACCACAGAAGGGTTATTGGTCAACAGTTTGGCCAATCGCAACATGATTAGAAAAAACAGCATCTTCTGCTGCCATCTCTTAAAGAAACTTCCTCCGAACTTCTCGGGTTTCTCCAAGTGACCTACTGGCACATTCAGTCCAGCATTCGCGCAGCATTGTGCACTAATGGAACCGCATTCAC
Organism: Eustoma russellianum; assembly: GCA_036186865.1. Taxonomy (NCBI): domain Eukaryota; kingdom Viridiplantae; phylum Streptophyta; class Magnoliopsida; order Gentianales; family Gentianaceae; genus Eustoma; species Eustoma russellianum. The sequence goes on along the minus strand of AP025044.1, from coordinate 11,268,480 downwards.
GTCAGGTGCAGCACCAAATTATCCACAATTCACGCAATGAAGTGAGCTTCCGCTTTTATTTTCCATCACTGTACAGTCGAGAGAGAATAGATTACAACTAAATACAATACATCTTAAGTTTGATAGACAAATAATCGAAATTCTATATAGTATGTGTTCGTGTGAAATAAAGCAACATCAGCAAAACCCCCCAGCTCGACAGCTCGAGTTGGTCCGTCAGGTCAAATCGGTCCAAGCAGCGCAAGTCAGTTCAATGTGTCCTGAACAGGACAGTGGAACTCAGAATAGCCGACTTGCTGAGCTCAGCGTAGTAGCCGAGATCAGCACAACAGCATGCAGATCAGCAGTGCTGCGGTAATAGCTCTTAACAGCCGATCTGCTGAGCTCAGCACAGTAGCACTACAGATTAGCAATGCCAGGCAAATAGAGGCAAGTCCATGACTCTGTCCTTAAGACGTGTTGCTCCGGTATACTGTGCCCAACCAGAGGTAGCAACCGTCTCCTAGGATACAACGGATAACACTTCAGACGAGCGGCACTGCAGCATAAGAAATCAACAAACGTGCAGGGCGTTTATGACTTCTTGGACAACTTGGAAATGTAGAGAAGAAGATGGTATGTAGAGAAGAAGGGGAGAAAACTTATGAATACAGAGGTCTGCTCGACCTGGTATTTATAGGGAAAAACTATTTAGGGTGGTTAATTGCCAGTTCAACCATAGCTGTAGGATCAGATAGTTTGAGATTGCCACCGTTAGATTACATAACTGCTGCCAGTTTAAACTGCAGCCATTGGATCAGATAATCGCTCAGCATGTTCATCATAGCCCTTAGATTACGATTCGCGTCCGGTCTACCCATAGTACGATTAAGCTTAACCGTATTTTAAATTGTAGCCTTAACCCTTTTTAAATGTTAAGTTACAGCCAACTCGGAGAAATTTAATTTAAATAAAATTTCACTAAAAAGATGGTAACCGACTCGCATCCCGAGCACGAGCCGGGCGAGCGGCGGCGCGTGCGTGCGTGGCATTCTTGTAGGTCTTCTCTCCGGTCAAAATTTTTCATGCCCTTAGGGCACATCTAAAGTGACCATTCTTGCACTATAGATGGTGGCTAACACAATTCATTTGTCCAACGTGGTATTTTCTCAAAGTGATGATTGTCTCTTCCTAAAGAGACCACATCATCACTTTTGCCAATTTTCACTTATTTTATTTCTATTTTGAGCATTAATTCCATATTCACCTGGTATTGTAATTTAGTTATTCCAAATACTAAAATCATTTACTCGTCAGGTAGATAATTAAAGATTCATTAGTTTTTGATTGTAATTAATGAAAATAAATTATAATTAATCTTAAAGTATGTTACTAACCAAGATTTGCAACTTGAGCAACTCATTTCCTTTCATTTTCTCCGACATAATCAACCCGAACTGTTAATGTGCTTCATTATTCTTGCGTCCGCTGCGCACTGTCATCTTTTCATCCTCTGTTTTAAGTATAAAACACACATCTTTCGATCTTATTTCTTTCCTGCAAAAACTAACAGCAACATCTGAAACAAGATACATTCGATGAAACAACAATAAAAAAGGAAGAGAAAAACAACAAAGGCGATAACGAAAACCTCATCCACCTATAAGCAAAACATGGAACTAGTCTAAGGTAATGATTCAACTACATACATTAATAGCCTCGTTGTCTGGAGTAGGATTCCCCCCCCCTTAAATAGTAGGATTACCCCCCCCCCCCCCTTTAAATGGTATAGATCGTGGAATCACACCTCAGTAACATATTGTCTTTTGAACCACTAATTTTCGATGTCGACTTTCAAACGGAAATGGATGCTTTTATAATTTCGTCAAACCACTTTGAACGAAAGTGTAATTTCCCTTTGTACAATAAGTTTTCGTAGTTAATAAATAAATAATAAAATAAATAATAAAATAGGAAAAAAAAGAAAGAAACTAAGAGTTGTCAGCCCTCAGGCTGCAAGAAGCTGCCATGTGTCCTGGAGCTCTAGCAATGTTCCAGGTGGTGACACATGTCCATTACCGCTTCCAACTTCCTCTCTTGCAACTATCCTACATTTTCCTTCTTATCAAAACTTCTGGTTGGACAACCATCTCAATCCATCTCCCTATGCAAAAGACAAAAGAGATCCTTGCATCCTCTGTAATTTCTTGAGACGATATCAATTCTGAAAATGGGCCAGACTGTAAGATCAGTTCCGATTCACAAAACCAGCCTCATGAAAATCAAGAAAAAGAAGAAACACATCCTCGACAATGTCCTACGTTATCTCAAATCAGACACTTACTTATTTGCACCGTTAGTGTCCCGTCAAAGGCCAACCCTTTCTTCAACTTCCACAGGTGAGTAGGAGTCCTCTGTTTCCGATGTTCTATTGTGGATTTTGCTTTTCTGTTTAGCGGGTTGTTTTTGGTTTTTTGATTAATGGAGTTGAATGAATTACAGAAGTGGATGCATATGAACCGGTTATGGAAAAGAACCAGAAGTTGGTGGAGAGGTTAATGGATTACTTGGATTCTGATTATCACTTGTATGGACCTTTGGTTGATCATCAGCCCAGCTTGAATCTTAATAAAGGTACGATCTTTCGTAGCTGTAGTCTTCTAAATCGATGAAATGTTTGTATTTTTGGTAAAATGTTTCAATTGCAGCAATTTAGGTGGTTATTTAGGCAGGTGGGTAAGAATTTTTGAATCCCAGGAACTGTGATGGGAGATTGATTATATGGTGCCTTAGTGTTAACAATTCTATGGATGAAAGATTTCTTGGCTTTTTTTTTTTAAAATTTATATGCAATTTGGCCGGGTTGGTTGATAGGCTAGCTGATTGCTGATAATTTGATTTTGGTGGTTCTTACAAATGCGAATTGCTTGTTAATGCTGCCACTAGTGCTTATAGATAGTGTTGTTTATGAATATATTGCTCGTCACTTCTTCGAGGTCTTGAGTGGATATTAATGGCTGTCATGTTATTTGCTAGTAAGAGGTTTTTGTGTGGGGAAATACTACTACTACCACGTTTTTTTTTTGGGGGCATGGATTGGGGAATGAAAATGGTTGCGCGAATGTGCTGAACTTGAGACTCTTTGGCTGATGTTCAATCCTTTTATGTTCTAGTAGCCTAGGGAACTATAGAGGTCCCTTTGCAAGCTACCTGAGTTAATACTCTTCTGTTTCCAACCTGTTTTGGGATTCTTGTTGCGACTTTTCACAAGGGTCAAGAAGTGTAAGTTGAATGCATGTGTAACAAATGATATGGGAAGTACCTAATAGGCTTAGATCAGAGGTTAGTTGGTCCTGAATTTTGATTGGAAAGTTCTATAGCTATCAGCTGGGAATATTGGTGCTTTTATTTTGACAGGCTTCTGCTTAGGGTTGACTGCCTGGTCTAAGTTGTTCTGGTCAATTTTCCCAAAGAAACAGCTTCTGGAACCTGAAATTGCAGCGGATACAACAATAAGCAACATGGATAAAGTAGTAGAACTTTGGTTTCATGATCATGTTCTGCACGCATAATTTACTATGTCAATGACGACAAGTTTTCACTTTATATTTTTAAATATTGACTAGAGGAAATTTGCGTTGGTGTATCCATATTTTCTAGCATCTTCCTGGGTCGTAATCATCAGATCTTAGGAGTACAAGATCCACCTGCATCTGGTTGTCGAACCCTATTCCAGTTGCCGATGATATCCCTCGACCAAGCCGGAGAGTTGGAACTTTCTTCATGAGATCACCTTTGGTGGGCAGTTGCTTATGTTTAGAGAGATGATAGGAGAAGTGAGGTCATATGTTTAGTTCTTTAGCCATTATCACATGAAATAGGTTGTTGGAGTGTAACAAATGAATGACTTCTTTAAAATCTTGTCCATGGAGTAGTAATTCATCATATCAGTATTGGGGAAGGTTTTGCGTTTCTGTAGCTGGCCTAGTCCATTTGAAAATAGTTTTGTATTCATTGCATGGAGATCCAGTTGTTTTAAGTCCCTCTTACTTTGAGTAATGATTAGAGAAATCAAGTAGCTGCTGATGGTTCAAATTCTACGTCATTGAGTAGTTAGTCTTTACGATGTTTCTTTGTGCTGCATTGCTTAAATGACTAAGTTGCATTCCTTCTTTCTTGAGACATACCTTGCAAAATGCTTGTATCTGTCTTTATTCTTTCCTAGTCACTTAAATCTTTCCTGTATTCTTTGTAATACGGCCGATCATTGGTCAGAAATTTGTTACTGTGTAAACCCATAGTTCAACTTCAACATTTTGGCTGCTGAAACACAGGTCTGAATTGTCAGTATGAGAAGGCGAACATGAACGGAGTAAAGGAGGTATTTAAGAAGGTAACAGATGAAAAAAATGTTCCGAAGCATCGGAAAAAAGTATTTGCCACAGACAACATGCGTCTTGATGGATATCCTCGTGGTAAACCTAGAAGAGTTGAGCATACACTGTTGCGGAAAGAAACCCTGAAGCATATAGTTCAACAGAATCGTCGTGTTTCATTGCGTGGGTAATACTCTCTTCTGGCAGCATATTCTTCTCTTTTGCTTGGTGTTTTTAATTGTTTGTGACTAAAATGTGTCATACCCTTTGCAAAACCTAAGGGCCAGCTTTGATAAGCCTTCTTTGTCATGTCTGCTCCTTGCTGTAGATGTTTCTTGTGCTCTTAGCATCATTTATCCTCGTCCAGTGGTTCTTTATGTTTATTAATTGCTTTTAATGCGGAAATTGAATGATTTAGAGTATTGTAACGTGTTGTTGGAAATGGAAATATCGCTTCCCTCTAGTGTTTAAATTCAACCAGAGAAACATCTTGACGTTGAGCAATGTTGTCGCTTAATGTAAAAATCAGTTGATTCAAACTTATATCACATATATTGAGTATTGGAGCTGGATATGTTTCTGCTGTGGTCTTGAATTAAACTAAGTCACTATTCCTAGAGGCGAGAATACATCAATTGGTAGAGCATTATTGTGAAAAAGTCCAATTCCGACTAACTCATGCTCTGACTTTGACACCGTGTTGCATCTCTATGGTATGAGATAAATGACATGGTATGGTATGCTGAAAATCCTGATATGGACTATGAGCTCTGCTTGCTGTCGTGTCCGAGTCTTGTCTAATCGGCAAGAGTAGCTAGAGGGGCTCAACCCCAAGGTCCACTGCCAAAGCTCTTTTGTGACCCATTTTTAAGCTGTCTAGCAAAAAAAAAAAGAAAAAAGGAGTTATCTTGCTTTTTAAAATGCTAGATGAATTTGTGTGGTCTTATATACTCTTCACCTTCTGCATCTGCTAAAGTACATGCTGGAAAAGCTATTGACTAGTTGTGTCAAATGAAGTAAGGAATGTAAATCATTTAATCTCCAGCTTTGATGAATCTATGATTTCCGTTTTTGTATTCAACTATTGATGTTTTAATTGCGTGCCGAGTCCCGCTTAGCAATTAGTCTGATAACATACCAATCATGTGGTAGCCATAGCATCATTGCCTGGTCTAGAAACTACAAATACATCCGCTTAAAGTATGTCTGGCACTGGTAGAGCACTCACTGAATTGCCGCTAGTTTAAAACATCATTCACTTCCATCGAGTCTTGCGTATCAAAGAATGTAGGTCGATGAATCTGTCGATCAACCAGGTTATTCATGATCGGAACAAGGGCACCCGTAGAATTCACCCCTCTGAGAACTGTTGAGCTTTGCTAGGTCTCGTTAGCTCAGACTCCTGTGGAAGTCCTCATTTTGTTGAATGCTTGAAACTTGCGAAAGGAGTCTGTTATCAGGAAAGATGCTGCATTTGCTTATCATTTTTAGTTGTAGATCTTATAGGTACTTGTGTAAGATAAGGCAGCTATTCCTAGTGTATATTTCTCAGTATGTCTTTGAGTAGCAAAGCTTGATAACTGAAGACCTTTGTTGTTTTGAAACACTTTTAGCTCTTTCAACCAAGAACGAGAAACTCACTCGACTCTTGATGGTATTCGTTGTTCATTTCTTTATTTCCCCCTTTATCCCTGATGTCATGTTTCAGTAAGTATGAAATTTCTGCTACATTTTGTGTTTCTATGTGCATGTGATCACCAGAGTTACATGAGTGGTAATGTATGTATTAGCTGAAGCCTATTGTGTTGAAGCCGGAGAATTTATTTCCGGGGAAAGTAAGCAACGATTTATCGTTACTTGATTATCAATATATGTGTTATGTATGTGTTAGGTGGTTGATTCTTTGATTGACAATGATCTGTCGTTACTCGATGATCAATATATGTGTTTTGATTCTTTGATGACAATGAAGCATGTACATTTCAGTTACGGGTTTATGTTTTTCTGTTTCAACATTGTTTTGTACGTGCTTGTTACCTTTTGATCAAGGCGTTTGAATCCAAGCTAAAGCTTCATTTTATCAACAACGCTGCACATTTATTCAGGCCAACAGTGAAGAATGCAGTTGAACCAGAAAAAGCATGAAGAAAAGATGGAGAGCCTGTTCAAATAACATCTTGTTCACTTTGCAGGGCAAAAGCAGGTTGATTCTATATGATTGGGGGTTGATATATAGCATGCGCCGCGAAACGCCCTCTCCCTTTGTAAGTGTTGCATAACACTGTGATTTAGCACCACTTCCACTTGTAACTTTTGAGTTATTCACGTTTGTAGCGTCGAGATGATTATAGGTTAGGCTGATCTTTTGGCTAGATGTAGTATATGTTGATAAGTGGACAATTTTAATTTGAAGGCTTCATCTTTTAGCCTCCTGTCTTTAAGGGTGGAGAATGGATGTTTGGTGGTGTTCTAATACAAGTAGGACAACTTTTTACGCATTTCCTGTTCGAGCTTGTATTGTACTCGTGTGGAAGCATTTAGTTTACCATGGACTGTCTGAACTTGGGAACCTTGATGTTGAAGCTTGTCTCTTTTAAGGATACTTAATCGGTGAATCCCTCGTGTTCTATTTTTGTAAGCCGACCAATGCAGTTATTTCACCCCTACAGAAATGGTAACATGGTCTCATATATGGGACATTCGCCGAGAGGCGAAGTCTAATGCCTTTTGTTTCTGCACCGCCTGCCCGTGTTAAACCACGTGGTCAGAGGCTTTCGCCATCCCAACTTCTTAAGCGGGCCAATGTATCACTTGTTTATTTTGGCAGAAGAAAAGTCGCTCATAATTTTATACATCTTCGGTTCTAAATAGTTGAATTATTTTAGTACTATTTTGTTGAAATAGTTCTCATTACGTGAGGCGAGTCGTCTTTGATAATATTTCAGAACAGAAAAAGTGAGTTGTTCTGGTTTAGAAGTTATGACTGCGTATATTTGGTGTTTATAAAAGTCTACTACCAATATCATATTTCTTAGTAGTTGCACGGTCACTCACTCATCATGGTTAAGGTCATAAAACTTTAGGATGCGAGATGAACTGTTTGATCAAGTGTTGGAGAGGCTGTTTCACTCAGCCAGGCAAAAACCTTAACTGTATGGAAGGTCTCCTCTTACAATAAAGAAAGGTACGAACCTGATGTTGGAAAAATTGGAAAGAAATTGAAATTGAAGAAATTGAAATTGAGACAAGTTGCAAACTGTGGCTAGCAACGTACAATGAGCTACGATTATGATTAGTTTTACTAATAATAAATGAAAACTAATGAGTCTTTAATTATTTACGCAACGAGTAGATAATTGTTGGCGTTTGAATCATTCGGTTGCGATACCGGATGAATGAGAAATTGATGTTCAAAGTCAAAGGAAAAATCAGCTCAACTCGGCCTGTACCTGTGGGCTCAGGTGACGGACTGAGCTGATGGGCTTAGGATGTGGCTTGGCCTACAGGCGAGCCTGCGGGCGGCAGACTGCAGGCCATGTCTTGTAGCACTGGGTCAAATCTTATCAGGTAGGGAGTAGTTTGTTTCGTTTAAATTCTCCAGGTTGTTAAGATTAGGCTATGGTTAAAATATGAAAAGTTGTTAAACTTTAACCGGTCGAGTTGACCTGAATTTGTTATGATCTGACGGTTTAGATTGAACAGTTAGTTGATCTGATAGAGGGCAGACCTGGTACGGTTAACTGATCCAATGGTTCAAGCCGAGCTGGTATCTCATCATATGGCTGAGATTGGACTTGTAACTACTGACCTCAGGATTTCCCTATAAATAGCGAATTATCTGACCCCTGTGGCCACTCACTCAGAATCCGAAATTCTTTTCCTTTTCTCTGCAATCTCCTTCTCGCATATTCATTCTCCTGCATATGGAATACACTTTGCATTCCAAGTAATCCGAGAGGCTCAGGACATCTTAGCAGGTTCGTAGAGTTCAATGTAGCTGTGCCGCTCGTCTGAACTGACTTTCCTTGTATCTTGGGAGACGATTGCTCTATCTGGTTTATACTAGAGTAATACGTCTTAAGGATAGAGTCTTGGACTCACCTTGGATCTCTGCTTAGTAGAGCTGTGAAGGTTATTGTCGAGCTGAGCTCTGCTTTGTGCTGAGCCCAGCTGACGTGGGATATCGCAGCACTATCATTGTACAGTGTTCTGTGCTGAGCTCTGTTGTGGGCTAAGAACATTCGTTGTTCTGCAACATTTTTACCGTGCTGAGCTCTGCTTGGCTGAAGCGGCTGAAAGAACAACTGCTTGTTGTGCCGAGATGCCGAGGTCGACAGGTCGGTGATTAGCCCAGAATGCAAATACATTTGCGCTGATTGGACTGGTCTGATCTGTCTAATCAGTCTTACTGTTCTGAAGTGCTATTCGGCTGATGTCGGCCGGACGGCCGACCACTACTTTATTCAAAAGAAAACTGTACAGAAGTCAATCTGATTTGAATTATTTCTAACCATTCTTAAGACGTATTTGTTTTTCACTCTGTACTGATTCCAATTTGTTTCTAATTTTAACAGAGACTAAATGGAGAACGCTAGCTCTAGCTCAGTTCAAGACGCAGACGTGCAAAGCTCTGCTCCAATGGCATCAAATGCTGGGTTGCTGAAGAATGTTCATGCACAGGGGTCCTGCAGTGGCCAAGTGGAGAAACCTAAGAAGTTTAGTGGGAACTTCTTTAAGGGTTGGCAACAGAAGATGTTGTTCTTCTTGACTGCCGTGAGGTTGGCTTCTTTCCTGAGCGAGGACCTACCTGTGGGGGTTCCTGAGGAGGACCAGACCCAAAATATGGAGCACAAACGCTTTGTTGAAGCCTGAAACTTCAACAAGTATATTTGTCTGAGCCATATTCTGGGGTGCTTGGACAACTTCCTATACGGTTTGTACTGTACGTACAAAATACGGTACAGAAGATGCCGACACTAAGAAATTTATTGTCGACAAATTCCTAGATTTCAAAATATCCGACTCTCGCACTGTTGTCTCTCAAGTTAAGGAACTTCAGACGTTGGTAGCCGAGATGGAAGATGATGGCATGTTGCTCAATGAATCTTTCGTGGTGACTGCATTGATTGAGAAGCTACCTCTTTCGTGGAGAGAATTCAGAAGCTATCTCAAACACAAGCGAAAGGAGATGATATTGGAAGATCTGATTGTCCGGCTTCTCATAGAGGAAGACAATCACAGATTTGAACGCAAGCCACAGTCGAGTGCTGGTCAGGCCAAGGCCCATGTTGCAGAGCTAAGAAAAAGAAGGGCCGACTCGGGGAGAACAAGAAAGGCAAATAGATTGCCAAGAAGTTCACCGGAAAATGCTACAATTGTGGCATTCAGGGACACATCAGCAATGAATGCAAAAAGCCCAAGAAGAAGCAGATCAAGGCAAAGAACAACATAGTCGATGCCATGGATGATCTGAACCTCTGTGCGGTAGTCTTAGAGTGCAACGCTGTGAGGAACGTGCGCGAATGGTGGCTTGATACTGGCGACACGAGACATGTCTGCTCCAACAGAGAGATGTTCACGGATTACCAGTCCGGGAACAATGGACAGATTTAAATGTGGAACTCGGCCTCTTCGAAGATTGAAGGCGAGGGCAAAGTTGTTCTGAAGCTCACCTCAGGGAAGCATTTGACTTTGCAGAATGTGCTGCATGTCCCAGACATTCAGAAGAATTTAGTATCTGAATCTCTTCTAGTCATGCATGGGTTTAGACTATTGTTAGAGTTCAATAAGATTATTCTTTCGAAAAAATGGTATGTTTTTGGGGAAGGGGTACTTGACAAATAGGATGTTCAAATTAAATGTCATCACTATTGTACCAAAGAAAGATTTGCCAGCAGAGGCTAATGAGAATGCTTCCTCTTCCGTTTACATGCTTGAGTCTTCTTTTTTATGACATTTTCATGTGGGACATGTGAATTATAAGGCATTACAACATATGGTAAATCTTGAATTGTTGCCCAAATTAAAATTTGATAATGAGAAATGCCAAATATGTGTTGAAGTGAAGATGGCAAAGGTGTCATTTCCTTCAATAGAAAGGAACACTGAACCTTTAGATTTAATTCATACCGATGTGTGTGATTTAAAGTTTGTGCAAACGAGAGGTGGTAAAAAGTATTTCGTAACTCTTATCGACAATTGCGTGCGATACTGTTATGTCTATTTGCTAAGCAACAAAGACGAGGTCCTTGATGCCTTCAAGGACTATAAAAATGAAGTTGAGAATCAACTTAGCAAACGAATTAAAGCAACTCGCAGTGATAGAGGTGGCGAATGTGATGCACCGTTTACTTAATTCTGTTCAGTTAATGGCATTATTCATCAAACAACTGCACCATATACACCTCAATTGAACGGTGTTGCTGAACGCAAAAACCGAACTCTAAAAGAGATAATAAATTCTATGTTGATAAGTTTGGGCTTAACTGAAAACTTATGGAGGGAAGCCATTCTCTCAGCTAACGTCATTTTGAATAGAATTCCATCCAAGCAGATGGATGAAACCCCATACGAGCTTTGGAAAGGCCAAAATCCTCGTTACAAATACTTGGAAAGTGTGGGGGTGTCTAGCAAAGGTTGCTGTACCTAAACCAAGACAAGTGAAAATTGGGCCTAAAACGGTTGATTGCATATTCATCGGATATGCAACGAACAGTAGTGCATATTGTTTCTTGGTGCACAAATCATATGTTGTTGATATACATGGAAACGTTGTCATGGAGTCAAGGAACGCAGTGTTCTTTGAAGATGTCTTTCCGAGGAAAGACAAGAAAAATGAAGAAACAAGAACTGATAAGCAAATGCGTGAGGAGACTGCTCGAGGGGATGAGGAGCTTCGTCAAAGCAAGCGTGCTAGAGTGCCAACTTTGTTTGGACCGGATTTTCTGACCTATATGGTAGAAAATGAGCCAAAGAACTTTTCCGAGGCGATGTCAACTCCAGAAGCACCATTTTGGAAAGAGGCAATCATCAGTGAGATTGACTTGATTCTTCAGAATCACACGTGGGAGTTGGTTAAACTTTCACCAGGAAGTAAACCACTCGAGTGCAAGTGGACTTTCAAGAAGAAAATGAAAGAAGATCGGTCTATTGAAAAGTATAAAGCCAGGTTGATAGCTAAATGCTATCGACAGAAGGAAGGCTTTGACTTTTTCGACACCTACTCACTAGTAACTAGAATCACTTCTATAAGGATGCTAGTTGCTATTGTTACAGTATATAATCTGGAAATCCACCAGATGGTCGTAAAGACTGCTTTTCTAAATGGTGAGTTAGATAAAGAAATCTATATGGAATAACTTGAAGGGTTTGTAGTTTCAGGACAAGAGTCTAAAGTTTGTAGACTTGTAAATTCACTGTACGGACTTAAGCAAGCGCCTAAACAGTGGCACTTGAAATTTGATCAAGCTATGTTAGCTAATGGTTTCAAGATCAATGAGTGTGACAAGTGTGTCTATATCAAGAACACACAAAATGTATATGTAATAGTATGTTTCTATGTAGATGACATGCTAATCATCGGAAGTACTCGTGGGATCATCTTGAATACAAAGATGTTAACGAGGAACTTAGACATGAAGGATACGAGAGTTGATAACGTTATACTAGGAATTAAAATGTCTAGGATAGCCGAAGGACTCGTGTTGTCACAGACTCATTATATTGAATCTGTTCTAAAACGTTTTAATATGATTGATGTGAAACCAGCAAAGACTCCACTTGACTTAAGTAACTTAAGGAAGAATCGAGGCGAGTCAGTAGCTCAATTGGAGTACTCGTAAGTAATTGGAAGTCTAATGTAAATAACAAATTGTACAAGGCCAGACTTAGCGTGTTCGGTAAATAAATTGAGCAGGTTTACCAGTAATCCAAGTGATGATTATTGGAATGCTCTGAATAGAGTAATGAGATACTTTAAGTATACAATGAATCTTGTATTTCATTACTCGAGGTATCCAGCAGTATTGGAAGGCTATTGTGATGCTAACTGAATATCTGACACTAAAGACTCTAAATCCATGAGTGGATATTTATTCACTGTTGGTGGAGGTGCTGTGTCGTGGAAATACACAAAGCAAACGTGTATAGCTCGTTCCACTATGAAAGCGGAGTTTATAGCATTTGATAAGGCTGGGGAAGAACCTGAGTGGCTTCGGAATTTCCTGGAAGATGTGCCCTGCTGGCCTAAGCCAGTCGCTCCTATCAGCATACACTGTGATAGTCAATCAGCTATAAGACGAGCACAAAGCAGCATCTATAATGGTAAGTCTCGACACATGCGTCGGAGACACAATACGATTAAGCAATTGATCTCTAATGGCGTGATTCCATTGATTATATAAAATCAAAGGAGAATCTTAAAAGGCTTGCTAGAGATCGGATGTCAATTTTGATAAGTGAAATGGGACTAAAACCTATAATGCATGAAAATCTGTAACGGTAACCCAACCTTGTTGACTTGAGATTCAAGAATCTTGGTTCAATGGGACAACTAAGTTATGGAGTTCAGTAAGCACTTACCTATTCTGTCAAATAAAGTGCTGTCCGTAGAGGAATGAGGGTAAGCTGAGGCTTTTAATGGCTCTTATATCTTGATATATCAAGTGGGGTATGGCGGAATACTCTTGATAGGAAACACCTATGAAACTGTGATGTGTAGCCGCTTCTATGAGGATTTTGTAAGGCCAAAGTTCTCTAATACACTTTCTGAAACTAGGTGGTTCATGGCCAAAACGAAAACAGTCATGAGAACCAAAAAGGTGATAAAAGAAATGTTATGTGAGTACTGTTGTCTAGGTTCACACTAACGGCCGGTTAGTTCAAGACATTAAGTTCACTAATTAGCTGAGTGGATCCGATAGTATTTCACTAAGAAAGGTCCAAGGCTAAAAGCTACCTTGTCTGACATTTTCTTGTCTGACTTCTCGGTAGAGTCTGCATAAATAGACTGCATTAATTTCTATTAATGTGGGGGATTGTTGGAGAAAATAGGAAGAAATTGAAATTGGGCTAAGTTGCAAACTGCTGTTAGCAACGTACTTTGAGCTAATATTATGATTAGTTTCACTAGTGATAAGTGGAAACTAATGAGTCCTTAATTATCTACGGGATGAGTAGATAATTATATGCTTTTGAATAACTCGATTCCGATACCGGGTGAATGAAAAATTAATGCTCAAAGTAAAGGAAAAAATCAGCTCAGCTCGGCCCATACCTCGGTGTGGGCTCATGTTACAGACTGAGCTGCGTATCTGATGGGCTCAGGTTGCGGACTGGGCTACAGGCCGGGCTGCAGACCACATGCCGGGTCCTGTAGCACCGGGTCGAATCTTATCAGCCAGGGAGGAGTTTGTTCCGTTCAAACTCTCTAGCTTGTTAAGAATAGGATAAGGTTAAAATTTGATAAGTTGTTGAACTGTAACCGATCGAGCTGACTTAAATTTGTTATGATTTGACGGCTCAGATTGAGCAGTTAGTTGATCTGATGGCTGAGGGCAGACCTGGTGCGGTTAACTGATCTAATGGTTCAGGCCGAGCAGGTATCTGATTCTACGGCTGAGATTGGACTGACTGTAACAGCTGACCTCATAATTTCCCCATAAATAGTTGACTATCTGACCCCTTTGGACACTCACTCAGAATTCAAAATTTTTTTTTTCCTCTGCAATCTCCTTCTCGCATATTCATTCTCCTGCATATAGAATACACTTCGCGTTCCAAGTAATCCGAGAGGTTCAGGACATCTTAACAGGTTCGTAGAGTTCAATGCACCAGTGCCGCTCATCTGAGCTGACTTCCATTGTATCGTGGGAGACGATTACTCCATCCGGTGGGGCACAGTATGCCCGAGTAATAAGTCTTAAGGACAGAGTCCTGGACTCACCTCGGATCTCTGCTCAGTTGACCTGTGAAGGTTATTGCCGAGCTGAGCTCTGCTTTGTGCTGAGCCCAGCTGACCGTGGGATATCGCAGCACTGCTGTTGTACAGTGTTGCTGTGCTGAGCTCTGTTGTGTGCTGAGCTCTACTATGGGCTGAGAACATTCGTTGTTCTGCAGCATTGCCGTGTTGAGCTCTGCTCGGCTGAAGCGGCTGAAAGCACAACTGTTTGCTGTGCTGAGGTGCCGAGGTCGGCAGATCGATGATTAGCCTAGAACGCAAATACAATTGCATTGACTGGACTGGTCTGATCTGTCTGATCAGTCTAACTGTTCAGAAGTGTTATTCAGCTGAGGTAGGAAGGTCGACCATTGCTTTATTCAAAATCGAGCCGTACCGAAATCAATCTGACTTGAATTATTTCTAACAATTTGCATGGGTCGTGCTTTGCGCTTTCAATGTTTTCTTTGCAAACTATCAAGTTTACACCATCCTGTAAGCTTTGAGATTAACTCTTGCACAATTCAAAGTTGTCTGCAAGAAAAGTCTTTGTGGTGGTTGTCTCTCTTTTAAGTACTGACACGTGATATCGGATATGTCAAGATACAACTTCCAGCGATTATATCAAGAAACAACTTCTATGGTCAAAATAGGAAAGATATTTCACACTTGAAACTTTTATTAACTTGTCCAAATCGGCTTTTCAAACAACGGTGTTACAGTTCTAATTCTAGAGAAGAACAAGTTAGTCATGAAACCAGCTAGTCTGACGTCTTCGAAGGATTTTACGATCAAGCTTTAAGAGAGATCAAGGAACACTTATCAAGCTGAATGTTACAACGCCAAGACAACATCAATTGCACGGAGAGAGTCTAGTATTTTTTTTAATATAAGTTTTCCTTAGGCCGTGTTGTATCATTTTTCATATTGAAAACTGCATTTAACTGTGAATTTAGGTGATTCATTGAACCACCTTAAACCATATATTGCTGATTTCGTCTTTCGTGCATACTCTTCTATTTGCTTTACACGGCTGAGTATGATATACACTTTGGCTATCTTAAAAATATTGTCTTAGTTTCTATTTTGGTTTGTCCATTTTCCAAGTCTAGTAATAATTAGTAGTAAAAGTTTCATACTATGTTTTCGACTAACACTTCGACTTTAGCTTAATTAAATAATTAAGCGAAAAAAAAATATCAAAAATAGTTAGACTTTCTTAAATTATGTTTAAATCAAACTAGGATAATATCCGAGAACATTATAGAAGAATCAATTTATTATATATTATGGTTGTAGTTTAGTTTCATTTATGGTTGTCATTTGAAAAATGAAATCAAATTCTTGGTTAGTCAATTTCATGACTGATACTACCTTACTTTAATTTATGCTAAAGTTGATAATATTTTTTTAAGACAAACGTTTTTGTGGATAATTTTTCTAAAGCAGTTCTTCATTTTTTTCTTCTCCCTTTTATACACTAGAATTCTTGGATAAGAGTCGAGATAAAGAATCTAATGGAAACTTTACCCATGTCTAAGGGGAAAAAAAGAGAAAGAAGCTAACACATTAATCTTTACCCACTTTTGGATCTGTAAAATTAAGTAAAGAAGGTCCAATCATTTTACACCCCTTTTTTTTGCCGATGACTTTGTAATATTTACGAGAGCTAGCAGAAAGGAAAGAAATCTTATAAACCAGATTAGTAGCTTTTGCAATGAAACTTTCTACACAATGAAGTGGGAGAAATGCAAGGGTTATTTTCAGTCCAAAGAAAATAATGAGTTGATAAATGAAATCCAAAGATTTACCAGTTTGACAAAAGTAGATGATTATTGCATGGTAGATTAAATAGTAGATTTTCTTGCCATTATTACAGAAAGTTCGAAACAAGCTTGCAGGATGGAAAGCTAACTCTCTTATACAGATGGAAAAACTACTTTGACTAAATGTGTCTCTAGTGCTTTTCCTTCTGATACTTCGCAATCTATTTGGATCCCAAGTTCTGTGTAGCGATCCATTCCGAGTCTTAGTACTCGGAACGATTTACCTACTGCATTTCGCTAATGAAAATACAAGACGTCAAAATCGATACAAAATACGTCAACAACGTGCGTAAATCGATGACAGCGGAAGTAAAAATAAAACCTTAAAGTCATCATAAATAATAAATGAAATACAAAAGTCTAGGCAATAGTGAATGATACAATGTCGTAAATAAAAGGAACTTACTAAGTATCCACGATGTACATAAACTAAGACCATAAGCTATAGTCCAAATAACAGAAAATATCCTTGGTCCAACCAGAAACGGTTAATATCCTCACTCTGTGTCCTCCTCAACGTACACTAGGTCGTACTCCTGATCGTCTGAAAGAAATAAGAAAGTATAGTATGAGCGACACTTCGTCCAACAAGTTACCTTACCATATTGACCATAGGATCATGCACGGAGAAACAAGCGTAATAAAATAAATAACAGTACATAAAATAACACGCTTCTCACTCGCAAATGAATTTACAGTTCACACCTAACATCCAAAATCAAATACAACAAATACACCTAACAAAGACACATAACATAATCCAAGCAAAGGTTAGTCCAAGCCAAAACATGATGCAATTTTTCAAAACGATGCAATGCTAAGTTTCTAAAATTCCAAAACCAAAGTTACCAAATCCAATGTCCAAAATCGTTAAACCGGTCCACAAATCCAAATAACCAAAATCCGGTTTAACTGGTCCAACGTCCAAAATCAAATGCAATGTCTATAACACTTTCCCTGCAAGTGACTTATACCGTAAGGTTTAAGGATTGGTCCCCCAATAGTCAATACGCCACAGACACCCTGTCCCAGACTAGGTCGTTACGTATGTGATGTCCTAATGGCGGCCAATATGTCTGCGCATCCTGTCCCAGACTAGGTAGTTACGGACACTCCATTGGAACCAATCCAGCTTACAACATATTTCACATCATAGGGATGAATTTCGAAATATGAACGGAAATTTTCAAAAATTACTTTCCAAGTACAAAAGTTAGGCAAAATTACAAAAATGCCCAAATTTCAAATAATCCAAATCAAATTATATCGAATAATTCCAAAATCTCAAAAATACCAAATGTACCCTCCTAGCCGCATACATACATACATATATATGTCCATGCTCATACATGCACATATACACGTACGTACGTATACGCACCTCTCTCGATCCATTTTTTTCTCACAATCTACTACCCAACTCACCTCCAACCCCTCAACACAACCCTACTGCCCACTGGACAGACCTTGCCCTAGCCCCCATCTCTCATCTCAGCCCCCTCCCCACTCCTCCAAACCCTAATTTCTCTCAAAAACACTAATCACCCCCTCGCTTTAATGCTACACACCTCACCCCTCACATCTAATATATCATACAACTAGTACGCTTCATGCTTGACACACCGTCGCAAAAATCACTCCAAACGGACACTCCATGCGCCCTCACGCGCCACGAGTAGCACGCCCCCACACAGCCACTCGTCGGTGCGTAAACTCCATGTGCCGCCGCTTGGGGCGCATTCCCACCACCAGAATTCTTATCTTCCTATTTCCAATCCATCCCTACCCTCAAACTGCACAAATATCCAACTTTTTAAAATTTATTTTATCCAATTTCAGATCCAAAAACGCTTATTTATAAACCGCATAAAATCATATCCATAACCATATTATTTTCAATCAATTTCTCGCACACCCACACCCCATCAATCCCAAACTCCGCCAGCTTCAACCACACACCCCTACAAATGTACAAAATCACCATAATAATTGTATGTATGTTAACATAGTACTATGAAATGAATAACACAATATGCATAAACTTATAGAACCAACTTGCACCGGATGGCTACTACCTCAACACACGTATATACTCATGGCACACATACGCACAAAAATATACGTATAACAAATAATGTATGAATGCACATATACAAATACATGATTCCAATTTAATATAAAAAATATACATAAGTTGTACAAATTCATGGTAAATACGCAATGTTACTTACATTGATTCGTATACTATACCGTAAACAGAGTTGGAATGTGTCAAAGCAAAGAACTATTTCTCTTTTCCTCTTATTTGTGTACTCGGCTGATGCGGGGAATTTGTCAAAGGAAGACTTTTTTTTTTTTTTCATTCTTGCTTATATTGTACGGTAGAGGGGAGGGGATTGTGAGGGTGAGAATTCCTTTTTATATAATTGAGGGGATAACTGATGGAATGATAAGGGAGGGATTTTGGGCTAAAGTTTGGAAATTTGAGAGAGATTTGCTGGGGGATATTCAACCCCCAGCCTGTTCGTTATCTTTCCTTTTTTTGTGTAATTAAATATTTTAATTTCAAACTCTTTTTTTTAAAAAAAACAACGATTATAATAATCTACCCCACTTACAAAATGTTTCATCCTCAAAACTTACATACCTTAGTTGAAGAGGTGCGGATATCTTTTGCGCATCTGCTCCTCAAGCTCC
>AP025044.1:11232741-11248994 GCA_036186865.1 Eustoma russellianum | reverse complement strand
CTCCCAGATGATCTTTATCTTATCACGTGTCTACTCAATCAACTCTGGTCCAGTCATATCTTGCTCACTGACTTCATCCTAATATGATGGGGACCTATACTTACGTCCATAAAGAGCCTTAAAGGGTGTCATGCCGATGGCGCTATGATAGCTGCTGTTGTATGAGAACTCGATCAACTTCACTATATTGTCCTAGTTCCCCTTAAAATCAAATGCACAGGATCTCAGCATATCCATTAGTGTCTGAATCATTCTCTCTGTCTGACCGTCTGTATGGGGATGAAATGCAGGACTCAATCTCAGCTCGGTCCCTATAACTCTCTGATATGTGGTTCAAAACCTAGAGGTGAATCTCAGATCACGATCAGAAACAATACTCACCGGCACACCGTGGAGACTCACAATATTATCAGCATATGTCATCACTAGCTTCTCCATGGTCGCCTCATTAAACACCAGCAAAAGTGTGCAGACTTCGTCGATTGGTCCACGATCATCCAAATCACATCGTTGTTGCTTCTCATCTTAGGGAGCCCTGAACCAAAGTCCACTGTGATGTGTTCCTACTTCCACTCGGGTATCACTAATGGCAACATCAATCCACTGGGTCTCTGATGTTCATCATTCACCTGCTGTCAGACTAGGCATCTCTTGATAAACTAAGCAATGTGTCTCTTCATACCGATCTACCGATAATGTCTCCTCAAATCGTGATACATCTTCATGGCGTCTGGATAAATCGATATTTTCGAAATGTGTGCCTCTCTCAATATCTCCTTCCCTAACTCCTCAACATATGGTACGCATAGCCTCCCTTGATACCACATACTTCCATCACCCTGAACCTAGAATCCATCAATCTGCTCAGTCCTTAATCTCTCCCGAATGTCTCTCAGAGTCATGTCCTCTTTCTGAGCCTCCTTAACTCGATCAATTATAATCAGCGTGATAATCAGTGTCGCAAGAGCATTTGCCGTAGAGTCGACAATATCCAACCCAAAATCCTCGATTTCCTTCTCTAACGACGTCTGTCTGGCGTGACTTGACTTCCGGCTCAGTGCATCTGCTACTTGGTTTGCTTTCCTTGGATGGTAATTGATCGCCAAGTCATAGTCCTTCATCAGCTCCAACCACCTTCTCTATCTCATATTTAACTCTTTCTGAGTGAACAGATACTTAAGGCTCTTGTTATCTGTGAATACTTCGCACTTTTCTCC
Organism: Eustoma russellianum; assembly: GCA_036186865.1. Lineage (NCBI taxonomy): Eukaryota > Viridiplantae > Streptophyta > Magnoliopsida > Gentianales > Gentianaceae > Eustoma > Eustoma russellianum. The sequence goes on along the minus strand of AP025044.1, from coordinate 11,247,777 downwards.
ATATAGATGGTGTCGTCAAATCTTAAGTGCGAAGACCACCGTTGCCAATTCAAAGTCGTGAGTGGGGTAGTTTTGATCATACGTCTTCAGCTGTCTTAAGGCGTATGCAATAACCCTTCCTCCCTGCATAAGGACACAACCTGCAATAGAGAGGTTAGACCATAGTTGACATGCATATGAAGTCATATTTACGAAATCAAATACATGTGCCTAGTCCATTCTTGGACGCATGGCTTTATATCACAAACCCTTTAGAGCCGGAGGGTTGTGCCAAAACTGGTGCAGTGGTTAGCCTCCTCTTTAACTTGGCAAAACTCTTCTAGCATTCGGAGGTACACTCAAATTTGGTCTTCTTCTGTGTCAGTCGACTCAGCGGGACTGCGATCTTCGAAAATCCTTCCACGAACTTCCAATAATATCCTGTAAGACCATGAAACTTTGCACATTTGTGACCTTCTTAGGTAGGGGCCACTATGTAATCGCTTCGATCTTCCTCAGATCAATAGGAATGCACTTTTCAGAAATCACGTGACCTAAGAAAGTCACACTCCTCAACCAGAACTCGCACTTGCTGAGCTTTGCGTACAACTTCCTCTTCCTTAGAGTCTCCAACACCTCTCGCAAGTATTCAGCATGCGTCTCCTCATCATGCGACACACCAAAATGTCGTTGATGAAAACCACCATGAAAAATTTCCAAATGCTCCCTGAATACAGTGTTCATCAAGTCCATGAAAGCTGCAGGTGCATTCGTCAGTCCAAAGAGCATCATAAGGAATTTCGTAGTGCCCGTATCTAGTGCAGAATGCTGTCTTAGCAACCCTCTGACTTGATTCTCAACTGATGATAGCCTGATGGAGGTCAATCTTCAAGAATACTTTGGTGCCCTGCACATAATATCGTTTCATCTACATTGATATTTGCAGTACATAAAACTTGCAGCAATTAAAAGAAAGCATACCTTTACCTGATCGAACAAATCGTCGATCCTCGATAACAGATATTTATTCTTTATCGTAATCTTGTTGAGCTCAAGATAGTCAATGCAGAGTCTCATGCTACCGTCCTTTTTCTTCAAAAATAAGACCGATGCTCCCCAGGGCAAAACACTTGGTCTGATGAACTTTTGGTCCAACAACTCCTGCAACTGCTCCTCGAGTTCTTTTAACTCTGCTGGTGCCATTTTGTATGGTGCTTTCGAGATCAGCTCGACTCCCGGTATCAAATTGATCTCAAAATCCACATCCATGCTCAGTGGAAAACCTGGTAGCTCATTAGGAAAAACGTCCTTAAACTCCATCGCCACTAGAATATCGTCAATAGATAGGGTCTCCTGATTGGTGCCCATGGCGTAAACAAGAAATCCTTCATGCCCTTTCCTTAATGCCTTACATGCTCGCGTTGTAGTCAGATAAATATTACGAGTTGGCTTCTTCAACTTGGTGTTCCCCTGATAGGTAAACTCCTCCTTGGTAGGGTCCTTGAACACAACCTATTTTTGCCGACAGTCGATGTGTGCGTAATATCTGGCCAACCAATCCATCCCCAGAATAGCATCCAAGTCACTCATCTAGATTGATATCAATGCGGCTTGAACTCCCGAGCCTCCATCTCCAACCTGCAATTCTTGTATAAGTGATGTGAGATGATCTCCTGGTCGCCATCTGCTTGTACATGATATGGTGTCTCTAGACTTTCGTTACAGCTCTAGAGGTTCTTGACAAACCTCTTAGCAAAAAACGAGTGACTCGCACCATTATCGTTCGATGTGACTCTATTTAGTAGTATGACACCTAAGGGATTCAGGATTCAAGTACAAGGTTACAGATACAAATATTATAATCAAGTAAATACTTGAAAATAAAGGTACCTATCACCACATGTTGGACCCCTGAACTTCGGTGTTTGTCATCATATGAACTCTCGCATTAGGTCGTACCGACCTCTCTGTCTTTGCTGTGGGGCCGCCTTTATAGGTATCCTGTGCAGCTGTGGGCAATCCTTCACCATGTGACCGACTTTTCCACATTTGAAACATGCTCCCAACTTTCTCCAGCAGTCACCTGTATGTTTCCGACCACATGCCGGACAAGTCAGAGTCTCCACTGGATGGATTCTTATTGCCTGCTTCTACTGCGGTTGTGGCTATGGTCGTGTCGGTTGACACAGATACTGAGGCATGAATGGTTGACCCCTTGACAGGTGCTGTGGTACATTGACCCATCTACCGGGTCTGCTGCTGCTACACTCCTTTTGTGGCCTCTTACTTCTCTCCTCAGTGGAAACTCTCTGCAAATTAGCCTCTATTGAGCGACAAGCCTCCAGTAACTCACTAAAGTTCCTTGAATTTGAATTCACAATGCTAGAGTGAACGCAAGAATTTAGAGTGGCCTCGAACTTCAGAATCATCAGCTGGTGTCAGCCATGGTCGACGAAACAAATTGCCCCATGCATGGAATCAGTCTGCATACTCTGCACCGTCATGCTCCCCTGGGTTAGGGCCTAGAGCGCCACCATCTTCTGGAGAATCGTAGTCGCTGGCACATAGTATCTTCGAAACTCCTCCTGGAAGTGATGCCACAAAACCAGATAAGGTAGGTTCAGCGTAACTCTGTTCTACCACTCCTCAGCCTCCTCCAAAAGGAATGGTGTGACGACCTCTACCCGTGTCTCCTCAGGTATCTACAGTAGACGGAGGTTGTTCTCTACATCCTTGAGCCAAGCCTTAGCCTTATCTGAATTTGTACTGCCCTTAAACGTCGAACCTTGGACCCTCTTCACCTCCTGATAAAATTATCGGAGGCCCATTTGCAGTGGTGGAGGATGTGGTGGCGGCTGGTTCTGCTGCTGCAGCTGCTGCTGCGCCAGGACCTACGCTATGGCAGCAAGAGCATTTGTTAGGACTTGAGGCACCGCACCCTGAGTGTTGTCGTTGCCATCTGCGTTAGGGTCTCTTCTTGGATATATGATACTTTGACATTTCAACAATGGTTACCAACATTTTATTTCAGACAATTAAATGAAATTTTATGGTGAATGGCAAGAGGTATAAATAAAGCGAAATTCGAAAGCTTACAAGGAATGGTTAAATAAAGTCTATCATCACGTAAGTCTAATGTCCAAACTTACTTCTAAAGTCAATACTTAGTATGAAAATACTTAACCCTAAATAATGACTTAGAGGCAAAATCATAATCTTAAATTCTAAGAAGATGGCCTAAATCTACGTTTTTGCCATGGATCTAAAGCCATGCTTTGATATCAACTAAAGCGACCCGTCCCGAGCCCTAGTACTCGAATCGACTCACCTGTCGTATTTCGCTAAAGAAAATACAAGGCGCCGAAATCGATGCAGAACATGTCAGCAATGTGACGCAAATCAATGCGAGCAGAAGTCAACACAAAACCTCAAAGTCAGCATAAATAATAAATGAAATGCAAAAGTCTAGGTAATAGTGAATGATACAATGTCATAAATAAAAGGAACTGACTAAGTATCCACAACATACATAAACTAAGACCACAAAGATCTAGTCCAAATATCAGAAAATATCCTCGGTCCAACTAAAAACAGTCAATATCCTCACTCTGCATCCTCCTCGACGTACACTAGGTCGTACTCCTGATCGTCTGAAAGAAATAAGAAAGTATAGTATGAGTGACACTTCACCCAGTAAGTAACCTTACCATATTTACCATGGGATCATGCACGGAGAATCAAGTGTAATAAATTTAATAACAGTACAGAAAATAACATGCTTCTTATTCATAAATGAATTTATAGTTTTACCCCTAACATCCAAAATCAAAGACAACAAATAGACCCAACAAAGACACGTAACATAATACAAGCAAAGGTTAGTCCAAGCAAAAACATGATACAATTTTCCAAAAAGATGCAATGCCAAGTTTTCAAAAATCCAAAACCAAAGTTATCAAATCCAATGTCTAAATTCGGTTAAACCGGTCCAAAAATCCAAATAACCAAACTCCAGTTTAACCGGTCCAACATCAAAAATCAAACGCAATGGCTATAGCACTTTTCCTACAAGTGACTTATACGGTAAGGTTTACAAATTGATCCCCCAATAGCTAATTTTCCACAGACACCCTGTCCCAAGCTAGGTCGTTACTTGTGGCGCACTAATGATAGACAATATGTCTATGCATCCTGTCCCATACTCAATAGTTACGTCCAAAGGCTCCGTTTGTTTGGAACCAATCCAACTTACAATATATTTCACATTATAGGGGTGTTTTTGAAATATGAATGCAAATTTTGAAAAATTACTTCCCAAGTACAAAAGTTAGCCAAAATTACAAAAATGCCCAAATATCTAATAATCCAAATCAAATATAGCGAATAATTCACAAATCCCAAAAATACCAAATGTACCCTCTCAGCCACATACATACATATATATATGCCCACGCCCATACATGTGCATATACAATGCACCTCCCTCGACCTACTTTTCCCCTCAACCCATTACTCAACTCACCTCAACTCACCTCCAACCCCTCAGCCCAGCCCCACCGCCCACTGGTCAGTCCCTGCCCCCAGCCCCGCATCCCTCAACCCAGCCCTTCCCCCCCCTCCAAACCCTAATTTCTCTCAAAACCACTACTCACCCCCTCGACCTAACGCTACACACCTCACCCCTCACATCTAACACCTCAGACAACTAGTACGCTTCATGCTTAACACACTAACGCATAAATCACCCCAAACGGACACTCTATGCGCCCTCATGCACCGTGAGTACCATGCCCATGCACAGTGGCTCGCCGGTGTGTGAACCCCATACGCCACTGCTGGTGGCGCACTCCAACCACAAGGATTCCTATCTTTCTATTTTCAATTCATCCACACCCTCAAACTGTACAAAAATCAAACTTTTAGAATTTATTTTATCCAGTTTTAAACAATCATCATCATCTGGACCCAGTATATCCCGATGACGGCAAAAGCTATCGTTAGGGTCTGGGGAGGGTAAGTGGTAGGCAGACAATACCTCTATCCTAAGGGATAGGGAGTCTGCTAATAGTGAGACTCCCGGCTCTATGTGTACTTGCATAAATGACATAATAATAGATATATACTGTGCTAGTGTGTTAGTGAGGAATTTCAATAAATACAAAAAAAGAATTTCGATATTAAAATACACATCAAGTGTATATGTACATGTAATGTAAAACAACAGTATAATATACACAACCAAGTGGAAAGCGTAGACAGCGTCTACGACTATCTATGTTCCTAAATATACTCTAAAGTGTCCCTATATATGACCTATACCTCGTTAACCTTAATCTTATGTCTCCATGAACTCTTATCATGGACCATGTCCTCAGAGAGATGCAAATCTAGTAGTTCATGCCTAATCTGCTCATTCCAAGTCAGTTTAGGCCTGACTTTACTCATGTTCCCCCTCTACAATAAGGCTTTCAATTGCTCTGACTGACGCTGTTATCTGTCTCCGCTTGACATGCCCAAACCATCTCATTCTTCCCTCCCTTATCTTATCTGTTATACTAGCCATGCCTAACCTTTCTCAAAACACCTTACTTCTGATCCGGTGTAGTATTGTATGCCCACACATCTACCTTAACATCTTCATCTCTGCCACTTCCATCTTCTGTAATTGTGACCTCTTGATGGCCCAGTTGTTTGTCCCATATAGCATTGCCGGTCGCATTGCCATCCTATAAAAGTCTCCCTTTAATTTATTTGGGAATTTTTTGTCACACAGCACCCCTGAGGCAGCCCTCTATCTACACCAGTCTGCTTGAACTCGATGTGCTACATCACTATCTATGTCACCGTTCTGCTGCATAAATGACCCTAGGTACTTAACTTACTTACCTCTGGTACCACTTGACCATCGATGGTGAGCTGGCTATCTTCACTGTCTGCTACGCTGCTGACGTCGCAATGCAGATACTCGGTCTTAGAATGACTAATCTTTAAGCCTTTTCTCTCTAAAACACCTCTCCACTGCTCTAGTCTCATACTTAGGGTATGTCTACTTTCTGTGACTAATACAATATCGTCAGCAAAAAGCATACACCACAAAACTGCCTCCTGTATCGGCTTTGACAGCTCGTCAAGGACAACTGCAAAAAGAAATGGACTCAATGCAGACGCTTGATGGAGACCGACCTCCACCAGAAAGAAGTTCATATTCCCCACAGGCGTACGAACGGTTTTTTTGTCCTAGGATACATATCTCTAATTATGTCCATATACTTCATAGGGGTCCCTCTTGCATCCAGACTATCCCATATCAAGCTACGTGGCACACTATCATACGCTTTTTCCAGATTGATGAAAACCATATGTAAATCGCGCTTCTTCTCTCTATACTTCTGTATTAATCTCTTGAGAATGTGTATTGCTTCCGTAGTTGCCCTTCCTGGCATAAAACCAAATTGGTTCACTGTAACTTGAGTTTCTCTCCTAATTCGAGTGTCTATTACTCTCTCCCACAACTTCATGGTATGACTTAGCAACTTAATCCCTCTATAGTTCCCACAACACTGTGCGTCTCCTTTGTTCTTATATAGGGGGACCACGACACTCTTTCTCCACTCATCTGGCATCTTCCCTGTTTTGTAAATACAGTTGAACAGAGTAGTTAGCCATTGGACCCATTCCTCTCCTAAATACTTCCATGTCTCAATGTGTATGTTATCTAGACCGACCGCATTAGCTCTTTCCATCTTCTTCAGTGCTCTCATCACCTCTCCTTATGTGATGTTCTGACAGTCATAGTTATTATGTTGTCGTTTTTGGTCAGTGGTGTTTTCTTGTTCTTCGTAGTCGTCACTACTGCCGTTGAAAAGACTGTGAAAGTATGTTTGCCATTTCAACTTGATGTCTTGTGCTTTGACTAATACATGTCCATCTTCTCCTTTTATAAACTTCCCGCCTCCTAGGTTCTGTCTCTTTCGATCCCTAGCTTTGACAATCTTGAACATATTCTGCTCTCCTTCTTTTGTTTCCAGTCTCTCATACATCCTTTTATAAGCTGCAGTCTTCGCCTCAGTCACTGCCTTCTTCGCCTCCTTCCTGGCGATTTTGTAATTCTTCTTCAATCTCACTTTCTCTTCCCCATTTGTACAAATTAACAGCTCTGTAAAATTTTTTGTTTGTCTTTTATTTTTTGTTGCACATCCTCGTTCCACCACCACGTCTCTTTTGTTAAGAAAAAGAGGTTTGAGAGATTCACAAAATGCATGATTTAAATAATGTGTACTAAAGAAATGCATGATACGTTTTATGGTTCGACACGTTTTTGCATGAAACCTGCATTAAATAGTTTATATATAATGTTGCAGTACTAACAATCCATGAAGCTTTAAAGGTTACGTCAAATGGCAAACATTTTTTGTGTTTGAACTATTTTCAGGTGCCACCATTGATGAACTAAACTAGTTCATTAAGTGAAGTACTTAGTTAAATGAACTAAGTAGTTTATTAAATAAAGATATATTTGGAAAAGGAACAAAGGAAACAAATTGAAGAATGGAAAGTCTCTCCCACCTCTTATTACACGTTTTTACATACATATATATATATATTCAGATTTTTCTTAAAAGGCACTATACACATATATTCCAACGTACTACCGACATGTTATATATTTTACGATGTACGTTAACGTCACACCACTATGCTTACCTCATATTTATGAGTATATTCAGGTCTTATATCATAGGATATAAGTCATGGTGATGAAAAAATTATTACGACACATTACATGGTTTTTAACCAAAAATTGTCATATCGGGTTACAACCGAAACTCCGCCAACGTGTCATGTACTTGCCATATATAGATGGCCAGCCCCTAAACTTCAAAAATGGCCACCAATTTAGTGGATTACATGGTATATTCAGCGATAAAATCATTCCATGTTGGCACACACAAATCAACCTCAATTAAGGCCAAATTGCGGAGATTTCAAATTCAACATTTTAGCACATGGGGCGCCACTTACACTCAGCATTTAGAGCTAAATATTCAGGTTATTCTATGTATATTATGTGTAACATAATATATATAACATGTTCAAAAAGTTTGAATATAATCGGAGAAAAATCGTGAAATCGACAAAAGTCGAAAATTCGGTTTTCTACGAACACGACACATGGAACGTTTTCTTGGCATGACATGTAGCATGTATCTAGACACTTTTTACATATTCAATACATACTAAAGTGTTATAGAATATTCAATTTAGGGCTGATTGGAATATAACATATGTGTATAATTATTGTGCACTATTTTACAAAGCTTACAAAAATAAAATTCAGCACATGCCAATCCTACATCACACGCCTAATACACCTTGATGAAGCATATGTGGAGCTTTTTTGGCATCTTGATTGGACAGGAATGAAGTATACAAGATTGGTGACATAAAGGAGGGAGCTACACAAGGTAATGTTTCAAACTATGTCACATATGTGACACATGTTGAAAATTCAGCATGTGTAAATAAGGTTGGCCGATTTCTTGATCTTAATTGTGACATATTTACCTCTTTAATTTAAATGGATTGATTTGATGATAAAATGACAATATTTTGAATATTTCTTGAATAGTGCACATGCTGAAAATTTCAGCATGTGAAGAAATCAAGGTGGCCGATTTTTGTGAAGTTAATGGAGATAATTTGTCTTGCAAATTAAGTGGAATTGATTATGTGACTTTAGGAAATATTTTAAACACTAATTTGGTACATGTTTTAAATGTAATGTTCAGATTTATACAGTCATCAAATGATGACACACCTCATCCAATCAATGCGTGCCAAGTAAGCAAGGCCAAGATGATCATCCAATGAAGTGTTGCGAAGTAAGCAAGTAAGGACTTAAAAGATAATTTCCAAGGGGAAGAAAAGGAAAGAGGGGGCGGCCAAACTTGTAAAAAAGAAGAGAAGAAGAGCAAATAAAAAACAAGACAAGTCTCACAAGTGCTATAGTGCAAAAACGTTTTCTACATCTTCTTCTTCTACCTTTCTTTCTTCTTCTCTCTCAAAGACTATTGTATCTACATTAAAATACATTGTATAGGCTTCATACAAACCACCATACACGCCTCATTTTTGTAAAAGGTTGATGTGTGATCAATCCTTCATTCGTTCGGTGGTGGTCTTCGTGATCATTGTGATTGCTTGTTTTGATTTTAAAGGATTGGAGTTGGTGTATAACTCCATCAATCCAGTGTGGTAAGGCGTTATTTTGTTTAGTGGTAACCCAGGAAGGTGTCATCGAAGACTGGAGTAGGTTGATTTAACCGAACCAGTATAAAATTCCTTGTGTTCTCTACTTTTCAGCACTTTACATTCAGTTTCCAACGCAGTGTATCATTTTCATTGCGATCTTAAAAATATCAAACGAATTTCAGAAATCACAATACTTTTCAAAAACATAGTCACATGTTTTAAGTTTCATTTGGCGCAAGTTTCAACCATTTTGGAAAAATATAAGTCATTCAAACGTCAATAGTTCGAAGACTAGTGCAGTCTGATTTTCAGGCTTACAAAGGTTGAGAATTTGAACGTATTTCACTAACTTTACAAAGGAAGTTTTCAAAATTGTTTCAACACAATTAAATACACATAGTAAGGGGTTTTTTCATTAAATTTTCAGACCATTTGGAGCCACGTTTTAATCGAAATAAATTTTTTAAACCAAACTACTGTTTTTGGCAGATTTGCGCAATCTGACCACCAACGATTTTTAAAGGCGTTAAAGGTTGAATTTTGATCTGAAATGTTTAGGAGATACTCAGAACATCTGAGACTATAATCTCTCCTAAGTTCAAAATTTTTGAAGACATGTAACCTAGTTTTTCAAACGTTGCAAAACAGGTCCTGACAACAGAAACTGTTTTCAGAAGTTGGGTTTTTGGATTAAAACAATTTTAAAAATCAAATTTTCCGCACCCACTATTGAGCCCCCCTTCTAGTGGTGCCTTACAAGTCTTACAAGTGGTATCAGAGAGCAGGCACACTCACGACAAAGAGATCCAACGATCTTAGTGAGATGGCAACCACTAGCTACAAAACCGTGCAAGAAGGAATGTCAACTATAAGGCTTCCTCTTTTTGATGCTTTCTCTGCGCAGGAAAAGGTCCAAAAGGTACTACGAAGTCCTCCATCCGAATGGGACCCTAAAGTCACCGCAATAGAGGAAAGTAAGGAAACAGAATCAATAAACGTGGAGGAACTATTTGGATCTTTAAAGGTATATGAAAAGAAACTCACTTTAAGAAATTCCGAGTCTATTTCTAAAAATGACAAGGCTATAGCATTTAATGTAGATGATAGTGACATAGATTCCGATGACGAAGATTTTATCACGATGGCTAAAAGATTAAGAAAGATCTTGAGAAAATCAATTAAAAACAAACACAATCCTACTTCATCTGAGAACCATAGAAATAAAAATGATGAAGAAATAAAGTGTTATGAATGTGGGAAACTCGGACACTTATCATATGATTGCCCTAACAAGGACAAACAAACGAACAAACACCTTGACAAGGATCGGATTAAAACTAGACTCGTCTCAGAACCTAAACAAAGGAGAAGAGCCTTGAAAGCCTCCACTTGGAGTGACACATCCGACTTTAAGACTGACGATACGGAAGAACAAAAGGCACAAGTATGCTTTACATCTAAGGCATCAAATGAGGTATCTTTCGACTCTGATTCTGATTCTGAATGTTCTTATGATGATTTATTTAGTCAATATTTAGAGTTGCATAAGTTCTCAAAGACTCTTACAAAAGAAAACAAACGATTAATTGAAGAGAAGAAGTTGTTAAATTTTCTAACACGAACCTTGTTTCTCAATTAAACGATTCAAAAGAAGAGTCATCATGCATCATCAATGCATTAAAATCAGAGATCTCATCACTAACTACACATAATAATGAAATGAAATCTGAGATTTCAAACTTGAAATCAAGGAATGAGGATTTAGAGAAAATGGTGAAACAATTTGACACGGAACAAACATGCTAGATCACATCATTTCTTCACAAAAGCATGATAGTGACAAAACCGGACTAGGATACGTTGAGAAAAATGAGTCACTAAACAAACCAACCAAATTCATTCCATCTAAGAAAATAGATGCATCTAAGACATATGTGGCATCTAAGAAGACACCTAGACCTTTCCCTATGACATCTCATTGTGCTTCATCTTCATATCATACGAGATATAATTTTGCGTCGTACAATACGAAAATAAACCATTAATGCATACACGAAATTCATTTACCAAAAATGCATCTAGATTACGCCCCGTGCTTGCAAACAAAAATGTTTATCAAAAACAAACATCATACTATGTGCATGATGACATTCTTGGCAAAAAGCCAAACGGATTTGCACCGAATGTCTATTATATTATATCTTCATCTCCTTTCTCACCTTTTGGAAGACCTAGAAAGGTCATCCAAATTTGGGTACCAAAAGAGACATTTTCAAAGGGTTGAATAAATAACCCTTAAAAACGCACTTTTGTTATTATTTGAAATGCATGATTTTTTATATAGAAATTGCTATCTCCATCTTTACATGCCCTTTTGATTTTCTTTCAAAAATAAAGGGAGAGAGAGTGCCTGATTTAAGGGGGCGTGAGGGAGAGATTGATTGCACAAATCAAGAGGGAGAGAATTCAAAATTCAAAATTCAAAATTCAAAATTTGAATTTGTGCACTATTGGAGGGGGAGAGACAAAATTTAAATCATGAGCTTAGGTTATTTTGTAAATCATCTAAAGGGGGAGATTGTTGAGAAAAAAAGTGTTTGAGTGATTCACAAAATACATGATTTAAGTAACGTGAACTAAAGAAATGCATGATACGTTTTATGACTTGACACGTTTTTGCATGAAACCTTCCTTATATAGTTTATATATAATGTTGCCGTACTAACAAGCCATGAAGCTTTAAAGCTTATGTCAAATGGCAAAATTTTTGTGTTTGAACTATTTTCAGCTGTCACCATTAATGAACTAAACTAGTTCATTAAGTGAAGTACTTAGTTAAATGAACTAAGTAGTTCATTAAATGAAGATATATTTGGAAAAGGCACAAATGTAGCGCCCCGTACTCGGCTACCCCTCGTACGGTGCACCCGCCGTACTCGGCTACCCCTCGTACGGTGCACCCGCCGTACTTTCCCTTTCGGAAAAGTACAAAGCGTCGATACTTAACTCGTAAAACCCATGGATAAACATGGATTACAAAGTCACGATCTTAACAGGTAGATAAAAATACGGCAGAATTTGAACTTTAATCCGAAAGCGTCAAATCGCGAATACATAGCAAAATTATACAAACTGAACCGATAGCAAACTACACCGCGAAATTATACAAACATTATCCGAAAAGAGTCCGAAAGTAGCTAAGTCCCAAAATGTCCCAAAGGCTCATCAAAAGCTTTCATCACCATTCTCTTAACAGCGACTTCAATAACCTATGGGTATGGCATCCTTGGCTCATCATCAATCCACTCGACTTCATTACCTTGCTCTGGGGGGAAAAATAAATGGGTGAGCGACAAAGTCGCCAGCAAGTATACAATAACACCGTACAATAAAGAGAAAACGACATACAAGAATCAAACCCCAATTCCTTGAGTTAAAACATACCTGTCAATACCTTTCCGAAGCATCATACTTAAAGTCATATCAACACTTAGCTAAGATCTAAATGTCATCACTTAGTTAGATTCTACGTGCTATAGCCAAACCTTACTTCTGTGAAAATGTATCATGCATAATGTGTATGAAAATGTTAATGCGATGCAAATGCAACGGGAAACATTCTTTCTTTCATTTAGACATGCTCATAAAAAAATGCTTGAACTTTCTTTCTTTCTTTCTTTTAAATCATGCTCATCATAAAACAAGAGAGTGTGTCAGCCTATTATACCGGGCATGACTCGGTTCTTATAACATGATCACCTTCAGGTCTATTATACCGGACCTGGCTCGGTTCTTATACTCTTCAGACCTATTATACCGGGCCTGGATCGGTTCTTATATCTCATCAGACCTATTATACCGGGCCTGGATCGGTTCTTATACTTCTCCAGATCAATTAACCCCGGATCTGTAGCGGGTTAAGCTGGCCAGAAGGGACAAAATTCTTTCAAAACAGAAACTTTATATAAACATCGATAAAATCATGAGCATGGAACATATGAGCATGTCAATGCAAGTGCATGAGATGCAACATGGTAAAATGCACTTATAACATCATAAACAACTTTCTTCATGGTCTGGAAAACGATCCAGCAGCATGTCCTGTATTGTCCGGCCTCAAAATCAACCTTTAGAGCCTATTTTCCAGAAACTAAAAATATGGACATGCACCGCATGATCTTAACCACATTCTGTACAAATTTCATGCGATTTCGACAAGCGTAGGTACCTCAATAAAAATAATTCCCAACAAGGGTACAACAGAAATTCTGCTGCACTCTCAACTCCATTCCTTACCTGGTCTCCATCCATAAACTCATTATGGGGCTCACTTAGCACCTGAAAATCTTTCCTATTTCCTTTATGAACAATATTCAAATGCCCATTCACCAAAACAAGTCAAAATAAATACGATACAATTCATACAAGCACAAAGGGTCAATCTGTCCTGTTTTCCAGAATGTTACACCAACTTTCCCTCAATGGTTTACCATCAAGATCAATAGATAAAATCACTTTATTTACATTGATACTTAGCTCTATGTCTTAAGTACTTCCTGTAAAAATTTCAGGTCAATCCAAGATGTTTAAGGTACTTAAATAATTTTTCTCACTAAGGTGGTACGACCCGAAACTGTTTTGACCCCTTGATACTAACAATTCATTTCTGACCAATCCACAAATGATTTTCCAGAAATTCCAACTCCAAAATAAAATAGACATGATAAGCTACGACCACACCAAAGATAAGCTCAATCCAACGTTTCGAAGGTCCTTAACTAAGTCCATCAATTTGGCATAAAATCTGTCCAGGATTCTGTTTTAACCGACATGCATAGAAGTATCCTTTCCTTCCTAATTTTCGTTCTTTAGCCTATAATCCAAGTTAATGGTCATTCAATGGACATAATAAGGCTTCCCTATACTAATTTAAGTCCTTTTTAGCATGCAAAAGTCATTCATATGGGCTGTTCATTCCTTCTAAACAAAACAGTCCCCTAGTCCAACAATTTCACATATTAGAATCACTAAAATGCTAGGTTTCATACCAATCATGTCTCATTCAATGTTAAACATAGGGCAGTCCCTAATCCATCACTTTTAACTCTTATTTCAAGTTTAAACATGCTTTCTATTGCAACATAAGAGAGGTCTATCATCCAAACTTTCAAGACATAAGAAAAGGTAACAACTTAGGCATATTTCCACTAAAATCACGTCTTAAGCTTCTAGACATTCAAGTATGCACATAATCACATATATTATAAGGGGTTAAAGTATACTTGCCTCTTCAAGCTAAAGCTCTTGTCTTTGCTTGGTTATGAAGTGAGATGTGATGAAATCCTTCACCTTCTTCACCTTAAGCATACGGTTTTTAAGGGAGTGAAATGAAAAGATTAGTTCTTTATTCAATAGAGGAAATAAGATAGGTTTGAGGGCTAGAGCATCTTACCAAAATGAGCTTGGAATGGAGATTTAAGTACCACAATATGTCACCACCTAAGAAAGTTGATGGGTTTCACCTATTTACACCATAAAACCCACGGTTTTGGGTATGGAGAAAGAGAGTTCATGTGAGCTTTATTCTTTACCAAAATGAGAATTCTCTTAAGGGAACTTGGAATAAGACTTACCTAGATGTCTTCTTGAGTCTTGAAGTTGAAGTTAAACTCCCATCCTTCAAGATGTTGGGGGCGAAATCTTGGTGAGGGGGATGGAAATTGTCTAAGTGTTTTGCTCTTGCATGATGAGAAGATAGATGTTTCTAGAATGATTTGATTTAAAACATGTTAGGACTTAAGAGAG
>AP025044.1:11168049-11232731 GCA_036186865.1 Eustoma russellianum | reverse complement strand
CCCAAGTTACTTTATTAAATCATGGTTACATTAACCTTGGTTTAGAGAAAAGTAACCATGATAGGATTGAAAAAAATCCTCCATGTCTAGGCACTAAGGGGACGGTTTTGGTTGGGGTCTTTATGACCTCAACCATACTACTTCCTTCTTTAAGGAGTTGTCTTAACTTGTTCCTTAAATGCATGTCTATTTTATTTTCTATTTATTCTTTGCATAATAACTTCTTGTCTTATTATTTTAACTAATAAAATTGGCTAGAGATTTCTAGAATATCTCCATATATAGGCCGAAATTTTTAGGCTTCTTGGGCCATTTGATATTTCTTGTAACTTTAGTTCATATACTATATTGTTTCGTATATTTTATTGTATTCTAAGATTAGCATATGTATGCATACATATTTCATATACACGCACATACATATATATTGGTATGTATGGTTCATATAACTCTACATTTCATGTATTACTTTCTTGAAGTTTCCCCTTATTTAATTTGGCTTGGTATCACCTTAATAATGATTAAGTGAAGAGGCTTAAATGGACTTAAGTAACATGCGCTAAAAGAAATTTCCGCTTTCATTCCGTCTCATATTCACAGTTTTCACGTACATGATCGTTGGGGTACAACATCCTTCCCCCCTTCAATAAAGTTTCATCCCCGAAACTTATGAATTGTCAAAGAGATAGGGGTACTTTTGCTTCATGCCTTCCTCTAACTCCCAAGTGGCCTCATCAACTGAATGGTTCTTCCATTGCACCTTGAGCATAGGAATAGACTTATTCCTCAACTGTTACGACCCGAGATCCCCGGCTAGTGGAAATGATGAAAATAGAACGCAAATACGATGTTGATGAAATTACAGTGGAATTTTAAATTTCTATTTAGAATTAATAAAGACATCGACATTAAATATCGGGGTTAGAAACACACATAAAAATAACCTTAAGGTAAGTTAACGGATATAACGAGACTGGATGAGACTAGACAATGACTGTATGAGACATACAAGGTATTTAAATAAATTAGTCGGTAGCAACATAAGTCGATAGAAATAAATCAAACCGAATAAAAATACCCGATACGATAACTATAATACACACTAGTATCATATTTTCTTCCACATTATCCTACATGGAAATAAAAGCCAAAACCCCTCCCATTACTCCACATGGGCGCCCCTTCCCCTCTCCATATGCCAATATTCCTTTTGCATTTTAAATTCCCCACTACATCACACTTTCTTTTTCTTTTCCCTTTTCCTTTTTACTTTCCATCTTGTTGTTCCCCACCCCCTAAAACCAACGGCATAGTCAAAGAAAAAGGAGGCTCCAACTACACTTTCTTTTCTTACTTTCAATTAAATATTATTCTACACCCCAATTATTCCACACTTCTTTGATTTTCACCCAAAAAGGGTTTCTCTTTCCTCTTTCCAACCCTTATAGCCGAAAGCCTCTCCTCCCCTCCATTCCATCCGAAATTTTCTTCACAAAACACATTCTTACATTCTACTTCATTCAAGCTAGAGAAACTGGGTATTGGTAGAACCAAGTAGCAAGAAGAACCAAAGTAAGAATTTCATTTAGAATGATTTTAAATACTCTCATACATTAATCTCCATACTTGCTCATCAATTTCTTATTTTGACATCTATGCCGTGAATTCATCAAGGAAGGAGAAACAATAATCTCCAAGCTAAGGTGAAGAAACTTTCAAATCCAAGCTTGACCAAAGTGAGCATAAAAATAGGCAAGTATTCTTCCTAGATCCTACATGGTTTTACAAATATTAAGTATTTATGTTCATATCAAAGTTGGATCATCATGTAGTATGTTCAAGATTCTCTTCTCAAGAAAGTATAGATCTATATTTGAATAATAAGTATATACATATATACACTACATACACACGCACACTATATACATATATATACACTATATATAAACACGCATATACATATACTATTATAAAGCATGTATGTTGATATATATTTATATATGTATAAGTGTATAGATCTACATATATGTATGTATAGATGAGTAGATGCATATATATATATAAATACACGGGTTTGTATAAAAGCATATATGTATATATATGCGCTTTTATATATATGTATGTATAGATGTATAAATGTATATATTTATACATGCGGTTTTGAGTATAAATGTATATATGTATACAATCGGTTTTTGATGTATAAATGTATATATATACATTCGGTTTTTATATATATATGTATGTATAGATGTATAGATCTATATATGTACATATACAGATCTATATGTATATATGTATATGTGTAATATATGTTCAAGACTTAAAAATGAATAAGCTTATGTGTGTGTGTATATATATCTCACTGTTTTATGTATATATATAGATATATACGTATATACGTCAGTTATATATATGTGTATGCAACATATACAATTCGGCCTTAAAGCCATCTCAAGGTTAAAGTATGATTTTGTATGTTTTATGTGTATATATGTGTAATATATATTTTAAAGAGAGAAAATGAATAAGTATTTGTGTATTACATACTATATAGTAAAAGGATTTTATAAATGTATATATTATATATGTATATTCGGCCAATAGGCCTAAATGACAAAAATGATTTCATTATATTTTTATACAAGTATATATATATATATATATATATATATATATATATATATATATATAAATGGCGTCATCTTCTCCAGGAGTAACCGGTGATCGAACCTTCGCCGCCGTCGTGTCCTCTGCCGCCGCTGCCGCTGTATCGTCTACCGCTATCATCGCTCCAAAGATCATCTCTAAACACAAAGGCCACCCTCTTCTCTCTTTTACGGATGCCGAGATCGACTCTCTTGCCGCTCCCTTCCGGTTTACGCTAGTGGGTACCTTTTGGTTTGGACGGCCACCACTGAAAATCATACGTGATGTCTTTGATCGCATTGGCTTCAAATCCGATGTCAAGATCACGCTTTTAGATCAAACACACATATTGCTGAATTTCCTCCATGAACCCGACTACATCCGCTGCTTTTACCGGAGATCCTGGACGATCGCAGGCTGCTCAATGCGAGTAACGAAATGGACCGTCGACTTTGATCCTACTGCAGATGCACCGATTGTCCCAATTTGGATTTCGCTGCCAGGATTGCCACTTCATTACCAACAAAAGGCATCAATTTTTGAAATAGCACGTACAGTTGGCCACCCGATCAAACTTGATGTTGCTACTGCGGACGGCCTTCGCCCTTCGGTGGCGCGAATATGCATAGAGGCTGATATATCCAAGGAGTTACCCAAGAAAATTTATCTAGAAGGGAAACAAAAGATTCATCAACAGCAGATTATTATGAAGATTTACCCTCTTTTTGTATGGAATGTCGCAGGCTAGGTCATGCAACGTCAACTTGCGGCCAGAATTCTCAGGATATGCCGCCGCCGCCATCAACTCACCAAAAACCTAAACAACGCTGGACTCCAAAGAAAGGACCAAAAGATTCCACCTTGGACTCGGTCCCTGTAACCTTGTTGCGTAAACCCACAGGGCATAACCCGCAGCCTTCAACCCAGCCTGCTGCTGCGTCTCCAGAACTCGAGCCCACGCATTGTCAGCAGAAGGCCAGACTCAATCCACCTCCACAGATAGGCCAGGTGGAGGAAGAGTTCCATCTTCAAAGACTTTTTGATGAGCCACCCCATGTAGAGAAAGTCAACTTGGATGAACCAGATGCTTATCAAGTTTCGGACTCAGATGCGGATAACATACCCATGACAGTGCATACAGACGAAGCCTCACGTGCGCAATTTCTGCAACAAATGCGAGAATCATTACATACGATCAAAGCCCGTTTATCCATTAGACGACAGATTTCTTCTTCTACGGATGCCCCACTACATGATACTGAAGAATCATCCTTAGACGGATTCATGCCAGTCGCCCCAAGGCGCCGACGTCGCCGTAAACATGAACTGCCACCTAGACCTCCTTCTACTGTTACAACAAGAAGTGCTACACGTATGGGACCATCCACCTCACTGTTGCCATGAATGCCATCACGTGGAATGTACGAGGGATACGTACTTCATTACAGCGCTTACGTACATTGACACATCAATCCAGCGTATCTCTTCTGGTCATTATCGAACCAAAGCAACGCTCATCAAAGCTTACCTTCTATCGGTTGAAATTGGGTTTCTCGAATGCTTTAGAAACATGTCAAGGTAATATCTGGATTTTTTGGAATGCTTCGCTATTGCGGTTTGTAGATGTGCAACATGGCATCCAAACATCCCATTTGTCTTTTAACTACATACCCTTGCATCAAACCTTTGTGTGGTCGGTTGTATATGGTAAGCATTCCATTGCTGCAAGACAACCGCTATGGGAATCTCTCAATAATTTTTCACAACATAACACACTGCCATGGATTGTTAGTGGGGATTTTAATACATTTCTATCGCTTGATGAACATGAGGGTCGCTCCACGCCACCCCTGCGCAATTTACAAGATTTCAGTCACTGCGTTGATGTCTGTGGGTTGCAGGATTTGCCTTTTATTGGATCTCCTTTTACTTGGTCGCGCGGAACTGGTCAAGGTAGAGTTCGACGTCGATTAGATAGACACTTGTGCAATGTAGCATTCTCTGAATTATTTGCCAATATCTCCATCAACCATCTATCTCGAGCCACCTCTGATCACTCTCCCATGTTACTCAAATGCTATTCTACTGTTGAAAGAGTTCATGTCCCATTTCGGTTCATCAATGCATGGGTAAATCATTCGGACTTTAAGTCATATGTGCAACAACATTGGACTCAATACCCAATGATAGGTGGCATCCGTGGCTTATACATGAAGCTTAATAGATTGAAAAAAGATCTTCAACTTTGGAATAAAAATGTTTATGGAAACATCTTTAACAATGTTGTGGATGCTGAGGCTGTGTATCGCAGGCTTGAAGTTGCTTTTGATCGGGATCCTTCGCCTGACAACCGTGCATCTCTGTCCTTGGCTCAAGCCAAACTGATTTAGGCCACCCAAGCTCAAACATCCTACTGGGCTCAGAAATCAAGAATAAAGTGGATATCTGAAGGAGAGGCAAACACCGCATACTTTCATGCTATTGTTAAGGATAAGCATCGCCGCCAACGTATTGCCAATCTTCGCAACTCTAGAGGCGAACTTCTGCAGGACAATGCATCATTAGGAACTGAAGCAGTCTCATATTATCACAAACTGTTTGAGCATGAAGAAGTTAATGGGATTGCTGAATTTATAGCTCATATCCCCTCACTTGTAACAACAGAAGATAACGACATGCTGCTACATTTGCCATCTGCGGATGAAGTAAAGGAAGCCGTGTGGACCTTAAGTCCAATCAGTGCAGCAGGTCCGGATGGTTATAATGGTCAATTCTTTCGTACATGTTGGGATATATTACAACTTGATGTCACTCTTGCCGTTCAAGAATTCTTTCTGGGGGTGCCTCCACCGACATCCATGTTATCATCCATTATCACATTGATTCCTAAGAAGCCTCATCCACTTACATATGCGGACTTTCGGCCTATTTGTTTATCCAACTTTATAAGCAAGGTAACCACGCGCATCCTAGCCTCTCGCTTCAATGTCTTACTTCCTCGACTCATTTCTTCGGAACAAATAGGATTCTTGAAAGGCCATGACATTAGTGAACATGTTACCATGGCCAACGAGATGGTGCATTTACTAGACAGAAAGGTTCGTCATGGTCAAGTTATGATCAAACTAGATATGGCTAAAGCTTTTGACCGTGTAAACTGGTCGTATCTCGAAGCCATTATGCTTAAGTTTGGGTTTGCATCTCGTCTTCTACGCATTATACTTAACAACATGCGGCTTTCCAAATTATCCATCTCAGTCAATGGTACATCGCATGGTTTCTTCTCACCCACACGAGGAGTCAAGCAAGGGGATCCGCTATCACCACTCTTATTTATAATCTGCTCCGAAGGTTTCACTCGGGGTCTACATAGACTATTCACGTCTCATCAGCTTAGAGGCTTTGCATCTGGAAGAGTCTTGCCAGTATCTCATTTAGCTTACGCGGATGATCTTCTAATTTTTCTTAATGCTTCAACCCACAACTTGGGCCGATTTCAAAATTTGTGCAAGAATATCAATGCGCTTCCGGCCAACTTGTCAACTACACGAAGAGTCAGTTTGTATGCAGCTCTTATCTCACAAGTCGACAGCAAAATAACATCGCACAAGTTTTAGCCATGCAACCATCCTCTCTCCCAATCAAATACCTGGGCTCTTATCTTTATCGTGGAGTCAACCGGGCTTCCTACTGTACCTCGCTCTTGCAGCATTTTGACACTAAGTTAACGGGCTGGTCCAGCCGTCTTTTATCTCCTGGCAGTAGACTCATTTTGATCAAATCGGTTCTAACAGCTATCCCCCTACATATTCTTGCTGCATCCCGCCTACCCAAGAGCATCATCCATGCACTCAATAGAAAAATATCCCTTTTTTTGTGGGCCGGACAACACCAATGGACTGCACTTGGCAAATTATGCTATCCAGAAGCAGAAGGCGGTTGGGGCATCCGTAGCTTAACGCACATACAACAAGCATACGATTGTAAACTTTGGTGGAGTTATCATACAAGTGATTCGCTATGGGCAACATACATGCGGGCTCGTTATGGTTCTAGAATGGATTATTTGGCTCGCATATACGACTCTCCCGGCTGGAAAAGAATATGTTCCACACATACTCTATGCATGCAATTCACGATGGGCCACCCTTCCCCTTTTTGGCGCTCCAGCCCAACTGGAAAATTCGCACTAAATATGCATATGAGGATGTGAGACCGCATCACACACAGTTACTCTCCCACAAATTCATTTGGTGGAAAGGCATTCAAAAGACAATCTGTTTGTTTATGTGGAAGCTGTTTCATTCGGCCCTTCCTATGGAAGATAACGTGAAGACGTTCTCTTGCGTATGCCCAACAATCTGCCCGTTCTGCAAAAATGCCTCGGCCACTATTTCACATATCTTTCTGCTTTGTCCGCATGTTCAGCCTGTCTGGTCGCAGCTTTCTGTGCTCCTTGATGGTCCAGCGACCCATGCATCGAATATACGACATCACCTTCTTCAATGGTGGCTTCTCTCCTCTGCTTCATCCTTAAAAGGCAACTTTAAAGTTGTTGGTCCAATCATGCTTTGTTGGGCAATTTGGCGCATATACACAAACCATATATTTGGTGAATCGGATTTGTCGGTCACACACATGCTACACTTAACTAAACAAGCTTGTTTTGATTGGGCTGCTTCGCGATCTGGCACGGCCATAGCCCAATTCATACCCTCACTGATCAACAATGGGTTTTCTCCTCGTCTTCGACCAAAAAGAGCATTAGTATTGAAATGGATATGTCCTCCAACTGGGAAGTTAAAATTAAATGTAGATGCCTCGGCTGGAAGCTCACATGCAGCGGCAGGAGCCATCCTTCGTGATACCAATGGTAAGATGATTGCAGGTCTCTCATTTCGCCTACCCGTCTTGCCTCCTATCCAAGCAGAGCTACAAGCAATTGTTTATAGTCTACTATACTTTGGCTTGTTACATCGGAACATCATCATTGAGACGGACTGTCAGCATTTAACACACTCCGTGGCCCACATAATCACTGCTCTTCCAGAATACAACAGGCTTTCACATCTCCTACGCATAACAGGCAGTACGCTGCATTATATCCCAAGGGAGATCAATATGGTGGCCCACTATCTCTGTCTTCACGCTAGATTTCAGCCGCTCACTTGTCTGTTCACCACGGTCTCACAATTGCCGCAAATGGCCCGTGCTTTTTATCATACCGATGGCCTATTCCATGCGCTTCGAACGTAACACACACAAATGGTTACAAATATTGGTTGCCTGCATATATATTATGCAGGCAACGCGGGTACCTCATCTTTCTCTTAATGCATCTACACGCTATATTTATTTCTTGCTGTTGCCTGTAGTCTATGTACTATGGGCAACTTCGGTACGAATTCAGAGTTACAATTTACTACTGTCGTATATACAATGTGTTGATACTAATGCACCATTATCTTTGTTTTGCCGAGGGACGATCATCTACAAGCGGGCTGATTCACTATTAATGGCATGCAAATTCGGCGGCAAGCTATATTACTGGATTATCAAGACTGCGGTTTTCTCAGGCTACTTCGACCAAGTATCAAAATTATTGAAGCCCATCCACAACTTCATCATACAGGACATATGGAGGATTTATAAATATTTGAATGTCCAAGCCTGCAATCCTTCCAATCAAATAAATATGTACGCTTTTTCCTTCGCCAAGGTTTTATCCACAAGGGTGGTTTTACTTGGCAAGGTTTTAATGCGGCATATCATATTTGATTGGAGATTGCACATACTAGCTGCTTTATACTTTTGGTTTTCGTATGATATACTCTGATGTAACAAGGTATTCTCCACCATAACGGAGCTTTAATATTAATAAAAGTTTCTCTTTAAAAATATATATATATATATATATATATATATATGATGAATATGTTAAGATATGAAAGTGAATAAGTTTTGAATATTATACAATATAACATAAAATGATATATATATTCGGCCAAAAGTGAGGCTTTGATCTAATAAAATAGCTTTTCTAAAAAAAAATACTATGTATATATATTCGGCCATTAGGCCTTAGTGACAAATATAATGATTTCATTATATTTTTACACAAATACATATGTATATATGATAAATATGTTAAGTTATGAAAGTAAATTAAGTATGGAAATTATGTATTAAGTTATGAAAAGTATGAAATCATAGATGAAATGTAAAGTAATTAGAAATTTTCATGATGTTGGCATTTAAGTTATGAAATATGAAAAAAAAAATTTATTGTGCCTATACACACTTAAAGAACATTCATATGTACTAAAGTATATATTGTACATACATGGAATTATATACATGTTGAATATGATGTTATGACAAATTATTTTATTTCATGTTAATTGTATTCTTACGTGTTATAAATTAATATGTGTAAGTTAAGATATAAGTTATGAAATTCCTAGATGATATGTTGACGGAAATAGGAAGTTTATGCCCTATGTACTTAAGTTATGATTTATGAAGTCTATGTGTGGACTTGATATTAAGAGAAAGAGGGTTATGGTATTTCTTTAAGTTATGATAATTAGACTGTAAGTATGTAAGTGATGTTACTAGTGGTAGCATGACAAGATACCCTTATTTGACCGAGTCTCACGTTGCATGAAAACAAGATTTGCAAAGTTATGTTGTCACATCTCATGTTTTGAAAAATCATATGCATGTGAATAATAAACGCGAGACGATTGATTCCATCGACACACGATATGTTATGTTATGTTATGTTCATGATTACGATCATGTTATGTTCACCAGTGTGACATTGGTACCGGGGTGGTAGATGTCAGGGGCATATGATTACGTATGTGGCTGACTGTAACACCGGGTCTGGGACACGGGATCTCTGTCATAGCGCATCACCGTTGGTACATGTACATATGTCATGATGTTTATGTCGTACATGTATTATATAGGGAATCAATCGGTATGTCGTGTGTTATTATTCTTATGAAAAGTGCTATAACCAATGATGAAAATGTTATGTCTTCATGTTATGAAAATGTCATGTCATGCAAGTTATGAATATGTCATTTTACGCAAGTTATGAAAATCATGTCAAGTTATGAAATGTCACGTTTATGAAAAGTCATGATTACGAAAAAGTCATGTTTATGAAAAGTCATTTATGAAAAGTCATGTTTTATGCATCACGTCATGATCATGCTAGCATATGTTACCTTCATAAGATCCTTAAGTTACGATATGATACCGTAAGAGATTCTTAAGTTATGATGTCATTGATTTTAGTATGAGTTATGAGTTAGAAGCTAAGTATGGACATGTTATGATGTTATGGACTAAGTACTATGATATGTAAGTATGTTATGTTGATGAATTCTCCTTGTTTTATTCTCAAAGTTCATAATATGCCATACTAAAATTACTTTTTAAAATGCAAATATGTTATCTATTTTTGATACAAATGTTTATTAGACTTGTCACTCTATTTCCATGTATGATCCACATGTCGTATCTAGAAAGACTACTTGCTGAGCGATTAAAAGACGATGGCTATCGCTCATACTTGCCTTTAATTATCATTTCCAGATAACAGGTTCATTTACAGATTTGTTGAGAACAGGCTAGAAGGATCACTGATAATGAAGAAACATATTGAGAGACTCGCTTCAAAGGCGTCAAGTCTTGATTTATGATGTAATTCAGAAAGTTTCAACATTATGTATATTTTGGTTGATAGAGATTATGATGTAGTACATTGCATGTCGATGATGATTTGTTTATGTTATGTTGCTTCCGCTTATCGATCCATTATTCATGTCGACATGTACATGTATAGTATCGACGCTTCGTACTCTATGGAGTAGAGTACGTCGGGTGCACTGAGCCGGAACCCTGGTTTCGGGCGGGGCGCTACATCAACGCTTTCACTTCCCTATCAATTATCCTTTCGGGTTCCTCAACATATGATATATCAGCTTCAATCCTCAAAGGTTGTTCATCCATAATATGACTCGAATCATGCACATACTTACGCAATTGAGATATATGAAACACATTGTGTAATTGAGACAACGATGGTGGTAGTGCAAGTCTATAAGCAACTTCTCCAATCCTTTCCAAGATCTCAAATGGTCCAATGAATCTAGGACTAAGCTTCCCTTTAATTCCGAACCGCTTTACTCCTTTCGATGGAGATACCTTCAAGAATACCTTATCTCCTACTTGAAACTCAAGTGGTCGACGCCTCACGTCGGCCCACACCTTGCTTCTATCCTGAGCAGCCTTCAATATTTGTCTTACAATAATAACCTTTTCCTTGGTTTGCTCTACTAAGTCAGGTCCTGTGAAAATCTTATCTCCAATCTCATCCCAATACAATGGCGATCGACATTTTCTTCAATAAAGAGCTTCATAAGGAGCCATTCCAATAGATCTGTGATAGTTGTTATTGTATGAAAACTCAACCAACTTCAAACTCTTATCCCAGCTACCTCCAAAGTCCAACACACAAGCACGCAACATGTCCTCCAATGTTTGAATTGTTCTCTCTGATTGACCGTCAGTCTGGGGATGAAAAGCTGAACTCATGTGAACTTCCGTACCCATCGCTTTCTGAAATGCCGTCCAAAACCTTGAGGTGAAGCGGGGGTCTCGGTCACAAACTATGCTCATAGGAACTCCATGCAAACATACAATCTGATCAACATACATAGAAGCCAACTTTTCCATGGGTGCTTTAATCGACATTGCCATGAAATGAGCACTCTTCGTCAGACGATCCACAATAACCCAAATAGTGTCATATCCACTTCTTGTCTTAGGTAAATCGGTCACAAAATCCATAGCGATGTGATCCCACTTCCACTCAGGCACCTCAAGTGGTTGCAATAATCCAGCTAGCCTCTGATGTTCTGCTTTGACTTTCTGACATACAAGACATTTCTCAACAAACTCTGCTATCTGATTCTTCATTCCTGGCCACCAAAACTTTTGCTTCAAGTCATGATACATCTTATTTGCTCCTGGGTGAATAGACAATCGAGAATTATGAGCTTCATGAAGCACTTCACTTCTTATCGCATCATCATTAGGCACACACAATCGACCTCTAAACTACAAACTGCCGTCACTACGGACTTCAAAATCGTCAGATGGCTTCTCCTTTAGCTTGCTCTTATCTTTCATCAATGCATCATCCTTAACTTGAGTCTCCTTAATCCTATCGATCAGAGAAGGAACCACTACTAACTTTGCAAGCACGTCGGAAATCGAATTCACTTCTTTCAGACCAAACTCTTCCATATCACGCTGTAGAGGTGGTTGACGGGGATGACTCGTCTTACGACTCAAAGCATCAGCAACTCTATTAGCTTTACCTGGATGATACTGAATAGAGATGTCATAATCCTTAATCAACTCAAGCCATCACCTTTGGCGCATATTCAGCTCCTTTTGAGTGAAGAGGTATTTCAAACTCTTATGATCCGTGAAGATCTCGCACTTCTCTCCATACAGATAATGACGCCAAATCTTCAGAGCAAATACAACTGCTGCAAGCTCAAGGTCATGTACTGGATAATTCTGCTCAAACGGCTTGAGCTGGCGAGATGCATACGCAATCACACGCCCATTCTGCATAAGAACACAACCCAATCCATTCTTGGAAGCATCACTATAGATCACAAACTGTTCTCCTGGAATGGGTTGAGCCAAAACTGGTGCAGACGTCAACCTTGCCTTCAGTTCAGAAAAGCTACTTTCACAATCCTCATTCCATACAAATTTTGTCTTCTTCTGTGTCAATCTAGTGAGTGGCATAGCTATCTTTGAAAATCCTTCAACAAACTTGCGGTAGTAACCGGCCAGACTGAGAAAACTCCTTACTTCAGTGACATTGGTCGGTCTCGGCCACTCAGTAATTGCCTCAATCTTTCTGGGATCAACCGAAATCCCATTTTCAGTAATAATATGGTCCAGAAATGACACGCTACGCAACCAAAACTCACATTTACTGAATTTTGCATAGAACTGATGCTTTCTTAGAATACCAAGTATTGTCCTCAGATGGGCTGTATGAGTTTCCTCATCAGGCGAATAAATCAGGATATCGTCAATAAAGACGACCACATACTTATCCAATTGGTCCCGAAACAACCGATTTATAAGATCCATAAACGCTGCAGGGGCGTTGGTCAGTCCAAAAGGCATCACGAGAAATTCATAATGTCCATATCTCGTCCTGAATGCTGTCTTAGGAATATCCTCAGCTCTTATCTTCAATTGAAAATATCCAGATCTTAGGTCCACTTTGCTAAACACCCGAGCTCCCTGCATTAGAATACTTTAGATATTATTCATGATTATTGTATTGAAATAAGACTTGGTAATTACTGACCCGAAGCTGGTCGAACAGATCGTCGATCCGAGGCAACGGATACTTATTCTTTATGGTGATCTTGTTGAGTTCTCGATAATCAATACACAGCCGCATACCTCTATCCTTCTTCTTTACAAATAAAACTGGGGCACCCCATGGTGACACACTTGGACGAATCAACTTCTTTTCCAATAACTCATGCAATTTCTCTTTTAGTTCCTTCAGCTCAGCGGGGTGCCATGCGGTAAGGAGCTTTAGAAATGGGCTCAGCTCCGGGGATGAGGTTTATCTCAAAGGAAATTTCTCGATCAGGGGGAAGTCCTAGTAGTTCCTCTGGAAAGACATCAAGAAACTCTTGAACTACCGGAACTTGCGAAATGTCCACTGCTGCCTGCTCGGCACTAAGAGCATAAATAAGATAGCCTTGACATCCCTTTCGCAACGCTCGACGGGCACGAGCTGTATTCACAAAAATATTCTTTGACTTTTTCAACTTAGGACCTCCTTGAAATGATACTTCCTCTTGCTCCGGGGCTCTGAAAGTGACTTTCCTTTGATTGCAGTCAATATGGGCATGGTTCTTAGACAACCAGTCCATACCAAGAATAATGTCAAAGTCACTAATAGCAATCGGGATCAGATCAGCCACGAACCGATGGTCATCAAGCTCGACCGCGCAATTCTTATACAGATAATGAGACGTAAGCACCTGATCACCAGCGGCTTGGATTTGATAGAGTGATTTCAGCCGGATAGGATCATGGTCTAATCCCTTTGCAAATTTCTTAGATATAAAGGAGTGGCTGGCGCCACTATCAAACAACACATTTGCGGGCATACAACATACAAGAATAGCGCCTGAATCATACAAAGCTTTAACTACGCAGCAATATAATATTTATCAACTTAGTATTGCATAATTTTAAATCATAACAGCCACGACGTCTCCATCTTTCTCAACTGCAGCATCGGTCATCACATGCACACGCGCATTCGGGCGCTGACGTTGGTTTCTCTGCTGCTGACCATCACGCTCACGACAATCTCTCAGAATATGCCTAGTCTTTCCACATCCAACACAAGCAGCTCCCTTATCAGGGCAATCCCTAATTATATGACCAGTCTTGCCGCAACCAAAGCACTTACCAGCTTGTACATAGCACTCGCCCAAATGATTCTTCTGACAATGGGGACACATGGGAATGGCCTGCTGCTGCTGTCCTTGACTTCCTTGATTATTTCTTTGATTATTCCGATTATGCCCATGGCGCTGTCCACGATTCTGATTTCCTCTTTGGTTCTGATTCTGCTGTCTACCTTGCCTCCCATGAAAATTCTGTCTAGTCATTTTCCTTGCTCCTTTCTCACCAGAAGTGTTCCTTCCTCTTTTCTGGCCCATCGTCGCATCACGACGAATGATATCCTTCTCAATCCGATAACATGCATCAACGAGCGCCTCAAAATCAGCAGAGATAACATTTACCAACCAAGTGCGAATCCTTGGGTTCAGCCCACTCTCAAACTTCACCATCTTAGATTCCTCATCATTCATCGTGGCCGGAGAAAATCTACCCAAAGCTAGAAACTTGCTCACATATTCAGACACAGTCATACCAGGTTCTTGCTTCAACATTTCAAAATCATGCCTCTTTTGCATCTTCACTGACGTAGGAAAATAAAACTTGTTGAACTCTTGGATGAATCTCTCCCATGGAATAGGTCGGGGCAAAGGTTGCAGCTTAGCCTTCCACCACTGGTTCGCCTCTCCAAGGAGGAAAGGCCTCACAGCTTGGGTTTTCATATTGTCAGGGGCTCCATTCAGTTCAAAACAGTTCTCCACTTCATCTAGCCATTTTTCAGCCATATCGGGGTCAGACTTGCCTTCAAAAGGCGGCACATTCGCTTTCTTGAGCTTCTCAAAGTAGTACTGCGCATCTCTTATCGGTTCATAAGGAGGAGGAGGGGCTACTTGCTGAATCATTCCCTGGCCAATCTGAGTTATGGTCTGACAGAATGCTTGGAAATCTGGAATAACAAGTGGCACTTGCGGAAGAGGGTTTCCTTGAGCTAGTGGGGGATTTTCATTCTGCGGTGGAGGAGGAGGCGGTGGATTCTGATTCTGAGAAGGAGATGGAGGGACTTGATCTTGAGGTTGTGGAGGGTTGGGTTCGGGTGCGTGGGCAGCATCTCTGCGAGGTCTACCACGAGTCCGAACAATCTGTATACGGAGCAGAAAGATATATTTATGTATATATGGATCGAGATGACTGACTGGATTTAGACATGCTTGGAAAAGGAATTTAAAGCAGGAAAAAGAGTCAATATGCGACATATCAGGCTAGCAGATAAACCAAGGGGACCCTATTTCCAATCTAAGTTGTCTAAGCTAAGGCCATCTCTCTTCTAAGATCATGACTTAATTCTAAGATCAATTCTTAGTTTTCTAAGATCATAACTTAGCTTCTACGTTCTGCCCGAATCTAGATCCTGGGCTCTGATACCACCTGTAGCGCCCCGTACTCGGCTACCCCTCGTACGGTGCACCCGCCGTACTTTCCCTTTCGGAAAAGTACAAAGTGTCGATACTTAACTCGTAAAACCCATGGATAAACATGGATTACAAAGTCACGATCTTAACAGGTAGATAAAAATACGGCAGAATTTGAACTTTAATCCGAAAGCGTCAAATCGCGAATACATAGCAAAATTATACAAACTGAACCGATAGCAAACTACACCGCGAAATTATACAAACATTATCCGAAAAGAGTCCGAAAGTAGCTAAGTCCCAAAATGTCCCAAAGGCTCATCAAAAGCTTTCATCACCATTCTCTTAACAGCGACTTCAATAACCTATGGGTATGGCATCCTTGGCTCATCATCAATCCACTCGACTTCATTACCTGGCTCTGGGGGGAAAAATAAATGGGTGAGCGACAAAGTCGCCAGCAAGTATACAATAACACCGTACAATAAAGAGAAAACGACATACAAGAATCAAACCCCAATTCCTTGAGTTAAAACATACCTGTCAATACCTTTCTGAAGCATCATACTTAAAGTCATATCAACACTTAGCTAAGATCTAAATGTCATCACTTAGTTAGATTCTACGTGCTATAGCCAAACCTTACTTCTGTGAAAATGTATCATGCATAATGTGTATGAAAATGTGAATGCGATGCAAATGCAACGGGAAACATTCTTTCTTTCATTTAGACATGCTCATAAAAAAAATGCTTGAACTTTCTTTCTTTCTTTTAAATCATGCTCATCATAAAACAAGAGAGTGTGTCAGCCTATTATACCGGGCATGACTCGGTTCTTATAACATGATCACCTTCAGGTCTATTATACCGGACCTGGCTCGGTTCTTATACTCTTCACACCTATTATACCGGGCCTGGATCGGTTCTTATATCTCATCAGACCTATTATACCGGGCCTGGATCGGTTCTTATACTTCTCCAGATCAATTAACCCCGGATCTGTAGCGGGTTAAGCTGGCCAGAAGGGACGAAATTCTTTCAAAAAAGAAACTTTATATAAACATCGATAAAATCATGAGCATGGAACATATGAGCATGTCAATGCAAGTGCATGAGATGCAACATGGTAAAATGCACTTATAACATCATAAACAACTTTCTTCATGGGCTGGAAAACAATCCAGCAGCATGTCCTGTATTGTCCGGCCTCAAAATCAACCTTTAGAGCCTATTTTCCAGAAACTAAAAATATGGACGTGCACCGCATGATCTTAACCACATTCTGTACAAATTTCATGCGATTTCGACAAGCGTAGGTACCTCAATAAAAATAATTCCCAACAAGGGTACAACAGAAATTCTGCTGCACTCTCAACTCCATTCCTTACCTTGTCTCCATCCATAAACTCATTATGGGGCTCACTTAGCACCTGGAAATCTTTCCTATTTCCTTTATGAACAATATTAAAATGCCCATTCACCAAAACAAGTCAAAATAAATACGATACAATTCATACAAGCACAAAGGGTCAATCTGTCATGTTTTCCAGAATGTTACACCAACTTTCCCTCAATGGTTTACCATCAAGATCAATAGATAAAATCACTTTCTTTACATGGATACTTAGCTCTATGTCTTAAGTACGTCCTGTAAAAATTTCAGGTCAATCCAAGATGTTTAAGGTATTTAAATAATTTTTCTGACTAAGGTGGTACGACCCGGAACTGTTTTGACCCCTTAATACTAAAAATTCATTTCTGACCAATCCACAAATGATTTTCCAGAAATTCCAACTCCACAATAAAATAGACATGATAAGCTACGACCACACCAAAATAAGTTCAATCCAACGTTTCGAAGGTCCTTAACTAAGTCCATCAATTTGGCATAAAATCTGTCCAGGATTCTGTTTTTAACCGACATGCATAGAAGTATCATTTCCTTCCTAATTTTCGTTCTTTAGCCTATAATCCAAGTTAATGGTCATTCAATGGACATAATAAGGCTTCCCTATACTAATTTAAGTCATTTTTAGCATGCAAAAGTCATTCATATGGGCTGTTCATTCCTTCTAAACAAAACAGTCCCCTAGTCCAACAATTTCACATATTAGAATCACTAAAATGCTAGGTTTCATACCAATCATGTCTCATTCAATATTAAACATAGGGCAGTCCCTAATCCATCACTTTTACCTCTTATTTCAAGTTTAAACATGCTTTCTATTGCAACATAAGAGAGGTCTATCATCCAACCTTTCATGACATAAGAAAAGGTAACAACTTAGGCATATTTCCACTAAAATCATGTCTTAAGCTTCTAGACATTCAAGTATGCACATAATCACATATATTGTAAGGGGTTAAAGTATACTTGCCTCTTCAAGCTAAAGCTCTTGTCTTTGCTTGGTTATGAAGTGAGATGTGATGAAATCCTTCACCTTCTTCACCTTAAGCATACGGTTTTTAAGGGAGTGAAATGAAAAGATTAGTTCTTTATTCAATAGAGGAAATAGGATAGGTTTGAGGGCTAGAGAATCTTACCAAAATGAGCTTGGAATGGAGATTTAAGTACCACAATATGTCACCACCTAAGAAAGTTGATGGCTTTCACCTATTTACACCATAAAACCCACGGTTTTGGGTATGGAGAAAGAGAGTTCATGTGAGCTTCATTCTTTACCAAAATGAGAATTCTCTTAAGGGAACTTGGAATAAGACTTACCTAGATGTCTTCTTGAGTCTTGAAGTTGAAGTTAAACTCCCATCCTTCAAGATGTTGGGGGCGAAATCTTGGTGAGGGGGATGGAGATTGTCTAAGTGTTTTGCTCTTGCATGATGAGAAGATAGATGTTTCTAGAATGGTTTGATTTAAAACATGTTAGGACTTAGGAGAGGGGGACGGTTTTGGAGGGATTTTTGTGAGGGTTAGGGCTTTCTTGAATGTTAATCAAGGTTAAGTTAGTATAACCTTGGTTACTTTATTCAAACTATAGTTACTTTTGTGCTAACCCAAGTTACTTTATTAAATCATGGTTACATTAACCTTGGTTTAGAGAAAAGTAACCATGGTAGGATTTAAAACAATCCTCCATGTCTAGGCACTAAGGGGGCGGTTTTGGTTGGGGTCTTTATGATCTCAACCATACTACTTCCTTCTTTAATGAGTTGTCTTAACTTGTTCCTTAAATGCATGTCTATTTTATTTTCTATTTATTCTTTGCATAATAACTTCTTGTCTTATTATTTTAACTAATAAAATTGGCTAGAGATTTCTAGAATATCTCCATATATAGGCCGAAATTTTTAGGCTTCTTGGGCCATTTGATATTTCTTGTAACTTTAGTTCATATACTATATTGTTTCTTATATTTTATTGTATTATAAGATTAGCATATGTATGCATACATATTTCATATACACGCACATACATATGTATTGGTATGTATGGTTCATATAACTCTACATTTCATGTATTACTTTCTTGAAGTTTCCCCTTATTTAATTTGGCTTGGTATCACCTTAATAATGATTAAGTGAAGAAGCTTAAATGGACTTAAGTAACATGCGCTAAAAGAAATTTCCGCTTTCATTCCGTCTCATATTCATAGTTTTCACGTACATGATCGTTGGGGTACAACAACAAAGGCAATAAATTGAAGAATGGAAAGTCTCTCCCACCTCTTATTACACTTTTTACATATATATATATATATTCTGATTTTCTTTAAAAGGCACTATACACATATATTACAATATACTACCGACACGTTATATATTTTACGACGTACATTAACGTCACACCACTATGCTTACCTCATATTTATGAGTATATTCAGGTCTTATATCATATGATATAAGTCATGGTGATGTATTACGACACGTTACAAGGTTCTAAACAAAAAATTATCGTATTGGGTGACAACCGAAACTCCGCCAGCGTGTCACGTACTTGCCATAGATAGATGGCCAGCCCCTACACTTCAAAAATGGCAACAAATTTCATGGATTACATGGTATATTCAGCCATAAAATCATTCCATGTTGGCACACACAAATCACTCTCAAATAAGGCCAAATTGTGGAGATTTCAAATTCAACATTTTAGCACATGGGGCGCCACTTACACTCAGCCTTTAGAGCTGAATATTCAAGTTATTCTATGTATATCATGTGTAACATAATATATACATGTGCAAAAAGTTTGAATACAATCGGAGAAAAGTCACGAAATCGACAAAAGTCGAAAATTCGGTTTTCTACGAACACGACACATGAAACATTTTCTTTGCATGGCATGTATCATGTATCTAGAAACTTTTTACATATTAAATACATACTAAAGTGTTCTAGAATATTCAATTTAGGGCTGATTGGAATATAGCATATGTGCATAGTTATTGTGCACTATTTTACAAAGCTTACAAAAATAAAATTCAACACATGCCAATCCTACATCACACGCCTAATACACCTTGATGAAGCATATGTGGAGCTTATTTGACATCTTGATTGGCCAAGAATGAAGTATACATAGTTGGTGACATAAAGGAGGGAGCTACACAAGGTAATGTTTCAAACTATGTCACACATGTGACACATGCTGAAAATTCAGCATGTGTAAATAAGGTTGGCCGATTTCTTGATCTTAATTGTGACATATTTACCTCTTTAATTTAAATGGATTGATTTGATGATAAGATGACAATAGTTTGAATATGTCTTGAATAGTGCACATGCTGAAAATTTCAGCATGTGAAGAAATCAAGGTGGCCGATTGTTGTGAAGTTAATGGAGATAATTTGTCTTGCAAATTAAGTGGAATTGATTATGTGACTTTAGACATTATTTTAAACACTAATTTGGCACATGTTTTAAGTGTAATGTTCAGATTTATACAGTCATCAAATGATGACACATCTCATCCAATCAATGAGTGCCAAGTAAGCAAGGCCAAGATGATCATCCAATGAAGTGTTGCCAAGTAAGCAAGTAAGGACTTAAAAGATAATTTCCAAGGGGAAGAAAAGGCAAGAGGGGGCGGCCACACTTGTTAAAAAGAAGAGAAGAAGAGCACATGAAAAACAAGACAAGTCTCACAAGTGCTATAGTGCAAAAACGTTTTCTACATCTTCTTCTTCTCTCTCAAAGACTATTGTATCTACATTCAAATACGTTGTATAGGCTTCATATAAACCACCATACACGCCTCATTGTTGTAAAAGGTTGATCAAGGTGTGATCAATCCTTCATTCGTTCGGTGGTGGTGTTCGTGATCATTGTGATTGCTTGTTTTAATTGTAAAAGGTTGGAGTTGGTGTATAACTCCAACAACCCTGTGTGGTAAGGTGTTATTTTGTTTAGTGATAACCAAGGAAGGTGTCCTCGAAGACTGGAGTAGGTTGATTTAACCGAACCAGTATAAAATTTCTTGTGTTCTCTACTTTTCAGCACTTTACATTCAGTTTCAAGCACAGTGCATCATTTTCATTGCGATCTTAAAAATATCAAACGAATTTCAAAAATCACAAAACTTTTCAGAAACATAGTCACACGGTTTAAGTTTCATTTGGCACAAGTTTCAACCCTTTTGGACAAATATAAGTCATTCAAACATCAATAGTTCGAAGACTAGTGCAGTCTGATTTCTAGGCTTACAAAGGTTGAGACTTTGAACGTATATCACTAAATTTACAAAGGAATTTTTCAAAATTGTTTCAACATAATTAAATACACATAGTAAGGGATTTTTGCATTAAATTTCTAGACCATTTGGAGCCACGGTTTAATCGGAATAAATCTTTTAAATCAGACTACCGTTTTTGACAGATTTGCGCGATCTGACCACCAACGACTTTTAAAGGCGTTAAAGGTTAAATTTTAATATGAAATTTTTAGGAGATACTCAGAACATCTGAGACTATAATATCTCCTAAGTTCAAAATTTTTGAAGACCTGTAACCTAGTTTTTCAAACGTCGTAAAACAGGTCCTGAAAACAAAAACTGTTTCCAGAAGTTGGGTTTTTGGATTAAAAGAATTTTAAAAACCAAATTTTCCGCACACACTATTCAACCCCCCTTATAGTGGTGCCTTGCAGGTCTTACAAGTGGTATCAGAGAGCAGGCACACTCACGACAAAGAGATCCAACGATCTTAGTGAGATGGCAACCACTAGCTACAAAACCGTGCAAGAAGGAATGTCAATCGTAAGGCCTCCTCTTTTTGATGCTTTCTTTACGCAGGAAAAGGTCCAAAAGGTACTACGAAGTCCTCCATCCGAATGGGACCCTAAAGTCACAGAAATAGAGAAAAGTAAGGAAACCAAATCAATAAACATGGAGGAACTATTTGGATCTTTAAAAGTATATGAAAACAAACTCACTTTAAGAAATTCCAAGTCTATTTATAAAAATGACAATGCTATAGCATTTAAATCAAATGAATACATCGTAGATGACAGTGACACAGATTCCGATGACGAAAATTTAATCACGATGGCTAAAAGATTAAGAATGATCTTGAGAAAATCAATTAAAAACAAACACAATCCTACTTCATCTAAGAACCATAGAAATAAAAATGATGAAGAAATAAAGTGTTATGAATGTGGGAAACTTGGACACTTGTCATATGATTGCCCTAACAAGGATAAACAAACGAACAAACACCTTGACAAGGATCGGATTAAAACTAGACTCGTCTCAAAACTTAAACAAAGGAGAAGAGCTTTCAAAGCCTCCACTTGGAGTGACACATCCGACTCTAAGACTGACGACACAGAAGAACAAAAGGCACAAGTATGCTTTACATCTAAGGCATCAAATGAGGTATCTTTCGACTATGATTCTGATTCTGAATATTCTTATGATAATTTATTTAGTCAATATTTAGAGTTGTATAAGTTCTCAAAGACTCTTACAAAAGAAAACAATACGATTAATTGAAGACAAGAAGTTGTTAAATATTCTAACACGAACCTTGTTTCTCAATTAAACAATTCAAAAGAAGAGTCATCATGCATCATCAATGCATTAAAATCAGAGATCTCATCATTAACTACACATAATAATGAAATGAAATCCGAGATTTCAAACTTGAAATCAAGGAATGAGGATTTAGAGAAAATGGTGAAACAATTTGACACGGGAACAAACATGCTAGATCACATCATTTCTTCACAGAAGCATGATAGTGACAAAACCGGACTAGGATACGTTGAGAAAAATGAGTCACTAAACAAACCAATCAAATTTATTCCATCTAAGAAAATAGATGCATCTAAGACATACGTGGCATCTAAGAAGACGCCTAGACCTTCCCCTATGACATCTCATTGTGCTTCATCTTCATATCATACGAGATATAATTTTGCGTCATACAAATATGAAACTAAACCATTAATGCATATACGGAATTCATTTACCAAAAATAAATCTAGATTATGCCTCGTGCATGCAAACAAAAATGTTTATAAAAAACAAACATCATACTATGTGCATGATGACATTCTTGTCCAAAAGCCAAACGGATTTGCACCAAACGTCTATTATATTATATCTTTATCTCCTTTCTCACCTTCTGGAAGACCCAGAAAGGTCATCCAAATTTGGGTACCAAAAGGGACATTTTCAAAGGGTTGAATAAATAACACTTAAGAACGCACTTTTGTTATTATTTGAAATGCATGATTTTTTTTATAAAAATTGCTATCTCCATCTTTACATGCTCTTTTGATTTTCTTTCAAAAATAAAGGGGGAGAGAGTGCATGATTTAATGGGGAACGAGGGAGAGATTGATTGCACAAATCAAGGGAGAGAGAATTCAAAATTTGAATTTGTGCACGATTGGAGGGGGAGAGACAAAATTTAAATCATGAGCTTAGGTTATTTTGTAAATCATCAAAAGGGGGAGATTGTTGAGGAAAATAGGTTGAGTGATTCACAAAATGCATGATTTAAGTAACGTGCACTAAAGAAATGCATGACACGTTTTATGACTTGACACGTTTTGCATAAAACCTGCCTTATATAGTTTATATATAATGTTGCCGTACTAACAAGACATGAAGCTTTAAAGCTTATGTCAAATGGCAAAAATTTGTTGTGTTTGAACTATTTTCAGCTGCCATCATTAATGAACTAAACTAGTTCATTAAGTGAAGTACTTAGTTAAATGAACTAAGCTATTCATTAAATGAAGATATATTTGGAAAAGGCAAAAAGGCAACAAATTGAAGAATGAAAAGTCTCTCCCACCTCTTATTACACGTTTTTACATATATATTCAGATTTTCTTTAAAAGGCATTGTACACATATATTCCAACGTACTACCAACACGTTATATATTTTACC
Source organism: Eustoma russellianum (assembly GCA_036186865.1). Taxonomy (NCBI): domain Eukaryota; kingdom Viridiplantae; phylum Streptophyta; class Magnoliopsida; order Gentianales; family Gentianaceae; genus Eustoma; species Eustoma russellianum. Next base: position 11,208,839 of record AP025044.1, on the reverse strand, counting down.
AACGTACGTTAACGTCACACCACTATGCTTACCTCATATTTATGAGTATATTCAGGTCTTATATCATATGATATAAGTCATGGTGATGACAAAATTATGACGACACGTTACAAGGTTCTAAACCGAACATTGTCGTATCGGGTGACAACCGAAACTCCACCAACATGTCACGTACTTGCCATATATAGATGGCCAAAACTTACACTTCAAAAATGGCCAAAAATTTTGTGGATTACATGGTATATTCAGCCATAAAATCATTCCATGTTGGCACACACAAATCACCCTCAATTAAGACCAAATTGTGGAGATTTCAAATTCAACATTTTAGCACATGGGGTGCCACTTACACTCAGCCTTTAGAGCTTAATATTCAAGTTATTCTATGTATATTAGGTGTAACATAATATATATAACATATGCAAAAATTTTGAATGCAATCAGAGAAAAATCGCAAAATCGACAAAAGTCGAAAATTTGGTTTTCTATGAACATGACACATGGAACGTTTTATTGGCATGACATGTAGCATGTATCTAGACGCTTTTTACATATTTAATACATACTAAAGTGTTCTAGAATATTCAATTTAGGGCTAACTGGAATATACCATATATGTATAATTATGGTGCACTTTTTTACAAAGCTTACAAAAATAAAATTCAGCACATGCCAATCCTACATCACACGCCTAACACACCTTGATGGAGCATATGTGGAGCTTAGTTGGCATCTTGATTGGCCAAGAATGAAGTATACAAGGTTGGTGACATAAAGGAGGGAGCTACACAAGGTAATGTTTCAAACTATGTCACATATGTGACACATGTTGAAAATTCAACATGTGTAAATAAGGTTGGCCGATTTCTTGATCTTAATTGTGACATATTTACCTCTTTAATTTAAATGGATTGATTTGATGATAAAATGGCGATATTTTAAATATGTCTTGAATAGTGCACATGCTGAAAATTTCAGCATGTGAAGAAATCAAGGTGGCCGATTTTTGTGAAGTTAATGGAGATAATTTGTCTTGCAAATTAAGTGGGATTGATTATGTAACTTTTGACAATATTTTAAACACTAAATTGGCACATGTTTTAAGTGTAATGTGCAGATTTATACAGTCATCAAATGATGACACACCTCATTCGATCAATGAGTGCCAAGTAAGCAAGGCCAAGATGATCATCCAATAAAGTGTTGCCAAGTAAGCAAGTGAATGTCACAATGATGCAAGGTATTCTTCCAAGGACTTAAAAGATAATTTCCAAAGGGAAGAAAAGGCAAGAGGGGGTGGCCACACTTGTTAAAAAGAAGAGAAGAAGAGCAAATGAAATACAAGACAAGTCTCACAAGTGCGATAGTGCAAAAAAGTTTTCTACATCTTCTTCTTCTACCTTTTTTTCTTCTTCTCTCTCAAAGCCTATTGTATCTACATTCAAATACATTTTATAGGCTTCATATAAACCACCATTCATGCCTCATTGTTGTAAAAGGTTGATCAAGGTGTGATCAATCCTTCATTTGTTCGGTGGTGGTGTTCGTGATCATTGTGATTGCTTGTTTTGATTGTAAAGGGTTGGAGTTGGTGTATAACTCCATCAACTTTGTCTGGTATGATGTTATTTTGTTTAGTGATAACCGAAGAAGGTGTCTTTGAAGTCTGGAGTAGGTTGATTTAACTGAACCAGTATAAAATTCCTTGTGTTATCTACTTTTCAGCACTTTACATTCAATATCCAGCGCAGTGCATCATTTTCATTGCGATCTTAAAAATATCAAACGAAGTTCCAAAATCACAAAACTTTTCAGAAACATAGTCACACGTTTTAAGTTTCATTTGGCGTAAGTTTCAACCCTTTTGGATAAATACACGTCATTCAAACGTCAATAGTTCGAAGACTAGTGCAGTCTGATTTTCAGTCTTACAAAGGTTGAGACTTTGAATGTATTTCACTAACTTTACAAAGGAATTTTCCAAGATTGTTTCAAAAAAATTAAATACACATAGTAAGGGGTTTTTAATTAAAGTTTCAGACCATTTGGAGCCACAGTTTGATCGGAATAAAGTTTTTAAATCAGATTACCGTTTTTGGCAGATTTGCGCAATCTGACCACCAACAATTTTTAAAGGCGTTAAAGGTTGAATTTTGATCTGAAATTTTTAGGAGATACTCAATACATCTGAGACTATAATCTCTCCTAAGTTCCAAAATTTTGAAGATCTGTAACCTAGTTTTTCAAACGTCGCAAAACAGGTCCTGAAAACAGAAACTGTTTTCAGAAGTTGGGTTTTTGGATTAAAACAATTTTAAAAACCAAATTTTCTGCACCCATTATTCAACCTCTCTTCTAGTGGTGTCTTGCAGGTCCTATATCTTTATGTACGGCCGTCTTTTTTGTTGTTACCCCGAGCGTTTCTCTCACCGCTTGAGTAATAGTAGTCGATATAGGTTCCCACATCTGATTTGTGTCATCACCCAGACGATCTAATTTCACAGAGATGACCTTGTCTCTAAATATATTAATTTTTTCGTCTTTCAAACTTCCCCATCCAATCCTGGTTGGGAATTTTCCAACCTCCTTACTCATCTTTTGGCGCAATGCTATAACTACCACTAATAAATGGTGTTGCATCACCGCTGTCTCTCCTGGTATAATCTTGCAGTCCCTCCATACCATCGGTCTTCACGTCTCATCAGAAAATAGTCGATCTGCGTGTTACGCCCTCTGCTGCTAAATGTGATCAAATGCGATTCTTTTTTCTTAAAAAACGAGTTTGTAATGCCTAGATCATGGGCTACTGCTAGGTCTAGCAGATGACTACCCTTTTCGTTTCTATCTCCATAATCGAACCCGCCATGTACCGACTGAAAACCATCGCTATTCTTTCCAATATGTCCATTAAAATCACTTCCGATACAAATTCGTTCCTCCCTAGGTATTATCTTTAACACTACATCTACGCAATCCCAAAACCTTTTCTTCTCTTGTTCTCCTAGTCCCACTTGGGGTGCGTAGGTGCAAATCACTGCCACCACCTCCTTATTTAATACTAACTTCAACACTATAATTCTATCATTATATCTAATCACATCGATCACGTTCGTGTGTAATTCTAACTTTACTAGGAATGAAAAACTCTAATTTATAAACCACATAAAATCATATCCATAGCCATATTATTTTTCATCAATTTCTCACACACCCACACCCCATCAATCCCAAACTAGGCCAGCTTCAACCACATACCCCTACAAATGTACAAAATCACCATAATAATTGTATGTATGTAAACATAGTACTATAAAATGAATAACACAATATTCATAAACTTATAGAACAGCCTTGCACCAACAGTGGCCATCCGGCGACTTCCTCAACATACATATATACTCAGGGCACACATACACACAAAATTATACATATAACAAATAATATATGAATGCACATATACGAATACATGGTCTGAATTTAATATAAAAAAACATACATAAGTTTTATAAGTTCATAGTAAATACCTAAGGTTACTTACATTGATTCGTATACTATACCGTAAATAAAGTCGAAATATATTGAAGCTAAGAACTATTCATCTTTTCCTCCTATTCGTGCACTCGGCCGACGGGGAAATTTGGTCAAGGAAGACTTTTTTTTTTCTCTTCTTGCTTGTATTGTGCGGCAGAGGGGAGTTTTTTTTTTTTTTTTTAAAATAATTGAGGGGTAACTGATGGAATGATGGGGGAGGGATTTTGGACGGATATGCAACCCCAGCCTGTCCGTTGTCTTCCTTTTATGTGTAATTAAATACTTTTTTTTAAAACTCTTTTTTTTTAAAAAAAATAAAAGACAACGATCATAACAGTCTGATTGTCGATCGGTCCAATGTCTGCTTGTGATCACTTAGATAAACTAAATAGAAATTTCTTGTGGGACAAAGGAAACGGAAAAGGAATTACATGCTTGAGTGGAATAAGGTCACTTCTGCTAAAAACAAAGGGGATTTGGATATAAGGGAAAACAAAGGAAATGGAAAAGGTATCACTTCTGCTCTGAAGGTTTGCAATGTTATAAATGAGAATAAGGAGTGGTGCATAGATAGGTTAGGAACTGTTATACCTTTAGATTTGAAAAACAAAATCCAGGGTGTTCCCTTAAGCAAGTATAATATGACTTGGGTGTGTTCTAAAATTAGAAAATACGCGATCAAATGTGGGTATGACTTTTTAAATGAGTACAATGAAGTAAACAATATTGATAAGAATCGAAATTTTTTCTGGAAAATAAGAGTCCCTCTTCAGTTTCTTTTCTTTCATTCGTTAAAGTTACATGGTAGAATCTTAAGGAATGACCTAAGAAAAATTGGAAAGACAACACAATCTGATGTTTGTGACAGACGTAATAATGACGCTGAAACAAGATGAGCATGCTTTATAGGAGTGCCCTACTGTAAGAAAGTATTTCCGGAATGAAAAATTGTATTTCATTGATTCAAAGACTTCAAAGTAAGTACAATCATAACTACATACTAAGTCCGTCTATGGTATATTCGGTTTTACACGGAATATGATTTGATACGATTTGATATGATTGATTTGTTACAATCATATCCTTTTTGATTTCCTCAATCTCAATCACATATTCTGATTTTTTTTTCCATCACTTCTGCTCAAGTTGATCATTGAGGTCTCCAATGTTCAACTTGTCTTGTATAGATACAAATACTTTTCCAATGGCTGCTTTAGTGAGTAGGTCTGCTAACTTATCCTCTGATCATACGAAAAGAATCTCAATTATGCCATCTTCAAGCTTTTCCTTAATGAAGTATCTATCTATCAGGATATGTTTGGTCCGGTCGTGTTGCACAGGGGTTCTCCGAAATACTAACCGCTACTTTATTGTCACACTAAAACTGAGCTGGTTGTGTCAACGGATAGCCCAAGTCACACAGTACCTTTCTAAGCCACAAGATCTCAATCACTCCTTTGACGATCCCTTTGAACTGTGCTTCTACACTAGATAACGTGGCAAGTTTTTGCTTTTTACTCCTTCACGTGACTAAGTTCCCTCCAACCAAGGCAAAATATCCTGACATAGATCTCCTATCATTCGGATTGCCTGCCCAATCTGTATGTGTATATACTTCTATGTCCAAGTGACCATGCTTCTTAAACAATATTCCCTACCCGAGTGTTCCTTCTAGATATGTCACGATACGCATTACAGCTTCAAAATGTTCCTGAGCGGCTTTTGCCTGAACTGACTCACAACTCCTACGGCATAAGCAATATCCGGTCGAGTATGAGACAGATAGATCAACTTTCCTACCAACTTCTAATATGGCTCTCGGTCAACCATTGGTGCCCCTTATGTGAGTTTTAGCTTTAAGTTTGTCGTTTATCAGAATATTACTTGGTTTGCACTCTAGCATCCCCACTTCTGTTAGTAAGTTGAACACATACTTATTTTTGATATGAAGATCCCTTTCCCAGACCGGCTAACTTCTATCCTCAGAAATATTTCATATTCACTAAGTCTTTCATCTGAAGCTCCACCATTTCTTTCTAATCGCTCCTATTAATAATCATGTCGTCCACATAGATGATTAGACGAATCATAAGTTCCCTCTCTGTTTGTAAAATAGAGTGTGATCGGCGTTACTTTGTCGGTACCCACTTTGTTTCATGACCTTTGTGAATCTTCCAAACCACGCACGTGGAGGCTGCTTCAAACATGGAGACCCTTTCTTAGCCGAAAAACTCCATTTTACCGAAACTCATCCGAGAAAGTAGGCGGGGCTTCCATATAAACTTCTTCTTTTAGCTCTCTACTTAAGAAGACCTTTTTTACATCGTACTAGAGTAGGGACCAGTCTTTATTTACAGCCACAGAGAATAGTACCCTGATGCTATCAATTTTTGCTACAGAGGAGAACGTCTCTGAATATCAATTCCATATGTCTGAGTATACCCTTTCGGTACCAGTCATGCCTTGTATCAATCTAGAGTTCCATCTGACTTATACTTGATCGTAAAGACCCACTGACATCCTAGGGCTTCTTCCCTTTTGGCAAAACACACTTCTCCCATGTCTCATTCTTTTTCAAGGCAGCCATCTCTGTATTCATTGCGTCTCTCCACTCCCTGACTTTGCAGGCTTCTTCAACTGTTCGAGACATAAATGCTATACCTGCGACACTATGCAAGCCTTGTGGCTCTTCTCCCTGAGTAATGTACAACAAATATCTCGTGGACCGAGGCTTGAGTTTTGGTGAGTACCTGTGAGGCGGCACATCTCTGTTGCCTTTAAAATGAAGAACTCATACCTGTAACTCAGAGGAAACATCGGGACTTTCCAGACCATATGAAATCAGAAAATTTTTAGTGGTTTCCTGAACATATGAAATCGGTAATTATCAGTATGTTCTTCGCTTACCTCAGTAGAAACACTCACTAAAGGAGGTTTATGAGTTAACTCTGGCATTTCTAGTTGCTTTACCTGGCCAAAGGTCAGTCGGTGGCGCCACCTGCTTGCTCTTGTTGGACAGTCTCTGGTACCCTAAAGTTATGTAACTAGTCGAGTGGCACACCTGATCCTCTATCCCCCTGGCCGAAGACTGAGAAGACGGTGAAGAGTAGAAATAGTTGGATTCAAGAAAGAAGCAATCCATTGTGACATGTATACGATTGGTAGAAGGATTATAACAATGAAACCCCTTTTGATGAGTAGCGTACTTTGACAAAGACACACTTTTGAGCGCATGGGTAGAATTTAGTGCATTCTTCCCAAGGAGTATGGACAAACACTGAACACCCAAAGACCCAAGGAGGAAGCGTAAGAACATAAGGAATGTTAACCTGAGTAGAGTGCATGTGGAGAGGCATGTTTTTATGAAGAAATTTTGTGGGAAGATGATTTAGGAAATACGCAGAGGCGGCAACTGCTTCTGGCCAAAAATAAGATGGAACAGTAGATTCAATCATCATGGCACCTATCATTTCCAAGAGTATCCAATTTTTGTGCTCGGTAATGCCATTTTGTTGAGGAGTATTTGGGCAAGATGTTTGATGGATGACGCCATTATGCTAGAAGAACGGTTGAAGATCGTTAGACATGTATTCGTCATCATTTTTGGAGCAAGGTACATGAATATCAGTATTAAACTGAGTACTGATCATTTTAAAAAAGTCACAAACATAGGCATTCACGTCTGACTTATGTTTAAGAAAATAGACCGAAGTCATTTGGGAATAATCATCTACAAAAGTAGGCACGGGAGAAGACCCAAGGCATCAGAATGAAATAATGGAAAAATGGTACCGACACGAGTATTATTAGATGAAATGTACTTTTGTGCTGCTTAGCACGTATGCAATTTTCACAAAATAGATCATTATTTGATTTAGTAAACAACTAGGGACAAGAAGTTCGAAATAATCAAAGGATGGGTGTCCCAAGCGACAGTGTCATAACCAAAGTTGTTGTTGGACCGCACCATGGACAAGTATGGACCGACCCATTTGAGTAACCTCGTCCAAGTAGTACAAACCACCACTCTCAGTGCTATGCCCAATAATCTCCTTCGAATGAATGTCCTGCAAAAAGCAAAAATGAGGATAATCAGTACGACACAATCAAGCTCATTTGCTACTAAACTTAAGGAAAGCAAATTTTGAAGAATTTGGAACATAGAGACAATTTTGGAGAGTAAGGTGTGGTGAGAACGAGATAGGACCAGTGGCCTGGACGTGTATAAGTTCTCAGTTTGCAGGTTCAATATGCTTCTTTTGTGGAGTGATGAGGACAGAGAAATCTGTGGGACCATAAGTCATGGTTTCAATAGCCCAACAATTCAGGATCCAACCTGAGTGTTTTGGGCTGGTTGAGGGCTTAGTCGGCATTTTGGTAGGCTGGTGGCTATTCTGGGAACTACTTCGTACACTTAGTGTACTTGGGTAATTCGACTAGACAGGATTGGTAACATGGGAAATAATTTCGACCGGTGGGCTATTTTGGTAATTAGTTTCGGCCAGTGCGTTATTTTGGTATGGTTGGTGAGGTAATTTAGTTAAAGTCGAAGGATATGCCAGTAATTTCACCAGAGGATGAGGAGGTAATTTGGTTTAAGTTGGAGGGCGAAATAGTGACTTCACAGGGGTCAGGTTAGAGCTTTAAATAGCTAACCCTACCCTTTTTTCCTTTTCGCCCGCTTTCTCTCGATCCTCTCCATCCACCTACGTCTTGTCCTCCTTCTCCCTCTGCTCTTCTTCATCACCCGGCTGGCTATGCTGCCGCCGCCTCCGCTGGCGCTACTAGCTCTGCCCATGGCACCGCTGGTAGTTCCTCTATTGCTGATTGTAGTGGCACCCCTGTCTAGCGCTGCTGGTGCCGGCTGCTTCCTCCCTGTGCTTCCCACCAATCCGGATATCCCACTAGCTGAAAGCACATTTGTATGTGTTCTTCTTTATTCTTTAGTGGGTATACCGGAGTTTGGACTTGTCTTCCTCGTCCCCGCCATGCAATGACGTCTGTGAGCATGGCAGTGCTGTTGGGTTCCTGTCTAGTCGCCCTGGTTTTTAATCCAAGGCCAATCCCTGGTGATGACTCCATGTCTGAAGGGGCTCCCCACAAAATCCCGATTCAGGCTTCTTCCCGTTGGATGGCTGCATAGGCCATTTCCACTGTCGGTAATGGCTCTCTTTTTAAGAGGTCTCTTTTGACACCCTCAAACTTGTCGTCCACTTGATCAATAACTAAAAGAGCCATGTTCTTGTACTTTTTTTGTTGTAGATAGCAATATTCTTAAGGTCCTTTATGGGGTCTTGGAACCCTGCCGTCTGTTGTCATCCACACACTTTAGAGTCGATTCCAGCAGTCTTCTAAGGATCCTCCACTTTGTCTAACAGTGTTTGCCTTCCTATGAATGTCAAACCCTTGGAGGGCATCTCTACCCGCCCCATATGTGGTTGAAAGTCCATCCTAGAATGTCTTTGCTATCGGGTATTGGGATACATTGTTCACAAGACGTGGTTCAATATTCTGCACTAGCCACGTGAATACCAAGTGATCGTCTTGTCTCCACTAGGAATAGGCTTGATCTGTGGCTGACGGTGGCGGAGGAACACTTGTAATGTGCTGTGTTCTCCCCCTGCCGCCTATAGATTTTTTAATGAGCATACCCCAGAGTGGGTAGTTGTCACCGTTGAATTTAAAATCCAGTGACAAGTCTTCTGAATTGGTGAATGTTATGTGAACACCAATACTGCTTTTCAACAAGTTGACTAGCTGTATAGCCAACTCATCATTTTGGGGTCCTGAAGTGCCGGCTTCTGACATGGTTTAAGTGGTGAAAAGATATATTTTTTTGTTGGCTAATCGATCGGGTAAAGGGTTAACAAAGAGTGATGGAAATCGTTTCAGAGTTCCTATCAATCCGTTGGAAAAAAACGTTTCTGAACTATGAGGAAGCTTCTTGCTTTTGAGTTCAACACATTTTTTCGGGTATGGCTTGACCAGTATGAAAAAGAAAGAAAAAGGATGATGATGAACAAGGTTTGTTTTTCTGATTCCTGCAGATCAGAAAACCTACTCTGATACCATGTAAAAAAGTATTTCCGGGAATGAAAAGTTGTATTTCATCGATCAAGGACTTTACAGTAGGTACAATTTATAAGTACATACTAAGTCTATTTATGGTACATCCAGTTTTACACCAAGTATATAGATAATCCCTAACTCTCTCAAACAATCTTCTATATGAATAGCTACTATCCCTAAATCTTATGTTTGTATATTCTTTCCAAATGACCCATATTTAGCCTGAGAAACTTGGGTCCCAGAAACACCCATTCTGGCTACAACTTGGCTTTTGTGAAGATTAACCAAATGTTCTTGATGCTTGTTGATACGTATCCGAAAATCGTCTAAATTGCTGCAGATTTCAAATTGAACCGTTTAGGAAAATTACAAGATCATCCGCAAATCCAAGATGTGATACCCTAGGGACCCGACCTGCTTGAAACCCGCGTATTACACCATCATCATAAGAGTGTTCAGCCCTCTAGAAAATCCTTCATAAGTCAAAATAAATAAGAGAGGCGAGAGTGGATCCCCTTGTTTAACTCCTCGTGACACTGAAAAATAACCCGATGGCTTTCTATTTATTAAGATCGAGCATCGAGTGGCAGACAAATAGTTTATAAGAATGCGAACTAAACGTGGATGGAACCCTATTTTCGTCAGAAGATTCGACAAGTAGGTCCAGCAAACTCTATCAAACGCCTTTGCCATATCTAACTTAATAATAACATGACCACCACAAGCTGGTCTATCTAACACATGTACCATTTCCTGGGCTAGAAAAATCTGCTCCGTAATATCACGACCCTTCTAAACCCAGCCTGCTCTAGGGATATCAACCTCGGAAGTAGGGAAGAAAGCATAGTAGCTAGAAGTCGTGTAATTACCTTGGCTACAAAATTAGTCAGGAAAATAGGCCGAGACTCAGAAAATGTTGTTGGATTTGCCACTTTTGGGATAAGCGTAATGAGTGCCGCATCCACCTGACCCGGTGGCCGAATGGCTATAAAGAACTCCTGAACTGCTTTATGAACATCCATGTGTATTGCCTGCCAGAGATGACGATAAAACGATCCAGGAAAACCATCAGGACCAGCTGCACTTGTGGGACTTAAATCCCGCACTGCCTGTTTTACCTCCTCTAAAGATGGCAAAGAGAGAAGGTGGTGATTATCATCATCAGATACTAGCCGTGGGATATATTGTAAGATTGCTTCGTGATGTTCAGTTTCTGTTCCCGTAAATGATGTCTGATAATAATGAATAGCCTCATGCTCAATATCCTGCTGACTGTCACACTCCACGCCATCCTCATAGATTATTCGTCTTATAGCTTGTCGACACTGCCTCTCTTTTACTTTTTGATGAAAGAATCGCGTGTTTGCATCTCTTTCCTACATCCACTTAACATTTGTGTTTTGCTTCCAAAATAATAATGCCTGAGATTGTGCAAGGCATAATTTGGCCATACTTAGGTGATATGTCTCTGTGTATCATCCGATGGATTAGAATCATATGCTCTTTCACAGCTTGTCGCCTCAACCTTAGCCACAACCACTGCATCAAAAATATTACCAAAGATATCTTTATTCCATTGGCTTAAATGTTGCTTCAGTTTGCTCAATTTTGAATAAGAACCCCACATTCCCCCAATAGTCTCAAACGATTGCCAATGATGAGTAATAAAACTGTAAAAATTTGGATGTGTTGTCCAGAAACCTAAGTATCTGAAAGAAGCAGGCGTGTTAGATGTTGTCGCAGAACATTCTAGGTATATAGGAGAATGATCCGAAGTAGTTCTATATAGATGTTGATATTGAACAACTGCAAATATGCCAAAAAAATCTGAGGAGTAAAGATAGTGATCCAATCTATGCCAAACGCGGCCTAGTCCTCAGCCACCACACCAAGTATATGGCAAGCCTTGAAAATTAATTGACTGTATAGAGAAGGCAGAAATAAAGTCATTGAAATCCTGCAATGTACGAAGTGGTGGAAAAGATCGGCCTTTATGTTCATCAAGTGTCAAAAAGGTATTAAAATCTCCTCCAAGAAGCCATGGTATGTCTAATGTACAGTGAAACAGAACAAGGTCCACCCATAAAGGACATCGTGCTGAAATAGAATAAAGATCATATACAACTATGCACCAAAAAGAATCTCCTGTAGGCAACCAACAAAACAGCAAAGAATGATTCTGAGCCCCCGGACACTGGTCCTCCAACTGGAGAAAAGAATGCCTCCAAAATATCCAAATGCGATCACTACTAACAGATAATGCTTGAGAGAAACCAAGTTTAAGACGATATAAGGCTAAGGACGTAGGCCGAGCCTTACGTTCAATAACCACAAGAAGTTGTGAATGATACAGACGAATTAAGGATACCAAACGATCCATTGAGGTACGAATACCTCTAACATTGAATCAAAGAGAGCTGCTCGGGACCTTGTAAACGGAGGAGAAAGTGGATCAATATTCCTATGTTGACTGTGCAGTAGCCTAGGCGGCACTTGAAATTGTCCATTAGGCCCTAAATTTGTTGGCTTTGTCGGGTGTTCCTGGGAGTCACTACAACTTTCCCGATGTGTCTCATCAATAACAATAGCTTGAACTAAATCACAAATAAAAGTGGTAAAAGCACCCTTAAAAGATGTGGCAGTCAAAGGCACATGACAATTGGTAGCATCAATTTCACTATCCGAAATAGAGAAGGAATCGGGATTAGCAGGCAAATCATTCAAAATACTATCATCAACTCCCTTTAACCTGGAGATATCTTGTGCATCCGATACTGAAATATGCGGAATCAAATCAGGAGAAAATAATACGTAGGGGTGTGATGTCGTAGGCAGTTTTTGCCGCACATCCTCAGCAGTGTGCGCTTGCTGCAGCTCAAGATTATCCAAATCTTGCTGAAGCGTTGGCTACTCATTATGTTGTGGTTTTTTGGGTGTCCAACGTTGAGGCTTTTCTTTTTTTGCTCGATTTGAAACTTTAACTTCCCGTGTCTCTGAATTTGGTTGGTCGTCAACATGATCATCCATTCCACATGATGTGGACTTATGGCTGAGGTGAGAGCAACTGGTACAATACATGGGAAAATCTTCACAAACAACCAACTGTGAGATGCAACGATTCGAAACCAGAATATAGAAATGATTATGGACCTCTTGGGATACATCAATTTTGACACACAAATGTTCCACGGATGGTTGTAGATTTTCGACTGTGGCTGTGTCTAACTTCATGGGCATGCCTAACATATGGACTATCAGAAATAAAGCCTGAAGCTAATGGAAATGAATCGAGAGACCCGACAGAGAAACCCAAACAGTAACAATCGGAACGTCAACTTTGGGGTCATAATCAGGGGTCCACTTGGTGACCCTCATATACTTGCCTGATATAGCCCAACTCTCTAGGCAAAGCAACGCAAATAATCCTGTTTTTGTGCAAAATGTAGTAAAACATGGTTTGAATCAAGAAGTCCAATACGTATCATATCGATGAAACCGATGCGATCAATAATGGCGTGAATGGTTGCAATCGAGAGATGTCCATACCAAAAAGTCCCTACCAGAGAAAACCTGTATGGTTCAGCCAACGTAGTGATCTCTTCATCCGTGAAAGCAATCATTGAACTATCCTTATACTTCTGGATTGGTTTTGTTCCAATGGATGGAGTGGAAGAAGATTTGAATAAAGATACGAATGATCACGGCTTATCTGAAGAGGGTTGCGATGGCGGTTTTGACTGTAGTGCCTTCATGACGGCAATCGCAGATTGTGATGAAGATGATAGAATCAGGAAAAAGAATGTGAAAACGAAGGACAGAAACGCTGATCGTAGGAGAAAGAAATGGTGGCGGCGGCAGTTACACCCGCCGTCGAGAATCGCTGTAGCGTCGCACATGAGTCATTTTTTAAATAAAAGGATATAAGAACTATATATATATATATATATAAGGATGGACGGTATCGTCTGGCATTTTATTAATAATAAACCTTCACTTGTGGAGGAAGAATACCATGGTTAGATATGGCGTAGGAGACTCTCCCACAATAAAGCATGGAACAATTACATAAATCAGTACAAAATTATTGATGCTAAAAAATAAATGACAATGAAAAGCACAAGATATACTATACATATAATCGTGGGGAACTAATGCTATGAAAATAGTACAAATGAATAAGCTTTCAGTAATCCGCAACTCCCTCCCGGAAGCATCAAACAGAAAACCACCCCCAGCCGTATATTCCACACAACGGAAATGGTCAATAGAGCATAAATGCGATATGGTAAAAGGAATAGAAAATAGGCCATGTACATACTGACGTTGCCTGTATTCATAATGAACACATGCAACAGTAAGAATAACCAACCGAAATCCATGGCCGCCAATGTGGATGAAAGACGTAGTATCGCAGAAGCAGACGATAATATTCTGCAGCAAGCTCAGAGAGAAAAACATAGTTATCCTGACAGAGAATATAGTATGGTGAACAGAATAAAGCAGGCAGAAGAAAAGTAAGCATGCCATAGCAAAGTTGCCTATGCCAATGTATGACATAGGCAACCACAAGATGTGTGCGCCAACCCATTGGGAGACAAAAGCTATCAGAGCTGTAGGTGAGGAACGTAATTATCTAGAGAAATAGCCCCACAAACTTCACATGGCAAGGCTAAAAAAAGGATGCATAGATAGTCACACCTTCCGAATGAAACCCATGTCTGGATAGTGTATGCGCTGCAGTGTTGGCCTCACGAGGGAAATATTGCAGCGATGAAGCATTGAGACACAAAAAAGTGGTAGCGCATTGAAGGTCCATAAATAATGAGCTTGTATATATATATATATCTGTGTGTGTCTGTGTGTTTATCTTATTAGGAAACAAGCAAATGAGGAAAGCAGAAGAAGTAGTAATTGAGAGATGGCGATAGGCAAGTTTCCTCCTAGGATACAACAAGCCAAAGTTTTCTTATGTCAACAATAAGAAAGAAACCCAAACGAACTTTCAAATTGAGAATGTATTGAAAAGGAAGAAGAATTTGATTGCCAGATTGAACTGGAGATTAAGGTTGTTGAAAAATATGTTTGGATAATTTTCAAACTCATGATTTTAAGTGTTACATGTCACATATGGTGTTATAAATGAAAAAGATGAATAAGTGAAGAAAAATGATATTGATGTTTAGTTTTTTTTTGAAATAATTTTCTAAAATGTGATGAATTGGTTGTTTTCATTTTTACATGATTTATACATGTTCATTATGTGATTATTATGTGTTTTTGGTGATTATTTTTGTCTTGTGATTAACATGCCTTAGAAGTTTCTACAACTTACCAAAAAGGGCAAAATTGGTATTTTGAGTTTTGTAGGAACATGATATGATGAAAATATTTCAAGGATGTATTCTTATCCTATTTATCATGACAAAGGTGATATCATGAGTATTTATGACCATCGGGGTCATTTCTGGAGTTTTCTCACACCAGGGGTATTTTGGTCATTTCACCCCCAAGGGTATTTTTGGTATTTTCACTCAAGGAATCTCTTGAGTATATTATTATCTTCATTCTGGAGCTGTGTTATTATTATTTTGAAGATAATATGGTGATCATATATCTTATTCTCTCAACCGATGATATTATTGACTATAGCTGGATATGTGACGATTTGAGATGTCACATTCTATTTTTTCTTGAAGACCCTCTTATATATATTATAAGAGAATATTTATCATCATTATTCAGAGATATTAAAGGTGTCAAAGGTGTGGAAATGATCTCAACATATAAGAAGAAATATTGGGGAATTTCGGTATTACAGGTTGACATAATATTGTCAACTGTTATCTATTTATTTCTTCTTCAAAAATCTGAGTTGATACACATATATATATGGTCAAAAACGTGTATTTACAGTTGGAGGTGATACATTATTCATTTTATGAGTTGGAGACAAGTGGACCAACCAAAAAGGAGCTAGTTGGCAAAATTGCCAACTTGGAATTTACTAAAAATAGCCAACGGCTATATTGGTTTTCTTGGGTATTTTCAGCAGATTTTTGAAGTCAAATGAAGACTTCACATGCCCTATTATGTTGCTTGAATTTGAGGATAATTTGGTGGTATTATCCTTTCTTATTTTATTAAAGAAAATCAAAATATTTTTTTGTAAAAAGGCAAGTAGCCAACGGCTACTATTGTTTTTGGAGCTGAATTTTGAAGTTTAAAATGGTCAATTCTCAATGCCTATTATCTTGCCAAAGAGTTGAGAAGATGATGGAGTTGTTATGGTGCTATTATCTTCACATTTTCAAGATAATTCCAAGTCATTTTTTTGTTGAAAATTTCAGCCACATAAAGTTGCCAAGGTGGACCAATCATTGTGTCTTATTTTGCCAAGTGTACAAAGCCAACCAATGATGAGAAGACATTTGGAGTTGATGATGAAGATGATGACACATTGGAAGTCTTATCTTCAAGGCTCAAATCACACTATAAATAGAGGCAATGGTGAAGAAGATGAAACACACTTGAAGCTCACAAGCATTCTATAGCTTTCATATTCATCTTCTTGTTCTTGTTGTTGTATTTTGTTGTAGCAAAGTTGTTCTTAATATTTTGGTGAGCTAAAAGCCTCTTGAGCTTCATTTGTAAGATTGATTAGCCATCTTTATAAGGCTACATCAATAGGTGTTGGAGGTATTGCAACTAAGTGTTGCTTAGAAGGTGATTATCCAAGTCTTGAGTAGGGTTGGTGTATAACCCAAGGATCAAGCTTGGCTCTTGTTGTAAGGTGTTCATATCATAGTGAAATCCAAGGAAAGGTGTTCCTTGGGACTGGAGTAGGTCACATTGACCGAACCAGGATAAATCCTCGGTGTTCTTCTCTTGTTTCTTTATTTCTGTTTTCTGCCCGTTTTTGACTGCAGTTTTCACCCAACTTCACACAATTTGAAAAAATAGCTAAACATTTTCAAAATTCGTGATTTTTGGTGGAGTTATACTTCAGACTGTTAGCTTTCATTTGCAACAAGAATCACTTGATTTGAGCAAGTAAAAGTTAGTCTTTCAGTCTTTGCAATATAACTGCTCCAATCTGGCTGCAATCTGACCAGTTTTGAGAAAAGTTAAATTCTGTATTTTTCAAGAATTGTTTGAGGTCAGGGCCTTTTGGAAACTTTATCTACACATCCTAAGGAGTGTTTTGATATAAAGATCAACCTTTTTGGTTGAGTATTCAAAGAGAAACACTATTTGCAAAATCAGCAACATTCTGTCCAATTCTGTCCAGATTGACCATCTGAATCTTTTTATTTGTTTGAAGGGTCAAACGATCTTATTTTTGTCTGATTTTTGGACAGAATCTTGTTAACTCATTGCAGTTCAATTCTGGAAAGTTTCATAGTTTTTGGAGTTTTGTATAATTATTTGTGAATTTTTGAAAAACGGGTTCTGAATCTGAGGTGGTCTCAGATTCTGTTTTCAAGGGGATTTTAAGAAAGGGTTGTAGTGTAATTTCCGCTAACCACTATTCACCCCCCTCTAGTGGTGTTCATTGCAGGTGCACGGTCCAACATTTGGTATCAGAGCCAGACCAACACCACTCAAAAGAAGCAAGATTCAACACCGTACGAACAATACAAGGCCAAGAAACAACAATTCATAATATACTGCTTGTCTCAAATCAAAGGTACATACTATGGCTATTGTTTCTCACAAAGGTGAGTTGGAAGGTATGTCCACACAACGCCCTCCTCTTTTTGATGGCAATAATTTTGTTCATTGGAAACTAAGAATGAGGCTATTCTTAATGGCTATAGACATCGATTTTTGGTCTATAGTTGAAGATGGGCCGTACATTCCAATGAAAGTTGTACAAGTTAGTGGAGTAACTCAAGAGGTTGAAAAATATAAAAGTGAATGGTCATCACATGATAAAAAGAAAATGTCCATGAATGCTAAAGCTATGCAATTACTTTTGAATGGACTTACAACTTCTGAAGCAGGATATGTGTCAAATTGCACAAGTGCACACGACATGTGGAAATCACTTGTATTAAAGCATGAAGGTACTAGTGGTGTTAAAGAGTCAAAAATAAACATGCTTATGACTGAATTAGAGACTTTCAAAATGTTGCCAAACGAATCCATAACATCTATGGATTTGAGGATTACTAATATTTTCAATGCCCTTGAAGCTTTAGGGAAGTCATTTTCGAACAATGAAAAGGTTCAAAAGGTGCTACGAAGTCTCCCTGCTGAATGGGATCCAAAGGTGACTGCAATCGAGGAGACAAAGTCAATCACCAAGATGGATGAATTGATCGGGTCTCTTAAAGTCTATGAGGTAAAACTGAACCAACGAAAGTCTGAATCGTCTAAGTCATCCAGTAAGTCAATAGCCTTCAAAACAACCGAAACATATGCTAATAACGATGATAGTAATAGTGATACTGAATTAGACGATGACTTGATATTGATTGCTAGAAAACTTAGAAAGTTTTTCAAACGGCCAAATAGGAATAGACAACATAATTCTTCTTCTTCTTCTTTTTCTCAATATAAGAAAAATAACACAAACAAATGGTATAATAAAGAATTAAAGTGTTATGAATGCGGGCAAAAAGGACATATTTCATACGATTGTCCAACAAAGAAAAATAATAATAAAAACAACAATAATAAACAAGCCAAGGACAAGGAAGCTCAAACGTCAAAGACAAAGGAGTCTAAGGCAAGAAAAGGGAAACGAGCAATGAAGGTGAGCACATGGAGCGACTCATCCGACTCAGAATCCGAAACTGAGGAAGCTCAAGTGTGGTTTGTATCCAACGAGGTATGTTCTTCTTCTGATAGTGATTCTGATAGTGACATGACATTTGATGAAATGTATGAAGAATTCCTACGAATGCATGCTCACTGTAAGAGGCTCTCTAAAGAAAAGAAGAAACTAGTTGAAGAAAATAACAAGTTGAAGACGTCCAACTTGGAATTTTCCGATCAACTAGAATCTCTTAAACAAGAGTCTAATAATACTCTTGATTCTTTAGAGAACAAAATTGAATCATATAGGAAAGATGAACAAAAGTTACAAATGGAAAATAAAATGTTGAAATCCAAGTTAGAAAGTTGTGAAAATGAAATAGTGCAACTTAAGTCTTCTAAATTTACCTTAGAAAAAATGATAGAACAATTTAAATCGGGTGCAAATATGTTAGATACACTTATCTCATCACAAAAGTATGGAAATGATAAAACCGGTCTAGGCTATAAAGAAGAAAACGAAAAAGTAAATGAAAAGACTAAGTTTGTTTCATCTAGTACAAAGTTGCCATATAATACAAAATCAACTTTGCCTGCTACATCTTCTTCTACACCTTCTTCTACTCATATCAAGGCAAAAATACAACACAAACCCACCAATATGCACACGCATAAACATACATCTAGGCTAAATTTTGCATCTAGACAACCTAGAAATCATGCCTACATGTATACAAATGCAACTAGACCAAATAAAATGCATCCAACTTTTTATGAACCTAAGCATAAGCAACTCTCATACAAGTCTTATAGAAATACACATGAATATACATATAGAGCACCATATAAGAAACAAAATCGCATGCCTTATACACATTATAAGATTCGGTCATCCTATAATGATTATCAACCATGGCGCAACATGTATAACAATGCATCCTCACTTATGTGGAATAATCATCTATATGCTTATCCTTCTTACTTTAACCATGCTAAAAATGTGCCTAGAAAGTATATTCAAGTTTGGATACCTAAGGGTTATCTAAACAAGAATAATGCCCCTAACATTCAAGGACTCAAATAAAGGGTACCTAAAACTTTGTCTCCATTGTAGGAAAAATGCAAGGAATGCAAGAAAGAGGCAAAGTCAAAGAATCTAAAAACCAAATGGTTTTTAGATAGTGGATGTTCGAGGCATATGACGGGCAACCCCAATCTATTCACCGAACTTGAACATATTGATGGTGGAAAGGTAACATTCGGTGACAACAACAAAGGAAAAGTTGTTGGAAAAGGAACAATCGGGGACCCAAACACATTTCAAATACGAAATGTGTTGCTAGTAAGCAATCTCTCTTATAATTTACTTAGTATTTCTCAACTTATAGATTGTGGTTATAATGTCTCCTTTCTTCCCAATTCTTGTGATATAATAAATGAAAAAGGAGAAACAGTTTTAAAAGGAAATAGAGATGGAAATATTTATACCCTTACCTTAGATAACATGTTAAATGCTAAGGTTAAGTGTCTAATATCACATGACTTAGATGTGAATTTATGGCATAGAAGATTAGGCCATATAGGAATTTCAACCATTAGGAAATTATCTAAAAAGAATTTAATTAGAGGTATGCCTAAGTTAGACTTAGATAATTTTCAAATGTGTGAAACATGTATTAAGGGAAAACACATTAAAGAAACCTTAAAACCGAAACATGAAGTGAGTACTAGTCATGTACTAGAATTGCTTCACTTAGACTTATTTGGTCCAAGTAGGACAAGAAGTCTAGGTGGACACTACTATGTGTGTGTCATAGTAGACGATTACTCACGCTACACATGGACATTGTTCTTAACACACAAAGATGATGCTCCATTAGCAATCGAAACCCTTATCAAGCAACTTGAAAACATTTACAAGAAAATGTCAAAAGAATTAGAAGTGATAGAGGTGGAGAATTTAAAAATAAAGACGTAATCAAATTTTGTGAACTTTATGGAATAAAACATGAATTCTCACCACCTAGAACACCACAACTCAATGGAGTTGTTGAACGTAAAAATAGAACGATTCAAGAAGTTGCAAGGACAATGCTGTGTGAAAATAAATTACCTAAGTATTTATGGGCTGAAGCTGTTAACTGTGCATGTTATATTATAAATAGGCTCACTATTAGAAAGAAATTAAATAAAACGCCTTATGAATTGCTAAACAATAGACAACCTAAAATAGATTATCTTAAAGTATTTGGATGTAAATGTTTTGTGCTAAACACTAAGGATAATCTAGATAAATTTGAACAAAAGTCTATTGAATGTATATTTGTTGGATATTCAACTAACTCAAGAGCATATAGGTGTTATAATCCTGCATCTAGAAAAATAATTGAATCCATACATGTGAAATTCAATGAAAATGCGTGCTTTGAAGTTAGTGATAAACATCAACATAAACAAGAAACAAATGTTGAAAATATGTTTGATGATGATGTATTACTTGAGCCTGTACTTGATCATCTAGAACCAACTCCCCCTGAACAAGACATGCATGAACCCTTAGATGAAATAAATCAAGAAAATTTGCAATTGGAAGATGATACAACTAATGATCCAATTACATATGATAACATTCACACTAATGAAACATTTGAACAAGATGAGGGTGAATCTAGTCAATCTAGGAATTGGTGGCACCCTAGAGAATTAATCATTGGGGATCCAAGTGTTGGGGTTAGAACACGTAGAAACATAAGTCAACTTGAAGGACATAGCTTAGTCTCACACATAGAACCTAAGAATGTTAAGGAAGCCTTAGGTGACATATCATGGATAGATGCTATGCATGAGGAATTAAATCAATTCACAAGGAACAACGTATGGGACTTAGTACCTAAACCTGAAGACAAGTCTATCATAGGAACTAAATGGGTCTTTAGGAATAAAATGGATGAACAAGGAAATATTACAAGAAATAAGGCTAGACTAGTCGCACAAGGTTATAATCAACAAGAAGGAATAGATTATGAGGAAACCTTTGCACCCGTTGCACGACTAGAAGCAATTAGATTGTTACTTGCGATTGCAAGTCTAAGTAACATTAAACTCTTCCAAATGGATGTCAAGAGTGCATTCTTAAATGGTTACATCCAAGAAGAGGTGTTTGTCAAACAACCCCCTGGATTCGAAGATCCAAAGAATCCTAACCATGTTTACAAGCTTAAGAAAGCTTTATATGGTTTGAAACAAGCTCCAAGAGCTTGGTATGATAGATTTGCAAACTTTCTTATTGCAAATAATTATCAAAGGGGAACCATAGACAACACATTATTCCTAAGAAGAAAAGGAAATGATTTGTTGATAGTTCAAATATATGTAGACGATATTATCTTTGGTTCAACTAACCCTACCTTAGTAAAAGACTTCGAAGAATGTATGAAGTCAGAGTTTGAAATGTCAATGGTAGGAGAGTTGAATTATTTCTTAGGACTTCAAATCAAACAAACCCCTCAAGGAATTCACATTAGCCAACTTAAGTATATCAATGATATGATTAAGAAGTTTGGATTTGAAGAGTTGAAACCTAAAACTACCCCTATGAGTGTAAGTACCAAACTTGATAAGGATGAAAATGGTAAACCTTTTGATGACACACTCTATAGGTCTATGATTGGCTCATTGTTATACTTAACTGCATCAAGACCTGATATCATGTTTAGTGTGTGTATGTGTGCTAGGTTTCAATCTTGTCCTAAGGTATCACATTACAATGCAGTGAAAAAGATATTTAGATATCTTAAGCATACACCTCACTTAGGACTATGGTATGATAGAAACGCTAAGTTGGAATTACACGCATATAGTGATGCTGATTATGGTGGTTGCAAGTTAGATAGAAAATCCACTAGCGGCACATGTCAATTCATAGGAACCAATTTGATCTCTTGGTTTTCTAAAAAGCAAGCTAGTGTAGCTCTTTCTACCACTGAAGCCGAGTATATTGCTTTGAGTTTATGTACTACCCAAATACTTTGGCTTAAACAGCAACTTAGTGATTTTGGCATTAAAATGAAAAAGATTCCAATTTTCTGCGATAGCACAAGTGCAATCAATCTTTCTCGGAATCCGGTGCTTCATTCTAAGGCCAAACACATTGAGGTGCGATACCACTTTCTTCGCGATCATGTTCAAACTGAGGACATAGTGATAAACCATATAAGAACTGATCACCAAATCGCCGATATCTTTACCAAACCCCTTAATCAAGCCACGTTTGAAAACTTACGAGCCAAGTTAGGTATGATGACTTACGATACCATTGTATAGTTCTATCTTTTGCATGATTTGCAAAATAAAGGGGGAGATAACATAAGCACATGATTTTAGATTTTAGTTGCTAAGTCATCATTTGGTATGAAATGATAAGTTTCAAATATAAGTTAAGAGTTAAGTATAGGTTAAGGGGGAGAGTATGAGTTGAGGGGGAGCAACATACTATTTAAAAGTTGAAAACATTTGGTTAAACTTTTTAAATTTTTGGTTATAAGTTGTGACATTAAAATCATGTTAGGTTATTTTGAAAATCATCCAAAAGGGGGAGAATGTTGAAAAATATGTTTGGATAATTTTCAAAGTCATGATTTTAATTGTTACATGTCACATATGGTGTTATAAATGAAAAAGATGAATAAGTGAAGAAAAATGATATTGATGTTTAGTTTTTTTTTGAAATAATTTTCTAAAATGTGATGAATTGGTTGTTTTTATTTTTACATGATTTATACATGTTCATTATGTGATTATTATGTGTTTTTGGTGATTATTTTTGTCTTGTGATTAACATGCCTTGGAAGTTTCTACAACTTACCAAAAAGGGCAAAATTGGTATTTTGAGTTTTGTAGGAACATGATATGATGAAAATATTTCAAGGATGTATTCTTATCCTATTTATCATGACAAAGGTGATATCATGAGTATTTATGACCATCGGGGTCATTTCTGGAGTTTTCTCACACCAGGGGTATTTTGGTCATTTCACCCCCAAGGGTATTTTTGGTATTTTCACTCAAGGAATCTCTTGAGTATATTATTATCTTCATTCTGGAGCTGTGTTATTATTATTTTGAAGATAATATGGTGATCATATATCTTATTCTCTCAACCGATGATATTATTGACTATAGCTGGATATGTGACGATTTGAGATGTCACATTCTATTTTTTCTTGAAGACCCTCTTATATATATTATAAGAGAACATTTATCATCATTATTCAGAGATATTAAAGGTGTCAAAGGTGTGGAAATGATCTCAACATATAAGAAGAAATATTGGGGAATTTCGGTATTACACGTTGACATAATATTGTCAACTGTTATCTATTTATTTCTTCTTCAAAAATCTGAGTTGATACACATATATATATGGTCAAAAACGTGTATTTACAGTTGGAGGTGATACATTATTCATTTTATGAGTTGGAGACAAGTGGACCAACCAAAAAGGAGCTAGTTGGCAAAATTGCCAACTTGGAATTTACTAAAAATAGCCAACGGCTATATTGGTTTTCTTGGGTATTTTCAGCAGATTTTTGAAGTCAAATGAAGACTTCACATGCCCTATTATGTTGCTTGAATTTGAGGATAATTTGGTGGTATTATCCTTTTTTATTTTATTAAAGAAAATCAAAATATTTTTTTGTAAAAAGGCAAGTAGCCAACGGCTACTATTGTTTTTGGAGCTGAATTTTGAAGTTTAAAATGGTCAATTCTCAATGCCTATTATCTTGCCAAAGAGTTGAGAAGATGATGGAGTTGTTATGGTGCTATTATCTTCACATTTTCAAGATAATTCCAAGTCATTTTTTTGTTGAAAATTTCAGCCACATAAAGTTGCCAAGGTGGACCAATCATTGTGTCTTATTTTGCCAAGTGTACAAAGCCAACCAATGATGAGAAGACATTTGGAGTTGATGATGAAGATGATGACACATTGGAAGTCTTATCTTCAAGGCTCAAATCACACTATAAATAGAGGCAATGGTGAAGAAGATGAAACACACTTGAAGCTCACAAGCATTCTATAGCTTTCATATTCATCTTCTTGTTCTTGTTGTTGTATTTTGTTGTAGCAAAGTTGTTCTTAATATTTTGGTGAGCTACAAGCCTCTTGAGCTTCATTTGTAAGATTGATTAGCCATCTTTATAAGGCTACATCAATAGGTGTTGGAGGTATTGCAACTAAGTGTTGCTTAGAAGGTGATTATCCAAGTCTTGAGTAGGGTTGGTGTATAACCCAAGGATCAAGCTTGGCTCTTGTTGTAAGGTGTTCATATCATAGTGAAATCCAAGGAAAGGTGTTCCTTGGGACTGGAGTAGGTCACATTGACCGAACCAGGATAAATCCTCGGTGTTCTTCTCTTGTTTCTTTATTTCTGTTTTATGCCCGTTTTTGACTGCAGTTTTCACCCAACTTCACACAATTTGAACAAATAGCTAAACATTTTCAAAATTCGTGATTTTTGGTGGAGTTATACTTCAGACTGTTAGCTTTCATTTGCAACAAGAATCACTTGATTTGAGCAAGTAAAAGTTAGTCTTTCAGTCTTTGCAAGATAACTGCTCCAATCTGGATGCAATCTGACCAGTTTTGAGAAAAGTTAAATTCTGTATTTTTCAAGAATTGTTTGAGGTCAGGGCCTTTTGGAAACTTTATCTACACATCCTAAGGAGTGTTTTGATATAAAGATCAACCTTTTTGGTTGAGTATTCAAAGAGAAACACTATTTGCAAAATCAGCAACATTCTGTCCAATTCTGTCCAGATTGACCATCTGAATCTTTTTATTTGTTTGAAGGGCCAAACGATCTTATTTTTGTCTGATTTTTGGACAGAATCTTGTTAACTCATTGAAGTTCAATTCTGGAAAGTTTCATAATTTTTGGAGTTGTGTATAATTATTTGTGAATTTTTGAAAAACGGGTTCTGAATCTGAGGTGGTCTCAGATTCTGTTTTCAAGGGGATTTTAACAAAGGGTTGTAGTGTAATTTTCGCTAACCACTATTCACCCCCCCTCTAGTGGTGTTTATTGCAGGTGCACGGTCCAACAAAGGTATCTTAGAAATATGTTAAAATAGGCTTTCATAGACTTTTGAACATCATATTAGACACCAAAAACTGTTTATGGGTGATTGGATATGTCCCTTGGTGTATAAGCTACAACTTTTGATGAAAAATTACACATGTTGACCACTTCGATAGATCGATGGCATTGATCGAAGTCACACAGTGTGCTTCATCTTTTCATCCAGGCCACTTCGATCGATCGTAGTATCAATTAACATCACTGTGATTGATCCATGTGATCGATCAATGTCGGATAGTGTACTCCAACTTTGAACCCAGGAGATATCGATCGATCGAAATGATCAATTCAAGTCACTTCGATCGATTGATGTGATGGATTGAAGTTAGGTAGAATACTCAGCTTCATTTTCCAGCCACATGGATCGATTCAACTGAGACATAGATCGATCCATGTCATGTGCTAAGCTATTTTTGCTTTACTTAAGCTACAATCAACCTCATTCTTCTTTCCATTGCCTTTAGAAACTAATATAATAATCCCACACTTAGTTTGTAAAGTAATTTATGAAATTTCATGTGTTTAAGAAGCATCTTTTGATTTGAACCTCTTATTGGTATAACACTTCAAAGTTCTAGCGAAATCTAGATAACACGAATGCCTTGAATCAGATTCCTATGTGCTAGAACCGAAAATGTTATATATATGAAACCACATTCTCTTTAGAAGTTTATTTTAAACCATACTTTATGGAATTGTGCTTCCTCTAGTATTCATGAGCATTTCAAGATCTTTGCTTGTCGAAGTGGCACCACTTCCCAACTTCATATAGGTGAAGACTAGGATAGTCCTCTTAATCCTTCATTAAGAGTGCTTTAACACTCATCCTCCTTTAACACTAATATTTTAATTCTTTAAAGATCAATTCAATGCGTTTTGATTATTTGAAGATCAATCTTAGTGCTTTATTCCCTCACTTTACGACTTGTTTTTGACCACTGAATCTTTGACTAGTGATATGTTAGGAAAAGTTAGGTTTCTGTCACAAGTGAATATATACCATATGTCTTAATCTTATCCCTAAAAATGTACTTTGTTTCAAGTACTTTGGAAGACTCTTGATCAACGGATCTACAACTCTATATCCAATAGTAAATTTTTGAGCCATTCTGCTTCCTTACCCGCAGCCCCCACGCTATGAATTCGGATTCCATGTTGGAGTGTGTTCTACATGTCTGTTTCTTTGAAACCCAAGTAACCGCACCGCCACCTAAAGTAAATACCCAACCCGTAGTAGATTCGTTATCACCAACACTAGTTTTCCAACTAGCATCAGTATAACCTTATAACACGGAGGGAAAATTATTATAATACAATCCGAAATTCATAGTTCTTTTCAAATACCTAAATAGTCTCCCCATTGCCTTCCAATGGTCCATACTAGGATTACTAGTATACCTTCATAATTTGCACACCGCAAAGACAATATCCGGTCTAGTGCAATATGTAACATACATCAAACTACCGATTGCATTAGCATATTCAAGTTAAGCTACCGCTCTACCGGTATGTCCAATTAATTTGCATGAGGCATCATATGGTGTGTCTTCTTCTTTAATCTCCAAGTATTTGAACTTATTCAACACTTCTATTATATATTGAGATTAACAAAGAACACAACCCCCACTATGTTTAGATTTTTTTATCCCCAAGATATTATCTATCACATCCAAATATTTCATTTGGAATTGTGAAGTTAAATACTTCTTAGTTTCAATAACTCCTTCTATGTTAGTGCTAACAATCAACATGTCATCCACGTACAAACAAATAATAACATCATATTTGTCCATAAACTTGGAATATACATACTTATCAGCACTATTATGCTTAAAACCGTTTTTCAAAATGGTAGTGACAAATTTTTCATGTCATTGTTTCGGTGTTTGTTTTAATCTATACAACGACCTTACCAATTTGCACACTTTGTGCTCAGTACATGGTAGAACAAAACCTTTAGGTTGTTCCATATAGACTTCTTCCTCTAAATCACCATTGAGAACTCTTAACATCCATTTGATGAATAAACAGATTACTAGTGGATGTTGAAGCTATTAACAATCTCATGGATGTTATTCTCGCAACTGGATCATATGTATCAAAATATTCTATCACTTCTCGTTGTTTAAAACCCTTGGCAACCAATGTAGCCTTGAAAGTTTGAATTGAACCATCTGCATTATATTTCTTTCTAAATACCCAATTACATCCAATTTCTTTAGAACTCGGAGGCAAATTAGTGAGAACCCACGTATTGTTAGACAATAACGAATCCATCTCATCATCAACTGTTTCCTTCAAAAATAATACATCTCTCGATTGTATTGCCTCTTTATAGGATTTATGATCATCTTCAACACTTAGCACGATTGGTATTTGATTAAATACCATTGTCATATTACCTTCAACTAAGAAAGTAATGGATTGTGAAAAAATGAAATCAGGATGTAAATATTTTTTCTCTTCAGCCTGTTGACTTCTCCTAACTTCAGTTGCAGAACTTTGATCTTATTCAACATTAGAAGGACTATTAGAGAAATCTCCAACTATCAGTTCATTCAAATTTACACTTGTTGAATCTTGATTTGAATCTATTCTTAAAAACTTATTATCAAGAAATTTAACATCTCTTGATTCAACAACTACATTAAATTCTATGTCTAGAATCCTATATGCCTTAGAGTTTTCAACAAATCCAATGAAAACACCTTTGACTGCTCATGTCCCAATTTAGTTATTTTTGGATCCAAAACTCTGTAATAGGCTAGGCAGCCCCAAACTCTAAGGTGACTCAGATTTGGTGTTACAATCCGTAAAAGAAAATTGGGTAAAATGGGATTAAGTGAATTAATTATGTAACCCCCCATATTATAACCCTTAATACCCTTTATTAACCCACTAACCTGCATTTACAACCCCACTCCACTACTAAACCTTTAATACACCTTAGCCTAATTAAGTGTGAGAGATGAAACTCCAACACTTTTATAAAATGGGCCAATCGGCCAAACCAAGTAGAGAAAATGAAAAGATGTCATGAGTGACAAAACAAAAAGAGAGAAGGATTGCTGAGAGGAAAAAGAGAGAAAGAAATAGAGGAGCAAAAGAAAGAGAGGATGAAAAGAAAGAAGAAAGGAAGAGAAGGAAGAGAAGGAAGAAGAAAACCTATGCCACCCCCAACACCACCATATCACCATCAATATTGTTAGGCTTCAACCAAAAGGTAGGTGGCCTCTCTCTATTTTAGCTAATTTCATATATGTAATTATTTTCTATTTGTTTTATTTATTTTGCATGTGCTTCAAGTAGTACTGATTATATGTTGTAACACAATCTTGGTGTTGATTGTGTGTCTGATATGTTACGTTATATTAATAAAATGTTTAACATGTTGTAAATAAATTAATGTTTTCAAATTGTATAAATTGCATATATGTAAAAAGCATGTGTATATAACATGCTGTGGTAAGTGATGTAGTTGTAAAGTAATTACCATCATGTGTTAAATGATAACGCATGTCAAATAAACGTAAAGCTAACTATCGTAAGTAATTAACTTGTAATTAAAGCTCTAATGTAGTAATATAAAAAGTATGCACATTTGATGTAGATACGTGTATCGTAACTATGTAACGCTAATAACTCATTAGTGTGATAGTCATATATACTTGCATATTGTATTATACTGTATACAATATGTGAATGCTAGTCAAACTATGTTTATATATAAGAACAGTAAGTACCGCAAAATATGTCCTAACTTTCTTACAACAACAGTACAATCCATTTTGTATATAAGAGAAAAATAATGTTTTGTAAGTATTAATGTGTGTTAAACAATGTAATATGTGTTTAGTGTAACGTTTACAAGATTTTGAATGTATTGTGTCACGTGTAGTTATTTGTTGTAATGTTACTTGTCACAATATATGTAAATACACAATTTACGTACATATATAAGTTAGCTAACATTGTGCTATTTGTGTGATATTTTGTGATTCTACGTTATAATGTGCAACGTTAGTTATGAAAATGTTGTACTTAGCAGTATATGTGTTTATGTGTTTTTATGTTGCATCAGTGTCATGTTAGAATACTGTTAGTATTGTATAAATTATCTATTTGTATGGTGTTAGTAACTTATAGTAATTGTTTACTTTAAATAAATGTTGCTACAAATTAAGTTGTTGTACTATATGTAATAGTATGCATTGTTCGTGTATCGGTGAAAATGTGAGTTGTTTGGAGAACAGAAAGGAGAAAACGAGGAACGAGACGAGGAAAAATGTGCTATCTGACATATTACATTCGCATTCATGGCACGAACATAGCATGAGCTTTGGGTCGAGATTGTCTTTCGGGACGTTTGGCCCTATGTGGCATGTGGCCCTATTAGACGTGTGGCCTGACGGGGCGTGTGGCCTGACGAGGCGTGTGGTAGAATCACTTCGAGGTTCATGCATTGCACGGTAGAGATATAGGCATTCGTGTGTGGAGATATCGTTGCGTGTGACACAGACGGAGCAGAGTAGGGCCAGTGGGGCAGGTAGACGGGGATTAGAAGTCGTAGCGTTCCTTTATTTAAGCTATGATAGTTATATGTTTTATTGGATTTCGGATTCAGTTCCATTTGACTTACGAATCAGGTTGTAATAAATAAATGTTTATTTCATTTTCATACGTTTGCGTGTGCTAATTTTCTACGTCAGTGATGACGTGTAAGTGAATTGAACGGCGCCTTGTAATTCTCGTAGCAGACTACGGCATGTGCACCGCTTTCGATGCTAGGGTTGGGGAGCGGGGCGCTACATGTGATATTAGAGACAAAGTTCTGATCTTACCTAAAAAACATAGGATATACTAGATTACTTAGACGTAAGAGATGATTTTATTCTTAATTCATGATCGGGTTAAGGGGTGTGAGGACTGTTAGATAAATATTTACCATTGTACCTCTCAAAATATATAAATTACCAAAATACCCTTGTTAATGAAGTTGACTAAATTGTGAATTGCAGAAAGAAATGGATCTGACTGGAAACGCCGAAACAGGTCAGGCTCAGAATCAGAATAACAACGTTGCTGAGGCCTTGGTCACTTTGACAAACATTGTTGCTCACCAAAATAAACTGCTGAATCAGCAGATACCGCCACCACCCGCCGCAGCCTGGTTTGAGGCTTTTTTATAAAGAGATGCAAAATGCCCGAGCTCCTACCTTTCGGGGTACATCGAAGCCAGAAGAAGCTGAGATTTGGCTACAGGAGATTTCTAATCACCTCCGTTTACTGCAGGTGCCGGAGAACTTGATGGTGGAAGTTGTTGTGCCATTTCTGATAGGAGACGCTAAAGTATGGTGGCGTAGTGTTGATATACGATTGACTGCGCCGATCACCTGGGCATGGTTTCGAGATGAGTTTAAGAGGTACTATGTTCCAGACAGTGTGGTTGTGCAGCGGATGTTAGAATTTCAAGATTTGACTTAGGGGAGTATGTTTGTGGCGGAGTATGTTGAGAAGTTTCACGTCTTGAGACAGTATGGTAAAGTTAATTGAATTTTCTTATAACAACAGTCATCATATTGCTATCGGAATGGCACCATTTGAAGCTTTTTATGGCTGTAAGTGTCGATCGCCAGTGTATTGGGATAAAGTCGGCGAACGAGCTATCGCTGATCCTGAATTAGTTGAGCAAACGAAAGAGAAGATCAAAATTATTCGTGACCGGTTCAAAATAGCTCAAGGTCGGAACAAAAGTTGGGCTGATACTAAGAGGCGACCGCTGAAGTTTTCGGTTAGAGAAAAAGTATATCTAAAAGTGTCACCGATGAAAGGTGTGAGTCGGTTCGGGGTGAAAGGAAAATTGAGTCCTCGTTACATCGGTCCCTACGTGGTACTCAAAAGAGTTGGGACACTGGCATATAAGTTGGCCTTACCACCGGCTTTGGCTCAAGTTCATTATGTATTTCATATGTCGCAATTAAGAAGGTATATTTCGGATCCGAGTCATATACTAAATGAAAGACCGTTGAGAGTTAAACCTGATGTGACTTACGAGGAGGTGCCGGTAAAGATCGTAGATCGCAAAGATGAAGAGCTAAGATGGAGAGTCATACCCCACGTCAAAGTACAATGGAGCAACCATACCGAGAAAGAAGCGACATGGGAGCTTGAAGAGCAAATGCGCGAGAAATATCCGTATCTATTCGATTAAGATACGCAAGTTTCGAGGTCGAAACTTATTGTAAGGGGGGTAGACTGTTACAAACCGTAAATTTTTTTTGGACAAAATGGGATTAAGTAAATTAATTATGTAACCCCCCATATTATCACCCTTAATACCCTTTAATAACCATCTAACCTGCACTTACAACCCCACTCCACTACTAAAACGTTAATACACCTTAGCCTATTTAAGTGTGGGAGATGAAACTCTCACATTTTTAATAAAATGGGCCAATCGGCCAAACCATGTAGAGAAAAGGAGAACGTGTCGTGAGTGACAAAAGAAAAAGAGAGAAGGATTGCTGAGAGGAAAAACAGAGAAAGAAAGAGAGGAGGAAAAGAAAGAAGAAAGGAAGACAAGGAAAAAGGAAGCCTATACCACCCCCAACACTACCATATCACAAGCACTATTGTTAGGCTTCAACCAAAAGATAGCTGTCCCCTCTCTTTTTAAGCTAATTTCATATATGTAATTATTTTCTATTTGCTTTATTTATTTTGCATGTGCTTCAAGTAGTACTGATTATATGTTGTAACACAATTTTAGTGCTGATTGTGTGTATGATACGTTACATTATATTAATAAATGTTTAACATGTTGTAAATAATTAATGTTTTCAAATTGTATAAATTGCATATATGTAAAAAGCATGTGTATATATCCCGTTGTAATAAGTGATGTAGTTGTAAAGTAATTACAATCATGTGTTAAATGATAACGCATGTCAAATAAACGTAAAGCTAACTGTTGTAAGTAATTAACTTGTAATTAATGCTCTAAATGTAGTAATGTAAAAAGTATGCACATTTGATGTAGATAAGTGTATCATAACTATGTAACGCTAATAACTCATTAGTGTAATAGTCATATATCATCATCATCATTCCTACCCAGTATATCCCAACGACAGCAACAGCTATCGTTAGAGTCTGAGGAGGATAAGTGGTAGGCAAATAATACCTCTATATACTTGAATATTGTATTATATTGTATACAATATGTGAATGCTAGTCAAACTATTTTTATATATAAGAACAGTAAGTACTGCAAAATCTGTCATAACTTTCTCACAACAGCAGTACAATCCATTTTGTGTATATGATATAAATAATGTAGTGTAAGTATTAATGTGTGTTTGAACAATGTAATATGTGTTTAGTGTAATGTGAAATATATGTGTGTAGATAACACGTGTACAAGATTTTGAATGTATTGTGTCACGTGTAGTTATTTGTTGTAATGTTACTTGTCACTATATATGTAAATACACAATTTACGTACATATATAAGTTAGCTAACATTGTGCTATTTGTGTGATATTTTGTGAGTCTACGTTATATTTTTTAATCAAAAGAAGCTTATATTTTATTATGCCTCACTTTTGGCGGAGGAACAACTTCATACATTTTGAGTCATCCAAGGAATAATAATAGTCTAGTGAGCAAATAATTTCTAACATCCAATCGTATATGATATGCCGCATTAAAACCTTGCCAAGTAAAACTACCCTTGTGGATAAAACCTTAGCGAAGGAAAACAATGCAGACACACCAAGAAATAATGTTCAGAAGAATGAAGCCTCCCAACTAATTCCGTAACTCTGCCCAGTTTTCCAGATTAGTAGCGCCAACTTAAATTCAGTAGTTACCCCTTAAAACAATAATTCCAAGCTGATTAATTTACATGGACATACTCATCTATGTCCTAAGTAATTACCGCAAGAATTCCAGAGCAACACAATAACTTTAAAGGGATCATTTACTCACTTTCTCAAAACTGGTTAAATTCTGATTTTGGAGTGACCAGTTTTACTAAAAATCTTATTGCGGCCAAACCGTAAGTCCTTTTTCTAAAATTCCCGCTCACTGACTTAGTAAACACACAAGGCTAAAATCTTATCAAAAATCAGTCCATTTTCATGTTTCTAAGGTCTATTTTCGGGTTCGACAACACGTCACCTAATTCTGCCCAGTTCTTGTAATTTCAGCTTGACCAGTTTTACCAAATATTTTATTAAGGATAAACCATAACTTCTTTTAGTAAAATTCCAACTCTCATATTTACTACACACATAAGGCTAACATCATGCTAAAAATCAGCTTATTTGAATACTTATAATATCCATCTTCAAGTCATAAAAAATTACTTCAAAAACAGTTTTGAAAATTACACATAGCACATTTTGATATTGCACATTTTGTACACAAGAAAGTCTACTTTTGTCACAAATAAATTTATGTGCTACCTAACCCCAAAACAGCCCGTTCTTACACATGAAAGGGTCTATATTTCATTTTCATAATCAACATAACATATCTAAGCAATAAAACATTTAAACATACAACTTCCATATATCTTTCACATCCCAAAACATATTCTTTCCCATGAAATATTGTTCGACCCTATCTCCTTCCTCCACCGTCCCCTTTCCATGGTGAGAAGGAGAAATTTTTCCCCATTTATCTTAGATATGCAACATATTCATATTCTAAGGAGGCAAAGAACTCATCTTTGGGTGATTTTCACACATGCAAGTCACCTTTCTTAAGGAACACTAAACTTTCATGCTTCAAGCTTAATATTTTCCATCTAAGATTAAATCTTAATAATAGCTAGACATTCAAGCATATACTTTCACACATAAGTCAAGAGCATTTATAGTGTACTTGCCTTTTTGGATCTTAGATCTTGCTTGAGACTTGTTGAAACAAAGAAATGCTTCCTTCAACCCCTTCCTAACATACACGGTTTTAGGGGTAGAAATATTTGTTAGCCACTATTTAAACACACAATACAACTTAGTTTGAGGCTTAGATGGTCTTACCAAATTGAATCTTGAATGGAGGTTGAGATGAATCCAACCCACTAAGAGGCTATCCTCACTTAGTGTCTTGAAAACCTTCACCTAAGGACCATTTGGGGGCCACTGTTTCAACAAGGAAGGAAGATACCATGTGAGCTTCACCATTTGAGGTATGGAATTCACTAGGGAAGGTTAGTGTGTGACTTACCTAGACAAGACTTGAACTTGAAGTCGGCTCTTGGACTTCTTGGCTCAAGTTGGCCGTGTGAGAGGGATGAGGGAGGGAAAAATTATTTCTACTTGCTTGGAAATTTCTTGAGAGTTAGTAGGTGAAAGATGGATTAAGAGGCTTTCCTTATTAAAGAAGAAGAAAAAGCTTCTTGGTTAGGGGAGTGGGGGGGCCGACGCATGCTAGGGGGAAAGGGGAACAAGGTTGCATGAAAAGTATGAAAAGGCAACCTTGAGTCTTGCACTTAACATCTTTTGTCCCCCATGCTTGCCCTTTTTCCTTAATTATCCCCTTTCTAGATCTTCTTAATAAAATATAATTAGGAAACATCATGAGTCTTCTAGAACTCATGGGGGCCGAATGTAGTGGGGTTGGGAGGGGTTTATTTGTGTTATTTTTCATATTTTCTGAATTCATGTTGATTTAATTACCCCACTACTTAAAAACCCTAATTGCTTTTGTTCTTGTTTTAAGAAGGCCCTTAGGATTCATCTCCTTTTAATTGGAAGGACATTCCAAGCCCCTTTAAGGCTTTAGGGCTGAAACCTCTTATGGTATTGGGGTGAGTTGGCCACTTCACATAATCTATAATTCATGCTTGAATTATTATACAATATTTGCTTTAACAAAAATCTCATTAAAGAAGTAATCATAAAACTTAGTAAAATGTGCTTGAAGATGAAACTTTTCATTAATTCATTTATACAAGCCCCAAGTACAATGTGATTTTTCGTTGGGTACAACAACAAATGTCCATATAATTTCCAAATCAAATTCATATTCCTATAGTTTACATTTCAAATAGAAATCCGTATGGTTTCTTCTTTCCACTACATATTCAAATAGTTTTTCCATGATATAACATATCAATTAAAATATACATGATAATCCATTCCATATGATATTCCATGATAATCCGTATAACATTTATAATTCCAACCTATGTCCAGAATGCATTTCCATGATAATTTATTTCTATGAAGTATCCATGTCCATGTCCATGTCCATAATGTAATGCCATGATAATCCATATTCGTAAAATGTAAGGCTCTATATGTAGCGCCCGGCACCCGTGTTGTGCCCCTATACGGTACATCCGCTGTACTTCACTAAGGAATGTACAAGGCATCGATGCGAAACCAGTACTATTCTATGATTATGTCATGGATTATGGATGGAAACATCAAACAGTGGCAATAAACAAGCAGAATTAAAACATTAAACATTCATTGTCCATAGCATCATACAAAGTACAAACCATGAAACTGAGTCCCAAAATACTCCAAATTGTCCATAAAACAGAAATCAACTATCAAATCCTAGTAGCCAACATCTCTCAAAAGTAGGGCATCTGCTCGTCCTCAACATACTATATCTAAGGCTCCTATGACTCTGAAAAATGATAAATAAGGAGTGAGTGATAAATCACCCAGAAAATATTCCTCAATTATACCAAAACACATAAAAAAAATAAATAAGGATTTTAGTCATACAATAGTGGGATTTGAACATAATTACTTACCTGTTGAACCATTCTCTTATCGGTTCCCCCTGATACCTTTTACTTACAGTTATACTTCCTGTATATAATTTCGGTCTTATTACATTTTACAAGGGAATTAATGTCATGCAAATAAGATGCAGAGTGAAACAAAACACGATGATGCAGGACAGAACAGAACCGAATAGGACGGAATAGAA
The DNA here is from genome assembly GCA_036186865.1 of Eustoma russellianum. Taxonomy (NCBI): domain Eukaryota; kingdom Viridiplantae; phylum Streptophyta; class Magnoliopsida; order Gentianales; family Gentianaceae; genus Eustoma; species Eustoma russellianum. Next base: position 11,172,381 of record AP025044.1, on the reverse strand, counting down.
CAAAATAGAACAAAACAGAACATTCAGCCATGGCCTTTGCTTTTCTTCGTATGGACCGATAATCTACTATAAGTGATTCCGTCCAAAACAGAAAAATACCCCTTCTACCTCATAACCTATAGAAGATACGTACGGAACAACGCACCGACCACCATAATAGGATGTTACGCTCGGATCTAAAACAGAATAATACCTCATATAGGTCCAAAACATAACATATACCTTGATATCGAGTCCAGAACAGAACATATACTGGAATCAAACGTAAAGACAAACCGTTTGATACTGGTTTTTAAAACTGCTTTACCTTTCTTTCCAAAACATAACTCTACCTTTAAAATTAATGACATGACATGCACATGATGCATAATGTAGTATATATGAGTTATCAAGGTCCAAAACATCTTTAGGGTCATATATGTAACGATTACGGTTCATTACTTACTTATATCGCGAAGCCGAAAAATACTGCATTGAGTCGTAACATTTTATTCCTTATTCCAATTCCAAAAACAGTCCGATCCTACCAAAGTCTTGCATAAACTGATTCATTTACGTCTCATATTATCTAGTCATAAATTATACGAGGTTTTGGCGGACTTAAAAACAAAACCAGACTATTTTGCACAAGAATACCGAAATAGCCCCTGCTTCAGTTTCCAAGCTTATACGTCACCCCAAAATGATCTCTTATGGTTACCTTCTACTATTCACAGGCCCCCTAGCATCTTAAGGTTCAATTTTAGATAGTCCTTAACCTTCTTTTTTGTTAATTTATCCACGCACACATCCGATAATTTACCCACGCATACATCCAGCCATACAACACTAATTTCATATGATGAACCAACAAATTTAGCAACTTTTAGTGATTCCAAGCTTCTCCTTGAACCGTCTATCCGCTCCTAATGGATACCCTTTCAAGAACATCCTCCTTAGCTTCAATGAACATAACAAAGTGTTAGAAATTACTCAAATAGGCCACATGTAATAAAACATACAAAACAACCCCGCATATGTGACTTTCTTATCATAAGAAATAACTTGTGGCCCTTAAATCCTAACAAATTTGGTTATAAGTCAAAAAAGCCTCTTAACCCTTATTTTAAATGAAATATTAGCATCAAAATGATCTTTAAATCATATAATGCATAACAATTGAGCCCATTATTTCCTTAATTTTCCCATCATGGCCGAGAGGTGTGAGGGATATTTACACCCTCTAAATGCTTTCTTTACATCTTTTAACATGTGTTTCATTCTCCAAGTAATTCATACATTTGCTTAGTGACTTTTTAATCATGTCTTCATAGGCATAAAGTAATTTCTTAGTCATTCATTGTCAAGAATAAAGACACACGAAAAACAGCCCGTAATCTTTTAATGAACAAGTTACTTAACCATCCTGATACTATTTTAATCATTCTAGTGGCTTGATGGTGGTGAAACAACTATTCCTTCAAGGTTCCTTCCAAAACCGTGGGTTAGGGGTCGGTAAATCCTTTAACTTTTAACTTATTTTACCTCATAGGGCTAGTCCTAGCCTAAATACTAAAACATCTTCCCATGTTTATTCATATGCACCACAAATTTGCGTTATTGGTCTTGGCCGAAAATTCCAGCTTATTGTCCATGGAATATGAACTCAATACAAGCAAGATTGTAGCCTTAAACATACTAAAATCTCTTATTCATGGTCCCCCAATGTCTCAAGAAGAATAAAGGAAAACTTCCCTTTGTTGTACAAAGTTGAAAACTTTGAATACTTAGTCTCCTTTTGATCTTTGAAAATCACCCTCTTCCACCTATTTGGAGCACACGGTTTTTATGCATGTGAAGTGGTGAATAAGAATCTTAGAGGAAATAAATAGGGCATAGAGTTTTAAAATTCTTACCTAGTGGAGTTACTTGATGATCCAACCCTCCTAGAAGCTCCTTTACCTTATGAGCTTGGGGATTTCTCCTATTGAGAGGGTAGTGGCCTCGGCATTAGAGAGCTAGGGAAGTGAAAATGGTTCAACTAATTTTAAACCTTGAAGAAATAAAATTACATCAAGAGGTTAGGTATTTACCTTAGATTATGACGGAGTGGTGCTTGATATGGCTTGGTTGAGTTGTCCCATTGTGCTCCTCTATGGTCGGAAGTTGTGGAGTTTTATGAGAGAAACGGTGGATAGTTGAAGAGGTGAGGGGATGTCGTAGGAAGATGCTTGCTTGATAAGGGTTGTCTTGAATTCACTTGGCTTAAAAATGGGGAGGGGCGGCCGATTTATTGAAGGGAGGAGGAAACACAATCATTACTACTTTGCATGCATGGAAGAGGAGGAGTAATTAGGGTGGCTAACTTAAAGTTGTAGCAGCTTTTTATCTCATGAGGATTCTAGAATGGAAGATATTTTTGGGGTTCTTGGAGGGAAAAGTGGCCGGCCTCTTTAAGGGCATTTTGGTCACTTTTCCTTCTTCTAGGAAGCCCTAATGTGATTAATTTTGTAATATTTAATAAAAGGTCATTTAAGTAAATTACTTATTATTAAACTATTCATGGCCTGCAATTTTATCAAATTGGTTACTAAAATTTCTGTTTATGGACATCACACATCCTCCCCTCCTTATGAAAAGTTTCGTCCTTAAAACTTTACATGCATTATTAGAACAGTTGTGGGTATTGCTCCCCCATGTGCTGCTCCGGCTCCCATGTGGCTTCCTGCTTTGAGTGGTTATTCCACTGTACTTTAACAAAGGGAATGTAGCGTCTTCTCAGAACTTGGCCTTTCCAATCCACAATCATGATTGGAACTACAGCATAGGTAGCATCTTCCTAAACCTTAAGAGGCTGCTCACTCAGGATACGGCTCGGGTCATGGACGTATCGCCGTAGTTGCGACACATGGAAGACGTCGTGCAACTGTGGAAAAGTAGGGGGCAATGCTAGCCGATATGCCACTTCTCTGACTCTTTCTATTATCTCATAAGGTCCGACAAACCTTGGGCTTAACTTCCCTTTTATACCAAATCGTGTCATTCCCTTAGTTGGAGACACCTTTGGGGACACTTTTTCTCCTTCCTGAAACTCAATCGGGCATCTCCTGGTGTCAGCCCAAACCTTGCTCCGATCTTGTGCTGTTTTTAGTCGGTCTCTAATGATCTTCACTTTTTCCAGTGTTTTCTCCACCAGATCTAGTCCAGTCATGGCTCTTTCTCCAAATTCATCACAATATAGTGGAGACCGGCATTTGCGATAGTACAATACTTCGAATGGAGCCATTCCAATCGATCGATGATAGATGTTATTGTAAGAGAATTTGATCACCTTTATGCTTCTATCCCAGCTACCGTTAAAGTCTAAGGCACAAGCGTGTTGCGTGTATTTAAGAGTCTAAATGGCTCGCTCTGATTGCCCATCTGTCTATGTGCGGTAAGCTGCGCTCATCTGGATCTCTATCCCCAAGTAACAGTCCAAAATCTCGATGTGAATCATGGGTCCCAATCGCAGATTATACTCATCAGTACACCATACAGACTGACTATCTCATTCTATACACTGTCGCTAGTTTCTCCATGAATGCACTAATAGTCATGGGTAAGAGTGAGCAGTCTTTGTGAGGCGGTCGACTATCACCCATATGGTACTATTGCCGCTTGTGGTTTCTGGAAAGATGGTGACGAAGTCCATAGTCACATGGTCCCCTTTCCATTGTGGGACCTCAAAATGCTGCAAAAGACCGACAGGTTGCCTGTACTCGGCCTCGACTTGCTAAAATGTAAGGCACTTCTCTACGTACTCCGCTATCTGGCAATTCATTCCTATCCACCGAAAATTTCTCTTCAGATCTTGGTACATTTTGTTTGCTCCTGGGTGGATGGACAATCGAGAGGTATGATCTTCCTTCAGCACTTGACTTTTAAGGGCCTCATTATTCAGTACACAAATCCTTCAACGGAACAATAGACTTCCATCATCTCGAATCTGAAAATCATCTTTCGAATTTTCTTTCAAATAACACATAATCTTCATCAATGCATCGTCTGTCCTCTGAGCATCCTTATTTCTAGTGATCAGAGAAGGTTTGAAAACTAGCACGTCTAGGAAATTGGCAACGGATTCCACGACATCCAAACCAAATTCTTCCACTTTGCGCTCGAGCAGGGGTTGACGAGGGTGATTTGACTTTCGACTTAGAGCATCTGCCACCTTGTTCGCTTTCCCCGATGGTACTGGATGATAAGATCATAATCCTTTATTAAATCCAGGCATCGCTGTTGCTGTGTGTTCAGTTTCTTTTGTGTGAAGAGGTATTTTAGGCTCTTATGGTCTATGTAGATCTCACATCT
>AP025044.1:11111701-11154305 GCA_036186865.1 Eustoma russellianum | reverse complement strand
GCTTAAGTACCGACTTTCTAGACAGAAATTACGTGTACGGTGTATTTATCACACTTTCAATAGTTCACCTTTTGCATTTGCCACAAATGTTCTCAATAGATACATAATCAGAATGATGATAAACAAAAGCAAATGTTATTTAAAATTCTTCGTAACCCAAAAAGGAAAAAATTGATGCCAGCCATTTAATGCTTTTAATCCTAACCAGCCGGCGTAAAATACATTTTACTTTTAGTATTCATCTTCTTCCCAATTTCTTTACCAAACTGCGAATTGTCAGGGCCAAAATTCTGAATTTCTGATTTCTTAGAATCACACCTTCTCAATACCAATATCAATATCAATTGTACCCATATTTCTAAATTCCCACACCAAAAAAAAAACAAGAATATACCATAACAGAGAGAATTCACAAATCACCCATTGATTAATTGGATTTCACTGGAAGTGCTGCTTGACAACATATATGTGTAGGTTTAGGCGGATCAGACTAATCGAGTATTGGTACTTGACATATGTTGCAAAGGTTCAGAAGAATACAAACCTAAACACGAAGAATATGCTAGAAACTTTGAAAAATATGTGGGCAGCCCAAGCAAAAGCTTTACAACAATGCAAATATGTATCTACTGTGTAGTATTCTGAAAGAGTCATTAATTCATATGCCAACAATTCCAGGAACGAGAATTAAGATTTTTAATGCGTAAGTTGCAAGAGAATTTTAGGTCGTCATAAGGACAACAAAATGCTGGGCAATGCTTTCAGATTCGGCAAATTGCAAAATGAAACACAGAATGCAATTTCATGCAGTGATTTCAAGATTGAAGGCCTAGAAAACTATAATTCCGTAACCTTCGAACGATTGAATTGCATTAAAGAATACGGAAAAAAGTTTTCTAAATGCAAACGATATGGTCAGAGGTGGCTCTGATACCAAATGTTAGGCCAAAATAAATAGCGGAAGCAGAAAAGTTACCTCCGGCCATTATCGCTTAGTCATCGCCTTCGAATCGGAAGCCTGCTGCAGAGAAGAGTTCTTGCGGAAATGGAGTCTTCCAGCCTATGCCTATCTGAATGCTGTATAGCTATGATTGATGGAATATCACAGGCCCTCTATTTATAGGCTAGGCCGGGGACCCCCTTCCATATTTGACTGACAATCAATTCCTTCCATCAAGGAAACTTAATAATTGTCAATCAATCATAATCAAATCTGATAATTATTGCAGTCAATAATTGCAACGTATCTAGCCAATATAACGTACAGATACATTATACATGTGATCCACATTAGTGATTTACAAATAAATCACGAGATTATAGCAATCAATTATAATTAATATAATTGATTCTAACAAACCATCCTAATACTATTTTAGTCATTCTAGTGGCTTGGTGGTGGTGAGACAACTGTTCCTTCAAGGTTCCTTCCAAAGCCATAGGTTAGGGGTAGGGGAATCCTTTAACTTTAACTTATTTTACCTTATAGGGCTAGTCCTTAGCCTAAATACTAAAACATCTTCCTATTTTTATTCATATGCATCACAAACTTGTGGTCTTGGCCCGAAAAATCCAGTTTAGTGCCCATAGAATATGAAATCAATACAAGCAAGATTATAGTCTTCAACATACTAAAATCTCTTATTCATGCTCCCCCAATGTCTCAAGAAGAATAAAGGAAGACTTAAGTTTGTTGTACAAAGTTGAAATCTTTGAATACTTGGTTTCCTTTAGAGCTTTGAAAATCACCCTCTGCCACCTATTTGGAGCACACGGTTTTTATGCATGTGAAGAGGTGAATAAGAATCTTAGAGGAAGAAAATAGGGCTTAGAGTTGTAAAATTCTTACCTAGTGTAATTACTTGATGATCCAAGCCTCCTAGAAGCTTATTTACCTTATGAGCTTGGGAATTTCTCCTATGGAGATGATAGTGGCCTCGGCATTAGAGAGGTAGGGAAGAGAAAATGGCTCAACTAATTTTAAACCTTAAAGAAACAAAATTACATCAAGAGGTTACGTATTTACTTTAGATGATGATGGAATGGTGCTTGAAATGGCTTGGTTGAGTTGTCCCTTGGTGCTCCTCTATGGCCAAAAGTTGTGGAGTTTTGAGAGTGAAATAGTGGATAGTTGAAGAGGTGAGGGGATGTTGTGGGAAGATGCTAGCTTGATAAGGGTTGTCTCTGAATTCACTTGACTTCAAAATGGGGAGGGGCGGCTGGTTTATTGAAGGGAGGGGAAACACAATCAGTACTACTTTGCATGCATGGAAGAGGAGGAGTAATTAGGGTGGCTAACTTAAAGTTGTAGAAGCTTTTTGTCTCATGAGACTTCTAGAATGGAAGATATTTTTGGTGTTCTTGGAGGGAAAAATGGCCGGCCTCTTTAAGGGTATTTTGGTCACTTTTCCTCTTCTATGATGTCCTAAAGAGATTAATTTTACAATATTTAATAAAAGTATTATTTAAGTAAATTAATTATTATTCAATTATGCATGGCCCATAATTTAATCAAAATGGCTACTAAAATTTGTGTTTATGGACATCACGCATTTCATACTAAATAAGAAACCACAGTTATATTTAGGATGGTTACAACACCATACCAATCCATTCCATATCCAAATAATATTTCAAGATACCTTCCATACTAATGCAAAAACGATGCAAGAGTTATAAACAATGCAATGCATGTCCATATCTATATATGATCGGTGGCCAGTCCATATCCATATTCATATCTGGTTGGAGGCTAGTCTATATCTATATCTATATCTAGTAAAATACCAATCCACATCCATGTCCATATCCATGTCCATATCCCATCTGCGGTGGGTATCGTCATTTCGCAAAAGATGCAAGATGCAAGTTTCCATATCAAAATCCAATGAGTTTTCGTAACATGTCGTGTATAATTATCCATATTATCCATATCATGATAATGTCATCATGATGCAGATACTATAAAACAATGCAATGCATGTCCATTTGGTCAATTACCACTTCCATCCGCGGTGGCTGCATGATTTCGCAACCAAATGCAATGTTCAAATTTTTCATGTTCAAACAAGCGAACTTTCGAAAAATGATGCACACAACGACTAATGTCCATATGGTTGTATAAATATGCCCATTTCTTACCAAATTCCATAAGGTTATATATATTCCAATCCATACATTATCCATATTATGTTATACTTCAAAATAAATTCCAAATATCATGTAACCCATTTCAATGTCCATTTAATTCATATTTATACAAATCCATCTAATGTCCATTTAGTTGTGTGTGTGTATATATATACACAAATCCCTACTCTATGTCCATTCGATTATAATTTTACATATGTATTCCAATTTATACAAAAAATGCCCTATACATATCCCTATTATCATATGTTCGAAATAAGTTTTATATTCCAATATATCCATGTACATTTTCATGTGTATATACATATACTCATACAAATTTTGATAATAGTCACACGGTTATGTATGTTTACAATTTCATTCAATGTCCATAATCAATATCTATTTTACAACATTCCCGCAATAAGTTCCATGCTTAAGTATAGGTACTCATGAATACATGAGTTACATCATTTTATATGTTTACAACTTAGCAACTATTATTCCTGTCTTAATCCAAATAAATCCATACGCTCCAGATACTTAAAAATGAGGCTACATGAGTCCAAGGAAACCCTTTTCTAAAATATCCTCATACGTATCTATTTGAGGTCCATTTTACACACTACATAATTTTCACATGAATCAAAACAATATGATTGAAATTCCTACTTCTTTTGTCTAACATACTTCATAATTCTTAATCTTAAATTCATTCATCATTTCCACTCCTGAAACCCGTGTTGAATGATGATGATGGCAAGCACGATATGCATGATACACTAGAAATGCATGATCACTTAGAAATGCATGAGAACATAGAAAATAATCAACCAAGATGGCATAGAGATCACCCACACGATCTCATTATAGCGATATCGCTCATGGTGTACGACCACGTAGAAGAATAAATGCGGATGAGATAAATCAATTTCATGCCATTATTTCTGAAATCAAACCTAAAAATGTGCATGATGCTTTGAGTGATTCTTCTTGGATTGATGCTATGCATAACGAACTTAATCAATTTGTTAGAAATGATGTATGGGATTTAGTGCCACAAGCACAAGATAAGACTATAAAAGGCACAATTTGGGTGTTTAGAAATAAAATGATTGAAGATGGAAAAGTTGTTAGAAACAAAGCTAGACATGTAGCACAAGAATATAATCAAGAAGAAGGAATTGATTATGATGAAACATTTGCATCCGTAGCATGTTTAGAAGCCATACGACTTTTACTTGTCATTGCTTGCATGAAAGATTTTAAACTCTATCAAATGGACGTGAAAAGTGCATTCTTAAATGGGTTTATACAAGAAGAGGTATACATGAAATAACCACCCAGTTTTGAAGATTTGAAACATCCCGATCACGTGTACAAACTAAAGAAGGCACTATACGGTCTAAAGCAAGAACCTAGAGCATGGTATGATCGTTTTGCCACTTTCCTTTTAGAAAATGATTTTAAAAGAGGCACTATAGATAGTACTTTATTTTTAAAACAAGATAAATCAGATTTACTCATTATTCAAATTTATGTTGATGACATCATTTTTGGCTCCACTTCACATAAAATTGTTGAAGATTTCGAAATTTGCATGAAATCGGAATTTGAAATGTCTATGGTTGGTGAATTAAATTACTTTCTTGGCTTGCAAATTAAACAAACGAGTAAAGGTATACATATTAGCCAAGTTAAGTATATAAATGATATGATTAAAAAGTTCAATTTTGAGAATTTAAACCCGTCACCCACCCCTATGAGTGTCACAACAGACTTAGATAAAGATGAGCATGGTAAGGATTTTGATAATGCCTTACATAGATCTATGATTGGCTCTTTGCTATATCTTACTGCTAGTAGGCCTGATATCATGTTCAGTGTATGTATGTGTGCACGTTTTCAAAGTAAACGTAAAGTGTCTCACTATAATGCCGTGAAAAGAATATTTCGATAAATCAAGCACACACCCACCTTAGGCATTTGGTATGATAAAGATTGTGAATTTAACTTGCATGCCTATACTGATTCTAATTATGGTGGATGTAAAATAGATATGAAAAGTCTGAGTGGCACTTGTCAATTTATAGGAAACTCACTTATTTCATGGTTTTCCAAAAAGCAAGCAAGCGTCGCTTTATCCACTACTGAAGCTGAGTACATGGCACTTAGTCTTTGCTGCACACAATTACTATGGCTAAAACAATTCAACATTCGGACTTTGGGATTATAGTAAATTGGATCCCTATATATTGTGATAGTATGAGCGCCATCAACTTATCTAAGAACCCTGTGCTATACTCTAAGGCCAAGCATATAGAAGTACGCTATCACTTCCTTCGTGATCACGTAAATAATGGTGATATTGTGATAGATCATGTACACACTGAGGCACAAGTAGCTGACATTTGCTCTAAAGCATTAAATTAGGCCACATATTAAAATCTTCGTTCTCGATTAGGCATGGTTTCTGCTGAGTTGATTTGACTGTCTTTCCATATTTACATGTATTTTTGATTGACTTTCCAAAATAAAGGGGGAGAGAATGCATGATTTAAGGGGGAGAGAGAAATTGATTGCACAAATCAAGGGGGAGAAAATTCGAAATTTGAAATTCAAAATGTCAATTTGTTCATTATCGGAGGGGAGCGATAAAATTTAAATCATGACCATAGGTTATTTTGTAAATCATCAAAAGGGAGAGATTGTAGAGAAAAATGGGGTTTGAGTGATTGCAAAATACATGATCTAAATAACGTGTTACAAAAGAAATGCATGACAAGTTTTATGACATGACACATTTCTGCATGAAACCTGCCTTACATGGTTCATATATAATGTTGTCGTACTAACGAGTCATGAAGCTTTAAAGCTTACATCAAATGGCAAGCATTTGTTGTGTTTGAACTATTTTCAGGTGCCATCATTAATGAAATAAACTAGTTCATTAAGTGAAGTACTTAGTTAAATAAACTAAGTAGTTCATTAAAGGAAGCCATATTTGGAAAAGGCACAAAGGTAACAAGTTGAAGAATGGAAATTTCTCCACTCCCTCCTACACGCCATTATACATAAATTTTTCATATATATTCAGAATTTTTTTAAAAGGCACATACACATATATTCCAACGTACTACCGACACATTATATATTTTACGTGCATATGTTAACGTCACACCACTATATTTAACTCATATTTATGAGTATATTCAGGTCTTATATCATATGATATAATTCATGGTGATGACAAATTTATTACGACACGTTAAAAGGTTCTAAACCAAAAATTGTCGTATCGGGTGAATACCGAAACTTCGCCAACGTGTTACGTACGTGCCATACACTTCAAAAATGGCCACAAATTTTGTGGCTTACATGGTACATACAGCCATAATATCATTCCATGTTGGCACACACAAATCACCCTAAATTAAGACAGAATTAGAGAGATTCCAAATCCAGTTTTTGTCACATGATTAGGCGCCAATTTAATCAGCCCTAAGTGCTGAATATTAAAGTTTAATTTATGTATATTATGTGTAACATAATATATATAACATGTGCAAAAATTTGGAATTTAATCGGAGAAAAATCGGGAAATCGATAAACGTCGAAAATTCGATTTTCTACGAACATGACACATGAAACATTTTTGGCATGACATATAACATATATCTAGACACTTTTTACATACTTCATACATTCTAAAGTGTTCTTTTAAAATAAATTAAAGGCTGATTGGAATATACCATATGTGTATAATTATATGTCCACTATTTTACAAAGTTTGCAAAAATAAAATTCAGCATATATACATTCATCATACACGCCTAGCTCAGCCTTGTTGGAGCATATGTGGAGCTTTGTTGGCATCTTTATTGGCCAAGAATGAAGCATACAATGTTTATGACATAAAGAAAGGAGCTACACAAGGTAACGTTTCAAACTTTGTCACATTTGTGACACATGCTGAAAATTTCAGCATGTGTAATATGGCTGGCCAATTTTTGCTACTAAATTATTCCATATTTACCACTTTCAATTATGTGGATTAATTGAAATATAGTATGGAAATGTTTTAAATATATTATGAAAATAATCAAGTGATATTTTCAAATATCACACATGCTGAAAATTTCAGCATGTGTGTAATGAACTTGGCCGATTTTGTGGCTCTTCTTGGTGACTAATTTTTATTCCGAAATTAGTAGAAATGTTATGTACTAAATGATGATTGATTTCTTTTTTATTTTCAAGGAATTAATCAAATACAAACTTGGCAATAATTTGAATAAAGTGTGAATATCACACATGCTGAAATTTCAGCATGTGTTGGCCGAATTCTTTGATGGAAAATGGAGATATTTGACTTGCTAATTATGTGGAATTACTATGTGAATTATGGCAACACTTCTATGGCTAATTGGCACATGTCTTTAAGGTTTATTTTTAGATTGATCTAGTCATCAAATGATGGCAACTTTCATCCAATCAATGAGTGCCAAGTAAGCAAGAGCTTAATGATCATCCAATGAGGAGTTGCCAAGTAAGCAAGGAAATATCACAATGATGCAATATACTCTTCCAAGGACTTAGAAGATAATTTTCAAGAGGAAGAGAAGGCTAGGGGGGGGCCACCATTGATAAACAGGAAAGAAGAGAGCAAACAAAAGACAAGACAAGTCTTGCAAATTCAAAGTGCTAAAAACATTTTTCATCTCCTTCTTTCTACACTTCTTTCTTTCTTCTCTCTACAAGACTATTGTATTCATATTCATACATCTTGAATAGGATTCTTACATACCATTATATACTCTTTATTTTTGTAAAAGATTGATCAAGGTGTGATCAATCTTGCACTCGCAAGGTGGTGGTGTTCGTGATCATTGTAGTCACATACAATGTTTGTAAAGGGTTGGAGTTGGTGTGTAACTCCATTAACCCTGTGTGGTAAGGTATTATTTGTGTTTTGTGATTAGTGCTAACCGAGGAAGGTGTCCTCGAAGACTGGAGTAGGTTGTTTTAACCGAACCAGTATAAAATTCCTTGTGTTTTTTACTTTCAGCACTTACTTTCAGTTTTCAGCACAGTGCATCATATTCATCACGTTATTAAAAATATTAAACGAATTTCAAAAATCACGAAACTTACAAGAAACATAGCCACACGTCTTAAGGTTCTTTTGGCGCATGTTTCAACCCTTTTGGACAAGTATATGTCATCCAAACGTCTAAAGTTCTAAGACCAGTGCAGTATGCTTTTTAGGCTTGCAAAGGTTGCGATTTTGAACGTATTTGACTAACTTCCCAAGAGCATTTTTTAAAACTGTTTCAACCCAATTAAATAAACCTAATAAAGTGTTATTCATTAAATTTTCATAGCATTTGGAGCCACGGTTAAATAAGAATTAATTTTTCAGATCAGACTACCGTTTCTGGAAAATTTGTGCAATCTGACCATCAACGATTTTTAAAGAGGTTAAAGGTTGAATTTTAATCTGAAATTTTTAGGAGATACTCAGAACATCTGATACTAAGATATCCCCAAATTTCAGAATTTTTGAAGACCTGTAACCTAGTTTTCAAAACGTTTCAAAATAGGTCCTGAAAACAGAAACTGTTTTCAGAATTTGGGTTTTTGGTTAAAACAATTTTAAAAACCACCTTTTCCGCACCCACTATTCAATCCCCCCCTTTCTAGTGGTGCCTCGCAGATCCAACAACAGCATCTCTGCAACGTTTCTCAAGTCCTATCCATGCAACCGTCAAAATTACCAATCAAATATTTGGGATCCAATCTATATCGAGGCATAAATAGAGCTACTTATTGTACCTCTATGATACAACACTTTGAAGCAAAACTTACAGGTTGGGCTAGTCGTCTACTTTCTCCAGGTAGTAGACTAATACTATTAAAATCGGTGTTGACGTCTATGCCGCTTCACATACTCGCTGCATCCTGTTTGCCCAAGAGTGTCATTCATTCCTTTAACCGGAAAATTGCCAACTTTCTATAGGGAGAACAACATCACTAGACATCCTTTGATGAAGTGTGTTATCTTAAAATGGAAGGCGGATTGGGAGTCTGCAATTTGTTTCATTTACATCTTGCTTATGACTGTAAATTATGGTGGTCTTATCATAATAACACATCTTTATGGACAACATACATGCATCATCGTTATGGAGTTCGTGCAGATTATGTTCCACGAATATATGACACACCTGGCAGGAAGCGGATTTGTTATATTCATCCGCTTTGTCTTCAACTCTCCTTTAGTCTTCCCAATCCATTATGGCTCTCTAGTGCATCTGGTATTTTCTCTATTCGACATGCGTATGAGGACATTCGTCCATCCCATGCGCAGTTATATTCACACAAATTTGTCTGGTGGCGCGGTATACTTAAAACAATAAGTATTTTTGCATGGCGATTACTGCATTCTACATTACCTATTGAGGATAATTTGATGATATTTGCTTACATATGCCCTACCATGTGTCCATTTTATCGCAATGGTTCCGAAAATATTATGCATGTATTCATTCTATGTCCTTATGTAAAGGATGCTTGGATGCAATTATATCGGTTACTAGACGAGCCTTTGCATAAGGATTTATAGCTTCGTCCTTATTTATTACAGTGATGGATGTCGTCATCAACTGGTACTCTCAAAGGTAATTTTTGAGTTGTTGGCCCTGTTATGCTTTGTTGGTAAATTTGGCGGGCATACACGAATCATACATATGGAGATGCAGATATTCCAGTTACAATTATCTATAATATTGCACGTCAATCGTGTTATGATTGGGCATCATCACTTTCTGGTACATCCCTGGCTCAATATGTACCATCTCTCATTAATGGAGGCTTCTTCCCAATGCTGCGTCCTAAGACTGCACTACCATTAAAATGGGAACTTCCGCCGTCTGGAAAATTAAAACTTAATGTCAATGCGTCGGCGGGCCGTTGTTCTGCTTTGGCCGGAGCAATTTTACATGATTTGCAGGGGCGCATGGTTGCTGCCATTTCTTTCCGCCTTCCTTGCCTCTCGCCTATAAGAGCTGAAATTCAAGCACTGCTTTATAGCCTCTTGTTCTTTGGGCAGCTGCATCGTCAACTGATAGTAGAAACGGACTGCCAACAAATCAGCAATGCGCCCAACCATCAACTCTCATTACTACGAGAATACGCACGTTTACTCTTATTTCTGCGGCTCACAGATAGTCATCTTCACTTCATTCCTAGAGAGATCAACATGGTTGCACATCACTTAAGCCAGTTTGCACGTATGTCACCATCTACAAGGCTTTATGCAACAGCGAATCACCTTCCTCCAACAAAGCGTGGGTTTTATTATACAGATAGCACTATCCATGCTCTCTGAACATAATCACATTGGCTGGAATCTTTGGTATGTTCCCTGTATCTTCATGATGCAGGCAACTTTGGTACGACTTCACCCTCAATATTTCTGTTATCATAGACTATTTATGCCATGCTTTAGAGTACATTTTCTATTTTTATGTTGCCCGCAGTCCTGAGACTTCGGGAAACATTGGTATGTTGTTACACTCATTCTTCGCATGGTTATCATAACTGTTCTATACTTGTGGGCACTAACGTATATCCTACTGCTTCCTGTCGAGGATCATACTCATGGATGCATGTTTGGGAACTTTTGGACTTGATACCTGGAGCTTTTACATGGGAGGCTTTGGCGCTTCTTGATACGGTTCACCCAACACAATGGAGTTTGCTGGGGGATTTCGTCACATTCATATTCGATGCTAGGTTTGAGCCAGACACTATTACAGCATACCATGGTCCAATTTCTCTATGCTTATTGCGGGCAGAACAAAGATTGTATTCTTCATTACATTGCTTCGTGATTTTAGTCATGCACATTTATTCTAATGATATAAATATGTACACTTTTTTCTTCGCCAAGGTTTTATCCTCAGGGATGGTTTTACTTGGCAAGGTTTTAATGCGGCATATCATATATGATTGGAGACTACAAATTATCACGACTTTACATTTCTTATTTTCGTTTGTGATACATTGTTGTAATATGGTTTTCCTCCACCATAAGTGAGGATCTTGTTTTTCGATAAAATATCACCTTTATAAAAAAAATAAACATGTATGCCAAATTGAGAGAGCACTTTCCATGTATCACCTTTATAATAAAATTGTCATACTTTTTTAAACACGTTGTATTTAGATCATGTATTCGTAAATCATTCAAACTCTTTTTCTCAACAGATAGATGATTATGTATTTAGAGCATTTTGTGATTTTGGGATATTATGGCTTATATGGAGTTATTATGGATTGTAATTTAGTGCATGTCACTTGTAAATATTTGTCTTTATATTGCTTCTGCTATACCGATTTATGCTTTTGTGTTGACATGCATTTGAAAGGTATCGGCGCCTTGTACTTCTCCTAGTAGAGTATGGTAGGTGCGAATCCATTTGGCCTTTGGCCAAGAATGCCATCACGCTCATGATTAGATTTTCGTTTTTTATATGCATTTTTTTAGTGTGCATGATGTGTGATGCATTTGCATGATATGAGGGTTGCATATGTATTAATGGCTTTCTTTTATATCTATATGGCACACAACTATACTTTTCATGTGATGAAAAAGAAGTAGTGCGATGAGATGAAATGTGGGGCTCGCTAGATTGTATTGTCGCCTTCTTAGGCTTTACGATCGTTTTAAATATATGTTGTTGCTTAGATGAAGATAAAACAAAATTTGTAGATTTGTTTTGTACATGATTATCTTCAATATACCCTAATCCGGTTTTGTCAGTTTCATGTTCTTGCAAAGAAATGAGACGGTTTAACATGCAAGTTCCTCTATCGAATTGTTTTGCCGTCTTTTCTAGATCTTCATTTCTTGATCTCAAATCTGAGATCTCGGCTTTCGTTACCAAGTTTTCAGATGTCAAAGATTGAATTTCAGATCTCAATGAAACAATCAAATTATACGACTCCTCTTTTAAATCGTTTAATTGATATACAAGATTTGTGTTAGAGGATTCTAACAATTTCTTGTCTTCATCTAAGTGTTTTTTCTTTTGCAAGAGTCTTAGCAAACTTATGTAATTCAAGATATTCAACATAAACGTCATTATAAGATAGTTCAGAATCAGAATCAGAATCAGAATTTACCTTATTATCAAAAGGTGGAGGCCTTTGGGTTGATATACCTTCTTGTTTGGTTTTCTGGCTAGTGGATGCTATCTCACAAAAATTATTATATCTTCTAGTCGTGAGTGTGCGTGTGCTCTGATACCACTTGTAAGACCTGTATAGCACCACTAGAAGGGATGGTTGAATAGTGGGTGCAGAAAATTTGGTTTTTAAAAACTTTTGAACCAAAAACGTCACTTCTGAAAACTATTTTTGTTTTCAGACCCTAATTGGAAATAATTAAACCACCTAGTTGTATACCTCCATAAATTATGAAAGTTTGTGTTAATGAACTATCAGATGTCATAAGTGACTCACAAAAATTTCAAATTTAAAAATCCACTTCTAACCCCTTGAAAATACGTTTTTGGTCAGATTGTGCGAATTTGCCAGAATCCGTACTCCGACTTGAAAAATTTATTCTGATTAATTGGTGACTCCAAATGGTCTGAAACTTTAATGAAAAGACCCTCAATATTTATTTTTATGGGTTTAAACAGTTTTTTAAAATTCTTTTGAGAAGTATTTCAATCACATTGATGTTCTCAACTTTTGCAACTCTGAACAATCAGATTGCACTAGTCTCATAATTAATAATGTTTGACTAACTTATACTTATCCGAATGAGGTGAAACTTATGCCAAATGAAATATAGGATGCATGGATAAGTTTTTGGAAAATTTTGGGATTTTTGAAAATCGTTTGCTTTTTTTCTTTTCAACCAAAATGATGCAAAAACTTGAAACTGAAAGTAAAGTGCTTAAAAGTAAGAACACCAAGAATTTTATACAGGTTCGGATAACACAACCTACTCCAGTCTTCGAGGACATCTTTCTTGGTTATCACTAAACTTCAAAAACACCTTATCACAAGGGTGACTGGAGTTAAAAACTAACTCCACCCTTTTACAAATAATACAAGCGAGCAAACGAATCACGGACACCACCACCGATTGAATGAAGGTTTGCTCACACCTTGATCAACCTTTTACAACAATGAATGAGTGTGGGTGGTACATTCAAAACCTATAGAATATTTAGAATATATGAACAATAGGCTTGAGAGAAGAAAAATGAGAAAGAAAGGTAGAAGAAGAGAGTAGTGTATCTTTTGCACTTGAGAGAAATGTGTTGTAGCCTTGGCTTGGTTTGCACTACTCCTATTCTTTTATGCATGCTTGGCCGCCCCCTAAGGCTTCTTTCTTTCTTGAGAATTATCTTTAATGCCCTTGGAAGATTGCCTTGTGTAGAGATGACACCATCTTGCTTACTTGGCACACTATGATTGGAAGGAAGATCTAAACTTGCTTACTTGTCACTTGATGATTGGTCTAACTTGGCATCCTTTAATGTGTTGTAAAAATCTAAAAAACTCATAAAAAATGTGACAAAAATTAGTCAAAATATTACCAAACAATCACCATTCAATCCCTTCAATTTTGGGAAACAAATTGAAGACAAAATCAACCCAAAAATCACCAACTACGCATGTGCTGAAATGTTTTTCAGCATGTGCTGTAGTTTTGATTTCCTTCCATATGTCGCGCCCTCCTTTATGTCACTAATATTATGTGGCATATTCTCCACCAATTAAGATCCCAAATAACTCCACCTTGGCTCCATCATGGCTGCAAATGGCGTGTGATATAGCTAGGCATGTGCTGAAATTTCATTTTAGTAAGCTTTGTCAAATAATGCACAATATTTACACATATATGGTAAATTGCAATCAACCTTAATTTAAGTTTTCTAGAACACTTTAACATGCTTTGAACGTGTAAAAAATGTCTAGATACATGTTACATCTCATGCCAAAAAAGTTCCATGTGTTGTGTTCGTAGAAAACCGAATTTTTAACTTTCGTCGATTACGTGATTTTTCTCCGATTAAATTCAAAATTCTTGCACATATCATATGTGTTATGTCACACATAATAATCATAAAATAAAATGTATATTCAGCTCTAATGGCTGATGGTATAGGCGCCCCATGTGCTTAAAAGAATTGAATTTGAAATCTCCACAAATTTGGCCGAAATTGTGGGTGATTTGTGCGTGCCAGCATGGAATGCTTTAGTGTCTAATTTCAATATGTGAGCCAGTTTTGGCTATTTTTGATGTATATGGGGTGGCCATCTTTATATGGCAAATACGTGACACGTCGGTGAAGTTTTTGTAGTCACCTAATACGATAAATTTCGATTTATCACCTTGTAACGTGTCATTATAATTTTGTCATCACCATGAATTATATAATACGATATAAGGCCTGAATATACTCATAAATATGAGGTGTATATAGAGGTGTGACGTTGACGTACGTTTGTGATATGTGTAACGTATCGGTAGTACGCCGAAGTATATGTGTATTGCGCCTTTTTTTAAAAAATATGAACATATATAATATATATATATGGCGTGTAAGATTAAATGGGGAGGAGACTTTCCATTTACAAATTTGTTTCCATGTAGCTTCCACCAAATATGTCTCCATTTAATGAACTAGTTAGTTCATTAACTTGAGTACTTATACTTATCCATTGATGTTCTTTTGGGAAGTATTTCAATCATATTGATGTTTTCAACCTTTGCAACTCTTAAAATCAGATTACACTAGTCTCAGAACTATTAATGTTTGACTAACTTGTACTTATCCAAATCAGGTGAAGCTTATGCAAAATGAAAGCTAGGACGCGTGGATATTTTTTTGGAAAATTTTGTTATTTTTAAAATCTTTTTCTATTTGTTTTCGTTTTAATAAAAATGATGCAAAAACTGGAAACTGAAAGTAAAGTGCTTAACAATAAGAACAACAAGAATTTTATACTGGTTCAAATATCACAACCTACTCCAGTCTTCGAGGACACCTTTTTCGGCTACCACTAAACACCAAAAACAGATTAACACAAGGGTGACTGGAGCTAAACACTAACTCCACCCTTTTACAAACAATACAATCGAGCAAACGAATCACGGACACCACCACCGATTCAATGAAGGTTTGATCACACCTTGATCAACATTTTACAACAATGAATGAGTGTAGGTGGTATATTTAAAGCCTATATATTATTTAGAATATATGAACAATAGTCTTGAGAGAATAAGAAGAAAGAAAGGTAGAAGAAGAGAGTAGTAGATCTTTTGCACTTGAGAGAAATGTGTTGTAGCCTTGGCTTTGTTTGCACTACTCCTCTTCTTTCATGCATGCTTGGCCGACCCCTAGGGCTTCTTCCTTTCTTGACAATTATCTTTAATGCCTTTGGAAGATTGCCTTGTGTAGAGATGACACTATCTTGCTTACTTGGCACACTATGATTGGAAGGAAGATCTGAACTTGCTTACTTGTCACTTGATGATTGGTCTAACTTGCCATCCTTTAATGTGCTGTAAAAATCTAAAAAAAAACTCATAAACATGTGCCAAAAATTATTCAAAATATTACCAAACAATTACCATTCAATCCCTTCAATTTTGGGAATCAAATTGAAGACAAAATCAACCCAAAAGTCACCAACTACGCATGTGCTGAAACGTTTTTCAGCATGTGCTGTAGTTTTGATTTCCTTCCATATGTCGTGCCCTCCTTTATGTCACTAATCTTATGTGGCATATTCTCCACCAATTAAGATGCCAAATAACTCCACCTTGGCTCCATCATGGCTGCAAATGGCGTGTGATATAGCTAGGCATGTGCTGAAATTTCATTTTAGTAAGCTTTGTCAAATAATGCACATTATTTACACATATATGGTAAATTGCAATCAGCCTTAATTTGAATTTTCTAGAACACTTTAACATTCTTTGAATGTGTAAAAATGTCTAGATACATGTTACATCTCATGCCAAAAAAGTTTCATGTGTTGTGTTCGTAGAAAACCGAATTTTCAAATTTCGTCGATTACGCGATGTTTCTCCGATTAAATTCAAAATTCTTGCACATGTCATATGTGTTATGTCACACATAATAATCATAAAATAAAATATATATTCAGCTCTAATGGCTGATGGTATAGGCGCCCCATGTGCTTAAAAGAATAGAATTCGAAATCTCCACAAATTTGGCCTAAATTGTGGGTGATTTGTGCGTGCCAGCATGGAATGCTTTAGTGTCTAATTTCCACATGAGAGCCAGTTTTGGCTATTTTTGATGTATATGGGGTGGCCATCTTCATATGGCAAATACGTGACACGTCGGTGAAGTTTTTGTAGTCACCTAATACGACAATTTTCGATTTATCACCGTGTAACGTGTCGTTATAATTTTGTCATCACCATGAATTATATAATGCGATATAAGGCCTGAATATACTCATAAATATGAGGTGTATATAGAGGTGTGAGTTGACATACGTTCGTGATATGTGTAACGTATCGGTAGTACGCCGAAATATATGTGTATTGTGCCTTTTTTCAAAAAATATGAACATATATAATTCTGTCATCACCATCACTGCTAGAGGTTGAAAACATCAATATGATTGAAATACTTCCCAAAAGAACATCAATGGATAAGTATAAGTACTTAAGTTAATGAAATAACTAGTTCATTAAATGGAGACATATTTGGTGGAAGCTACATGGCAACAAATTTGGAAATAGAAAGTCTCCTCCCCATTTAATCTTACACGCCATATATATATATATATATTATATATGTTCATATTTTTTTTAAAAAAGACACAATACACATATATTTCGGCGTACTACCGATACGTTTACACATATCACAAACGTACGTCAACTCACACCTCTATATACACCTCATATTCATGAGTATATTCAGGCCTTATATCGTATTATATAATTCATGGTGATGACAAAATTATAACGACACGTTACACGGTGATAAATCGAAAATTTTCGTATTAGGTGACTACAAAAACTTCACCGACGTGTCACGTATTTGCCATATGAAGATGGCCACCCCATATACATCAAAAATAGCCAAAACTGGCTCACATGTTGAAATTAGACACTAAAGCATTCCATGCTGGCACGCACAAATCACCCACAATTTAGGCCAAATTTGTGGAGATTTCAAATTCTATTCTTTTAAGCACATGGGCCGCCTATACCATCAGCCATTAGAGCTGAATATACATTTTATTTTATGATTATTATGTGTGACATAACACATATGACATGTGCAAGAATTTTGAATTTAATCGGAGAAAAATCACGTAATCGACGAAATTTCAAAATTCGGTTTTCTACGAACACAACACTTGGAACTTTTTTGGCATGATATGTAACATGTATCTAGACATTTTTTACACATTCAAAGCATGTTAAAGTGTCCTAGAAAATTCAAATTAAGGCTGATTGCAATTTACCATATATGTGTAAATATTGTGCATTATTTGACAAAGCTTACTAAAATGAAATTTCAGCACATGCCTAGCTATATCACACGCCATTTGCAGCCATGATGGAGCCAAGGTGGAGTTATTTGGCATCTTAATTGGTGGAGAATATGTGTTGTACCCCAATCGTATTGTACTTGGAACTATGATGAAATGGCGAAATGAAATGTTAGATCTTCCAAGTACATTTCATTTAGTTATATTATTGCTTCTTTAATTAAATCCCCTTAAATTAGATACTATATAATGAAAGAGGTGAGCATTATGAAGCAAAGGAAATGACCAATTCACCCCTCCAGGGCCTAAGAGATTTTGGCCGCAAGGCTTAAAAAGGGCCTTAGAAGGTTTTCCAAATTTATAAGAAGGCTAATCTTAAGGGCCTTCTTAAAATAAACCCAAATGAAAACTAAGGAGTTTTAAGTAGTGGGGCAAATTTTCCCCAACTCTCACAAATTTCGGCCCTTAGCCTAAAATAAACCCAATTATAAAGTACGGAAATCCCAAAAGTAAATGTTTCCATCATAAATTCATGAAAAGATCATCAATCATAACCATCTCGTCAAGTCTCTTAAGTCGTCCACCTCTCGCGCTTTACGGGTAAGGAACCCTAGGTTCATCTTCGATCCATTCAACTCTATTCATGTGGGTTCTGGGAGGGAAAAATAAGTGGTGAGTTACAATGTCACCAGCAAGTAAACTATAAATAATCGTGAATTAAGTGGAAAGTACATACAAGAACCGAACCCCGAAAATTCGGTTTAAAAACATACCTGACCTTCCATCAAAGACGTGCACGTAATCAACTCATATCTCATCAAAGATCATATCGTATAAAAATGTTATAACTTAATAAAGATCATAACCTAGGAGCTACCAAGTCATAATAACTTAGTCTGAGTAACATGTACCATACGTCGATGAATCATTAAATGCAACATGCAAAAGTATGCCCATGTGATGCATCATGATAAAAATGAAGGTACGTTCTTTTGTTCTTTCTTTCAAAACATCATCGTCAAGAAAACAAGAGAGTATTCAAATCTATTCTATCCGGATCTGAGGCGGTCATATTCTTCTCTTCGAATCTATTATTCCCGGATTCGAAGCGATCACGTCATCACTCACAATCATCAGGTCTATTCTCTCTGGGCCTGTACGGACATTATCATAATCGGGTCTATTCTCTCCGGGCCTGAATGGTCATTATCATCAGATCAGTTAACCCTGGATCTGGAACGGGTCCTGCTGGCCAGAAAACACACGGTACCGGTGGAAAGCATTCTTTCAAAAACAGAATCTTTTCTTTAAAAAAAGGCTTTTTCATCATTCTTTCTCATAAAACCAGTCTCATAAATCATGTAAATGATGATGATGCAAAGTATGACATGTACCATGCAATTCGTGACATGACGCGTTACATACACACACGTACAACCCATTCTTTAGGCTGGAAAAATTTTCCAGAATTATCATTCCGTTTGCACGGCCTCAAAACCTCATATTTTATGCCCATTACCATAGGTTCGTGTCATACATATGCATAAGGATGTCATTTCTATACGTCACACAATTTTCGTAACGATGCGAGACATGCAAGACGCTTAAATTGTTTTATTACCAACCGGGTACTACTGAATTTCAGCAGTACAGTACCCTTTCTTTTTCTTTTCTCTTATGTCCATTTAGTCTCATTTAATTTGGGCACCACTTGGAAAATACTATAGACAAACCGAAAATTATGTCTCATAAGCCAAAATCTTACAAATGAGTCTAAGCCCAAAAGAATAAAGTCATACAACCAAGTCCTTAATTCTGCCCAGTTTTCTAGATTAGTGATACTAACTTAACTTAGGCAATTTATCCAATAAAATAATAATTCTAGGGTGAGAAATTTACATGGATTTGTTCATCAATGTCCTAAGTAAACGTCATAAATTTTCGGAATAACATAATAACATCCAAGGGGTCATTTATTCATTTTTCCAAAACGGGTACATGCTGATTTCTGGAATGACCGGTTTTACCACAAATTTTATTGTGATCAAACCATAAGTCCTTTTTTGAAAATTCCAACTCCCAAACTTAATAAACACATAAGTCTAGAATCCTACCAAAAATAAGCCTATTTGCATATTCCTAAGGTCCATTTTCGGGTTATTCAATACACCACTTAACCAATTTCACTAAAAATTCCATTAAGGACAAACCACAACTTATTTTACCAAAATTCCAACTCTCACATTTACCACATACACAGGGATAATGTCATACAAAGAATTAGCTTAATTGCGTACTTCTAAGATCTATTTTCAGGGCTTGCAAAATGCATTATTATTCTGCCATGTTCCAGTAATTCTCATTTTTGTCACTTTTCCTTACTAAAAGTGTCCCAACTTGAGTTATTTTTCATAAATGCCTTTCTAATCATCAAATACACCTTTATCATGAAATTTTGCAGGTACTAATACGTTCCTAAGGTCATCTACACATCACTTCAAAAACAGCTTTGAAGGCTCCGCAAAACTCCTTGGTCTTGTACTTTTTGTTCCTACTAGAATTTATTCTTGGTATGTTTGGGGTGTACGTACCATACCCCCAAAACAGCTCATTTCATACGCATGCAAGGACTCAATCATATTTCCTTAGTGAACATATCAAACTTAAGTCATAAAACATGCATCTTGAACACATTCTTTAAACCACAAATTACAATCTACCACAAGAACCACATTCATCCCCCATTTTCATTCAACCATCCCCCATACATGTCAAAGAAGAGAACATTGCCACATTCACCTTAGATTGACATCATATCCATGTTTAAAATGAGTAAAGACTCCACCTTTAAAGAAAATCACATACATGCAGGCCTCTTCACTCAAGTATCCGAAAGTTTCATGCATCAAACCTAACATTTCACATCTAAGATTAAAGCTTAGTAGCATCTAGACATTCAAGCATGCACTTTCACACATAAGCCATGAGTGTTTATAGTGTACTTGCCTTCTTCAAGCTTACACCTTTCCTTAGCTTGGAATGAGTATTGAATGAGTGAAGTCTTCCTCCTCTTCACTACATATACCCCATGGTTTGGAGGGGGAAAAGAACAAACATTAGCTTTTATCTTAAGTTAAAGATAAAACCAAATGGAGGCTAGACGGCTTACCAAAATGAAGCTTGAATGTTGTTCGAACTTCTAAGAAACTAGTACCACTTAAGAGCTTGAAAGCTTACACCTATTGACCATGGAGGAGTCACAGTTTTTGAGCAAGAAAAAGGAGCAACATGAGCTTCACTCTATGTAAGATATAAAATTCTCTTAAGGAGTTTAGAGTATACTTATCTAGAGGATTCTTGAGGCTTGAAGATCTTGGACTCCTTAGCTCAAGCTAGTCGTGTTCCTTAATGGAAAAAAGAGGGAAGTCCATTGCCCCTTGTAGATTCTTGAAGGTTGAGAATAATAGTGTTCTAGGTTTTCTTGGAGATAATTTTCTTCACATAGGCTAAGGGGTTTAGCCGTGGGTAAGCAAGGGAGAAAAAGGGTTTACCTTGGCTTGGTTAGGCTAATTAGGGTTAATTAACCTAAGTTGCTTTTAGCTAACCAAGGTTACTTTAATGATACTTGAGTTACTTTATTCAACTATAGTTACTTTAAGGCTAACTTGGGTTACTTTATCCAACTAGAGTTACTTTAAGGCTAACTTGGGTTACTTTAACCTTGTGGTTATCATAAAGTAACCATGGTAAGATTTGAAAGGCTCCTTGGGTTATCCATAGGGAAAAATCGGCGGTAATGGCCCTTAGTAGCCATTATCATGCTTAAATCACTTTTCAAGTATGTTTAATGAAAAGCTATGTGGGTAGTTGCCCCCTTTTTATTAATCATTTTCCCCTTTTTCTTGATTTAAAATATAACTAGGAAAATCTTGAGTTCTTTTAGGCTAAGGGCCGAAATTTGTGAGAGTTGGGGAAAATTTGCCCCACTACTTAAAACTCCTTAGTTTTCATTTGGGTTTATTTTAAGAAGGCCCTTAAGATTAGCCTTCTTATAAATTTGGAAAACCTTCTAAGGCCCTTTTTAAGCCTTGGGGCCGAAATCTCTTAGGCCCTGGAGGGGTGAATTGGTCATTTCCTTTGCTTCATAATGCTCACCTCTTTCATTATATAGTATCTAATTTAAGGGGATTTAATTAAAGAAGCAATAATATAACTAAATGAAATGTACTTGGAAGATCTAACATTTCATTTCGCCATTTCATCATAGTTCCAAGTACAATACTGTTGGGGTACAACACATATTCTCCACCAATTAAGATGCCAAATAACTCCACCTTGGCTCCATCATGGCTGCAAATGGCGTGTGATATAGCTAGGCATGTGCTGAAATTTCATTTTAGTAAGCTTTGTCAAATAATGCACAATATTTACACATATATGGTAAATTGCAATCAGCCTTAATTTGAATTTTCTAGAACACTTTAGCATGCTTTGAATGTGTAAAAAATGTCTAGATACATGTTACATTTCATGCCAAAAAAGTTCCATGTGTTGTGTTCGTAGAAAACCGAATTTTGAAATTTCGTCGATTACGTGATTTTTCTCCGATTAAATTCAAAATTCTTGCACATGTCATATGTGTTATGTCACACATAATAATCATAAAATAAAATGTATATTCAGCTCTAATGGCTGATGGTATAGGCGGCCCATGTGCTTAAAAGAATAGAATTTGAAATCTCCACAAATTTGGCCTAAATTGTGGGTGATTTGTGCGTGCCAGCATGGAATGCTTTAGTGTCTAATTTCAACATGTGAGCCAGTTTTGGCTATTTTTGATGTATATGGGGTGGCCATCTTCATATGGCAAATACGTGACACGTCGGTGAAGTTTTTGTAGTCACCTAATACGAAAATTTTCGATTTATCACCGTGTAACTTGTCGTTATAATTTTGTCATCACCATGAATTATATAATACGATATAAGGCCTGAATATACTCATGAATATGAGGTGTATATAGAGGTGTGAGTTGATGTACGTTTGTGATATGTGTAAACGTATCGGTAGTATGCCGAAATATATGTGTATTGTGTCTTTTTTAAAAAAAAATATGAACATATATAATATATATATATGGCGTGTAAGATTAAATGGGGAGGAAACTTTCCATTTCCAAATTTGTTGCCATGTAGCTTCCACCAAATATGTCTCCATTTAATGAACTAGTTAGTTCATTAACTTAAGTACTTATACTTATCCATTGATGTTCTTTTGGGAAGTATTTCAATCATATTGATGTTTTCAACCTTTGCAACTCTTAAAATCAGATTGCACTAGTCTCAGAACTATTAATGTTTGACTAACTTGTACTTATCCAAATCAGGTGAAGCTTATGCAAAATGAAAGCTAGGACGCGTGGATATTTTTTTGGAAAATTTTGTTATTTTTAAAATCTTTTTCTATTTGTTTTCGTTTTAATAAAAATGATGCAAAGACTGGAAACTGAAAGTAAAGTGCTTAACAATAAGAACAACAAGAATTTTATACTTGTTCGGATATCACAACCTACTCCAGTCTTCGAGGACACCTTTTTCGGTTACCACTAAACACCAAAAACACATTAACACAAGGGTAACTGGAGTTAAACACTAACTCCACCCTTTTACAAACAATACAATCGAGCAAACGAATAACGGACACCACCACCGATTTAATGAAGGTTTGATCACACCTTGATCAACATTTTACAACAATGAATGAGTGTGGGTGGTATATTCAAAGCCTATATATTATTTAGAATATATGAACAGTAGGCTTGAGAGAAGAAGAAGAAGAATGAAAGGTAGAAGAAGAGAGTAGTAGATCTTTTGCACTTGAGAGAAATGTGTTGTAGCATTGGCTTTGTTTGCACGACTCCTCTTCTTTCATGCATGCTTGGCCGACCCCAAGGCTTCTTCCTTTCTTGAAAATTTTCTTTAATTCCCTAGGAAGATTTCCTTGTGCATAGATGACACCATCTTGCTTACTTGGCACACTATGATTGGAAGGATGACCTGACCTTGCTTACTTGCCAATTGATGATTGGTCCAACTTGGCATCCTTTAATGCGCTGTAAAAATTTAAAAAAAACTCATAAAACATGTGCCTAAAAGTATTCAAAATATTACCAAACAATCACCATTTAATCCCTTCAATTTTGGGAAGCAAATTGAAGACAAAATAAGCCCAAAAATTGCCAACTACGCATGTGCTGAAAATGTTTTCAGCATGTGATGTAGTTTTGAATTCCTTCCAAATGTAGTGCCCTCCGTTATGTCACTAATCTTATATGGCATATTGTAGCGCCCCGCACCCCGGCCCAGCCGGATACGGTGTGCCTGCCGTACTTCACTACGGAGAGTACCAGGCGTCAGTCTATAACATAACAAGTCCAGAATAAAATATGTGGACTTTCATGCTTACACGTCAATAAGTAAGCAAAACCAAAGCAGAATAAAAACTTTTTAAAATAAAAACATCTAGGCAACCATCATTAGTCTTACAACACGATCATAAAGTACAGAAATCCCAAAAGTAAATGTTTCCATCATAAATTCATGAAAAGATCATCAATCATAACCATCTCGTCAAGTCTCTTAAGTCGTCCACCTCTCGCCCTTTACATGTAACGAACCCTAGGTTCATCTTCGATCCATTCAACTCTATTCCCTACTGGTTCTGGGAGGGAAAAATAAGAGGTAAGTGACAATGTCAACAGCAGGTAAACTATAAATAATCGTGAATTAAGTGGAAAGTACATACAAGAACCGAACCCCAAAAATTCTGTTTAAAAACATGCCTGACCTTCCATCCAAAATCCGCACATAATCAATGCATATCTCATCAAAGATCATATCTTATAAAAATATCATAACTCAATAAAGATCATAACCTAGGAGCTACCAAGTCATAATAACTTAGTCTGAGTAACAAGTACCATACGTCGATGAACCATTAAATGTAACATGCAAAAGCATGCCCATGTGATGCATCGTGATAAAAATGAAGATAAGTTCTGTCGTTCTTTCATTCAAAACATCATCGTAAGGAAAACAAGAGAGTATTCAGATCTATTCTATCCAGATATGAGGCGGTCATATTCTTCTCTTCGAATCTATTATTCCCGGATTCGGAGTGGTCAGGTCATCACTCATAATCACCAGGTCTATTCTCACCATGCCTGTACGGTCATTATCATAACCACTGGAAAGCATTCTTTTAAAAACAGAATCTTTTCTTTAAAAAACGCTTTTTCATTATTCTTTCTCATAAAACCAGTCTCATAAATCATGTAAATGACGATGATGAAAAGTATGACATGTACCATGCAATTCGTGACATGACGCGTTACATACACACACGTACAACCTATTTTTTAGGCTAGAAAAGTTTTCTGAATTATCATTCCGTTTGCACGGCCTCAAAACCTCATATTTTAGGCCCATTATCATAGGTTTGTGTCATACATACGCATAAGGATGTCATTTCTATACGTCACACAATTTTCGTAATGATGCGAGACATGCAAGACGCTTAAATTATTTTATTACCAACCGGGTACTGCTGAATTTCAGCAGTACAGTACCCTTTCTTTTTCTTTTCCCTTAAGTCAATTTAGTCTCATTTAATTTGGGCCACCACTTGGAAAATACTGTAGACATACCGAAAATTATGTCTCATAAGCCCAAATCTTACAAATGAGTCTAAGCCCAAAAGAATAAAGCCATACAACCAAGCCCTTAATTCTGCCCAGTTTTCCAGATTAGTGATACTAACTTAACTTAGGCAATCTATCCAATAAAATAATAATTCTAGGATGAGAAATTTACATGGATGTGTTCATCAATGTCCTAAGTAAATGTCATAAAATTTTTGGAATAACATAATAACATCCAAGGGGTCATTTATTCATTTTTCCAAAACGAGTACATGCTGATTTCTGGAATGACCGGTTTTACCACAAATTTTATTGTGATCAAACCATAAGTCCTTTTTCAAAACTTCTAACTCACAAACTTAATAAACACATAAGGCTAGCATCCTACCAAAAATCAGCCCATTTGCATATTCCTAAGGTCCATTTTTGGGTTATTCAATACACCACTAAATTCTGTCCAGCCCGTGAATTTCAGTTTGGCCAATTTTACTAAAAATTCCATTAAGGACGAACCACAACTTATTTTACCAAAATTCCAACTCTCACATTTACAACATACATAGGGCTAATGTCATACAAAAAATTAGCTTAATTGTACTACTAAGATCCACTTTCAGGGCTTGCAAAATGCATCATTATTCTGCCCTGTTCCAGTAACTCTCATTTTTGTCACTTTTCCTTACTAAAAGTGTCCCAACTTGAGTTATTTTTCATAAATGCCTTTCTAATCATCAAATACACCTTTAGCATAAAATTTTTCAGGTACTAATACATTCCAAAGGTCATCTACACATCACTTCAAAAACAGTTTTGAAGGCTTCAAAAAACTCCTTGGTCTTGTACTTTTTGTTCCTACTAGAATTTACTCTTGGTATGTTTGGGGTGTACGTACCATACACCCAAAACAGCCTATTTCATACGCATGCAAGGGCTCGATCATATTTCCTTAGTGAACATATCAAACTTAAGTCATAAAACATGCATCTTGAACACATTCTTTAACCCACAAATTACAATCTACCACAAGAACCACATTCATCCCCCATTTTCATTCAACCATCCCCCATACATGTCAAAGAAGAGAACATTGCCACATTCACCTTAGATTGACATCATATCCATGTTTAAAATGAGTAAAGACTCCACCTTTAAAGAAAATCACATACATGCAAGCCTCTTCACTCAAGTATCCGAAAGTTTCATGCATCAAACCTAACATTTCACAT
This sequence comes from Eustoma russellianum, assembly GCA_036186865.1. Classification (NCBI taxonomy): domain Eukaryota; kingdom Viridiplantae; phylum Streptophyta; class Magnoliopsida; order Gentianales; family Gentianaceae; genus Eustoma; species Eustoma russellianum. Next base: position 11,127,680 of record AP025044.1, on the reverse strand, counting down.
CTAAGATTAAAGCTTAGTAGCATCTAGACATTCAAGCATGCACTTTCACACACAAGCCATGAGTGTTTACATTGTACTTGCCTTCTTCAAGCTTACACCTTTCCTTAGCTTGGAATGAGTATTGAATGAGTGAAGTCTTCCTCCTCTTCACTACATATACCCCATGGTTTGGAGGGGGAAAAGAACAAACATTAGCTTTTATCTTAAGTAAAAGATAAAACCAAATGGAGGCCAGACGGCTTACCAAAATGAAGCTTGAATGTTGTTCGAACTTCTAAGAAACTAGTACCACTTAAGAGATTGAAAGCTTACACCTATTGACCATGGAGGAGTCACGGTTTTTGAGCAAGAAAAAGGAGCAACATGAGCTTCACTCTATGTAAGACATAAAATTCTCTTAAGGAGTTTAGAGTATACTTGCCTAGAGGATTCTTGAGGCTTGAAGTTCTTGGACTCCTTGGCTCAAGCTAGTCGTGTTCCTTAATGGAAAAAAGAGGGAAGTCCATTGCTCCTTGTGGATTCTTGAAGGTTGAGAATAAGAGTGTTCTAGGTTTTCTTGGAGATAATTTTCTTCACTTAGGCTAAGGGGTTTAGCCGTGGGTAAGCAAGGGAGAAGAAGGGTTTATCTTGGCTTGGTTAGGCTAATTAGGGTTAATTAACCTAAGTTACTTTTAGCTAACCAAGTTTACTTTAATTTAATTGAGTTACTTTATTCAACTATAGTTACTTTAAAGCTAACTTGGGTTACTTTATCCAACTAGAGTTACTTTAAGGCTAACTTGGGTTACTTTAACCTTGTGGTTATCATAAAGTAACCATGGTTAGATTTGAAAGGTTCCTTAGGTTATCCATAGGGAAAAACCGGCGGTAATGGCCCTTAGTAGCCATTACCATGCTTAAATCACTTTTCAAGTATGTTTAATGAAAAGCTATGTGGGTAGTTGCCCCCTTTTTATTAATCATTTTCCCCTTTTTCTTGATTTAAAATATAATTATGAAAATCTTGAGTTCTTTTGGGCTAAGGGCCGAAATATGTGAGAATTGGGGGAAAATTGCCTCACTACTTAAAACTCCTTAATTTCCATTTGGGCTTATTTTAAGAAGGCCTTTAAGATTAGCCTTCTGATAAATTTGGAAAACCTTCTAAGGCCCTTTTTATGCCTTGGGGCCGAAATCTCTTAGTCCCTGGAGGGGTGAATTGGTCATTTCCTTTGCTTCATAATGCTCACCTCTTTCATTATATAGTATCTACTTTAAGGTGATTTAATTAAAGAAGCAATAATATAACTAAATAAAATATACTTGGAAGATCTAACATTTCATTTCGCCATTGCATCATAGTTCCAAGTACAATACGGTTGGGGTACAACATCCTCCCCCCTTATCATAAGTTTCGTCCTCGAAACTTAAGAGTACTAATCAAAAGATGTGAGTACAATTTCCCTCATGTTTTCTTCAGTCTCCCAAGTAGCTTTATCAGCAGAGTGGTGCTGCCATCGCACCTTAACCATATGGATAGATCGTTTCCCTAGAGCCTTTTCTCAAGTTTGGTCCACTAATTCAGGTCTTGTAAAAACTTTATCTCAAATTTCATCCCTATAAAGGAAAATTCATCACTTACTTCCATACCGTGCTTCGTAAGAGCCATGAGATGGATGGGTTTCATCAAAAAATAGACTACTATCGAAATAGTATCATGTCCATACTTTGTCCTTGGCAGGTCAATCATAAGTTCCATAGTGACGTGATCCCTCTTTCACTCGGGACTTAAGGGTTGCAACAACCTTGCATGTCTTTGATGCTCCTTTCCTACCTTTAGGTAATTAGGATAGAATAAGGTGTCTATCTAATTCCCTTGGAACGGCTTCGTTCAACTCATCTGAGAGGTCTCATTCGAACTTATTCTTAATTTTTCTAGAGGCATTACTGTAACTCATCTCATATCTTAAGCACTTTCAACCTTGATACTACATACTGATAATGGTATCCATTCCGGGTTATCATGATCAGGAAATGCTTAGAATTTCCTTTTTATAAAACACGCAAAACCTGGCAGAGATCATTAACTCTGGAATGTAAGTCATTAGCTCTTTGCTATAAACATCCTTTCTGTAAACATGTAACGATCATTTTACGTATGAAACAGCATTCAACGACATCCAGAATAATTCCCATAAAGTACACATACCACATCGTAACATCACTGCTAGAGTGTGTCAGATATTCTAAACTTATAAATTCTCGATCTAAACATCATATCTTATGGGATTCCCCATTCCTCCTCTCGAATGTCCATTGTTTTAGACCTCTCCAAAACAGTCCCATAACGCTTCATCATCTCCCAACATCTCTATGAATTTCTCCTACCAACATCCAGGTAAACTAAGCGAATTACCCGACTTCTGAACAATACTCCACTTGTCAATTGCTTATCCAAAGATTAGTTAAATAGATCATTGATCCTAGTCATAGGTTACTTATCCTTATGGTGACCACGTTGAGTTCTTTATGATCTACACCAAGACGCATGCCTCCATCCCTCTCTTTACGAATAACATGGAAACACCCCAAGGCGATACATTGGGGTGGACAAGTTTCTTCCTTGAAAGCTCCTGCAGTTGTTCCTTTAGTTTTCTTTTAGTTCAGTAGGCGTCCTTTGGTGAAGTGTCTTATAGACTTAGGGAACTCTTAATTATCATCCTAAAATGGTCCAATCGTATAAAACATGATTTTCATAATCATGACTTGCTTTTCATAGCTTGCCTAACATGGCACTTTCATATCGTGGTGTCATAACGTTTCCAAATTGGGCTATAGCACTCTTGATAAGAATAATAGCACACGGTATGCCGATCGATTTCCCATATAATACATGTACAACAAACATGTACATGTGCTAACGGTGACGTATCATGGCAGAGACCCCGAGTCCCAAACACAGTGTTATACTCGGTCATACTACCACTAATAACCTCACTTACTTATGGTGCTCTCATCATAACTTAAAGGAAACATCATAACCACTTATACTTGGCTAATAGGAAGTAGGACATAGGCACTTCACAGTTAACTTGTGCAATTAGGCGTACCTTAGTGGTTTCTTTAACCTTATACGGATACGGCTCCCACTTCCTACTTCGTTTCTTAGTACGTTCGTTAAGTCGTTTATTTTGTCCTTTCGTTCTCTTACTATCGTGTTCCGTTTTGTAGCAGTCCTCCATTAATTCGTTAAAAGTTTTTGAATACGCCTTGACTTAAAATTTTCATCCTCCATGATCAAAGAAACATACCGACGACGAACGTACTCTGAGACGGTGATGCCAAACCCTTGTCTTAATGAGTCAAATTCCTCAACCCTTCTCATGATTAAGTCCTGAGAGAGGAAGAACTCACAACACTCTTCTAGAAACTCTGACCAAGTTACCGGTCAGGGTAGTGGCTGGATACAAGTCCTCTACCACTGGTTGTCCATACCGTTCAAAAACAGCCGGATAATCTGCGCCCTTATCCTCTCTGGCACCTGTATCTGCATGAAGTTCTCTTCAATTTCACTTAACCATCTTTCTGCCTTCTCTGAACTAGATTCCCTATCAAACTTTGGAATACGTACTCTTACTAACTGTCGATAGTAAATCCTACTGCTTCTCAGGGGTGACAGTGACGATGTTATTTTACTGAGTCGTAATGCCATCCGTACCACAGAGTGTCAGAGTCTTACTCAAGGTATAAATACTCGGATATGCGACAAAATTTAATTCATAATCCAAATAAGATCTTAAAGGCATTCAAGTAGGCATGATTACATTTTATAAATTGCCATCAACTAGGGCTTAATCATTAGATCGAAACCCTAATTTCCAGTCTAAATCATCCTACTCTAAGGTCAACTCACATCTAGGATCATGACTTAGATCTAAGATCAAACTTAGTTTGCTAAAATCATAACTTAATTATATATTCTGCCCAGATCTAGAGCCTCTGCTCTGATACCACTTGTAGCGCCCCGCACCATGGCCCAGCCAGATACGGTGAGCCCGCCGTACTTCACTATGGAGAGTACCAGGTGTCAGTCCAGAACATAACAAGTCCAGAATAAAATATGTGGACTTCCATGCTTACACGTCAACAAGTAAGCAAAACCGAGGCAGAATAACAACTTTTTAAAATAAAAACGTCTAGGCAACGATATTAGTCTTACAATATGATTAGAAAGTACGGAAATCCCAAAAGTAAATGTTTCCATCATAAATTCATGAAAAGATCATCAATCATAACCATCTCGTCAAGTCTCTTAAGTCGTCCACCTCTCGCGCTTTACGGGTAAGGAACCCTAGGTTCATCTTCGATCCATTCAACTATATTCATGCGGGTTCTGGGAGGGAAAAATAAATGGTGAGTGACAATGTCACCAGCAAATTAACTATAAATAATCGTGAATTAAGTGGAAAGTACATACAAGAACCGAACCATGAAAATTTGGTTTAAAAACATACCTGACCTTCCATCAAAAACCTGCACGTAATCAACTCATATCTCATCAAAGATCATATCTTATAAAAATATTGTAACTTAATAAAGATCATAACATAGGAGCTACCAAGTCATAATAACTTAGTCTGAGTAACATGTACCATACGTCAATGAATCATTAAATGCAACATGCAAAAGTATGCCCATGTGATGCATCGTGATAAAAATGAAGGTAAGTTCTTTCGTTCTTTCTTTCAAAACATCATCGTCAAGAAAACAAGAGAGTATTCAAATCTATTCTATCCGGATCTGAGGCGGTCATATTCTTCTCCTCGAATTTATTATTCCTGGATTCGAAGCGGTCACGTCATCACTCACAATCACCAGGTCTATTCTCTCTGGGCTTGTACGGACATTATCATAATCGGGTCTATTCTCTCCGGGCCTAAACGGTCATTATCATCAGATCAATTAACCCTGGATCTGGAACGGGTCCTGCTGGCCAGAAAACACACGGTACCGGTGGAAAGCATTCTTTTAAAAACAGAATCTTTTCTTTAAAAAAACGCTTTTTCATCATTCTTTCTCATAAAACCAGTCTCATAAATCATGTAAATGACGATGATTCAAAGTATGACATGTACCATGCAATTCATGACATGACGCGTTACATACACACACGTACAACCCATTCTTTAGGCTGGAAAAATTTTCCAGAATTATCATTCCATTTGCACGGCCTCAAAACCTCATATTTTATGCCCATTACCATAGGTTCGTGTCATACATATGCATAAGGATGTCATTTATATACGTCACACAATTTTCGTAACGATGCGAGACATGCAAGACGCTTAAATTGTTTTATTACCAACCGGGTACTGCTGAATTTCAGCAGTACAATACCCTTTCTTTTTCTTTTCTCTTATGTCCATTTAGTCTCATTTTATTTGGGCACCACTTGGAAAATACTATAGACAAACCGAAAATTATGTCTCATAAGCCCAAATCTTACAAATGAGTCTAAGCCCAAAAGAATAAAGCCATACAACCAAGTCCTTAATTCTGCCCAGTTCTCTAGATTAGTGATACTAACTTAGGCAATTTATCCAATAAAATAATAATTCTAGGGTGAGAAATTTACATGGATTTGTTCATCAATGTCCTAAGTAAATGTCATAAATTTTCGGAATAACATAATAACATCCAAGGGGTCATTTATTCATTTTTCCAAAACGGGTACATGCTGATTTCTGGAATGACCAGTTTTACCACAAATTTTATTGTGATCAAACCATAAGTCTTTTTTCGAAAATTCCAACTCCCAAACTTAATAAACACATAAGTCTAGAATCCTACCAAAAATAAGCCTATTTGCATATTCCTAAGGTCCATTTTCGGGTTATTCAATACACCACTTAACCAATTTTACTAAAAATTCCATTAAGGGCAAACCACAACTTATTTTACCAAAATTCCAACTCTCACATTTGCCACATACATAGGGCTAATGGCATACAAAGAATTAGCTTAATTGCATACTTCTAAGATCTATTTTCAGGGCTTGCAAAATGCATCATTATTCTGCCATGTTCTAGTAATTCTCATTTTTGTCACTTTTCCTTACTAAAAGTGTCCCAACTTGAGTTATTTTTCATAAATGCCTTTCTAATCATCAAATACACCTTTATCATGATATTTTGCAGGTACTAATACATTCCTAAGGTCATCTACACATCACTTCAAAAACAGCTTTGAAGGCTCCACAAAACTCCTTGGTCTTGTACTTTTTGTTCCTACTAGAATTTATTCTTGGTATGTTTGGGGTGTACGTACCATACCCCCAAAACAGCTCATTTCATACGCATGCAAGGGCTCAATCATATTTCCTTAGTGAACATATCAAACTTAAGTCAACAAACATGCATCTTGAACACATTCTTTAACCCACCAATTACAATCTACCACAAGAACCACATTCATCCCCCATTTTGATTCAACCGTCCCCCATACATGTCAAAGAAGAGAACTTTGCCACATTCACCTTAGATTGACATCATATCTATGCTTAAAATGAGTAAAGACTCCACCTTTGAACAAAATCTCATACATGCAAGACTCTTCACTCAAGAATCCGAAAGTGTCATGCATCAAACAAAACATTTCACATCTAAGATTAAAGCTTAGTAGCATCTAGACATTCAAGCATGAACTTTCACACACAAGCCATGAGTATTTATAGTGTACTTGCCTTCTTCAAGCTTACACCTTTCCTTAGCTTGGAATGAGTATGGAATGAGTGAAGTCTTCCTCCTCTTCACTACATATACCCCACGGTTTGGAGGGGGAAAAGAACAAACATTAGCTTTCATCTTAAGTAAAAGATAAAACCAAATGGAGGCTATATGGCTTACCAGAATGAAGCTTGAATGGTGTTCAAACTTCTAAGAAACTAGTACCACTTAAGAGCTTGAAAGCTTGCACCTATTGACCATGGAGGAGTCACGGTTTTTGAGCAAGAAAAAGGAGCAACATGAGCTTCACTCTATGTAAGATATAAAATTCTCTTAAGGAGTTTAGAGTATAATTACCTAGAGGATTCTTGAGGCTTGAAGATCTTGGACTCCTTAACTCAAGCTAGTCGTGTTCCTTAATGGAAAAAAGAGGAAGTCCATTGCTCCTTGTGGATTCTTGAAGGTTGAGAATAAGAGTGTTCTAGGTTTTCTGGGAGATAATTTTCTTCACTTAGGCTAAGGGGTTTAGCCGTGGGTAAGCAAGGGAGAAAAAGGGTTTACCTTGGCTTGGTTAGGCTAATTAGGGTTAATTAACCTAAGTTGCTTTTAGCTAACCAAGGTTACTTTAATGATACTTGAGTTACTTTAATCAACTATAGTTACTTTAAGGCTAACTTGGGTTACTTTATCAAACTAGAGTTACTTTAAGGCTAACTTGGGTTACTTTAACCTTGTGGTTATCATAAAGTAACCATGGTAAGATTTGAAAGGCTCCTTGGGTTATCCATAGGGAAAAACCGGCGGTAATGGCCCTTAGTAGCCATTACCATGCTTAAATCACTTTTCAAGTATGTTTAATGAAAAGCTATGTGGGTAGTTGCCCCCTTTTTATTAATCGTTTTCCCCTCTTTCTTGATTTAAAATATAACTAGGAAAATCTTGAGTTCTTTTGGGCTAAGGGCCGAAATTTGTGAGAGTTGGGGAAAAATTGCCCCACTACTTAAAACTCCTTAGTTTTCATTTGGGTTTTTTAAGAAGGCCCTTAAGATTAGCCTTCTTATAAATTTGGAAAACCTTCTAAGGCCCTTTTTAAGCCTTGGGGCCGAAATCTCTTAGGCCCTGGAGGGGTGAATTGGTCATTTCCTTTGCTTCATAATGCTCACCTCTTTCATTATATAGTATCTAATTTAAGGGGATTTAATTAAAGAAGCAATAATATAACTAAATAAAATGTACTTGGAAGATCTAACATTGCATTTCGCCATTTCATCATAGTTCCAAGTACAATACGGTTGGGGTACAACACATATTCTCCACCAATTAAGATGCCAAATAAACTCCAGCTTGGATCCATCATGGCTGCAAATGGCGTGTGATATAGCTAGGCCTGTACTGAAATTTCACTTTAGTAAGCTTTGTCAAATAATGCACAATATTTACACATATATGGTAAATTGCAATCAGCCGTAATTTGAACTTTCTAAAGCACTTTAACATGCCTTGAATGTGTAAAAATGGTCTACATACATGTACATCTCATGCCAAAAAAGTTACATGTGTTGTGTTTGTAGAAAACCGATTTTTCGACTTTCGTCGATTACGCGATTTTTCTCCGATTAAATTAAAACTTCTTGCACATGTCATATATGTTATGTCACACATAATAATCATAAAATAAAGTGTATATTCAGCTCCAATGGCTGATGGTATAGGCACCCCATGTGCTTAAAAGAATTGAATTTGAAATCTCCACAAATTTGGCCTAAATTGTGGGTGATTTGTGTCTGCCAACATGGAATACTTTAGTGGCTGATTTCAACATGTGAGCCACGAAATGTTTTGCTATTTTTGATGTATATGGTCTGACCATCTTTATATGGCAAGTATGTGACACGTCGTTGAAGTTTCGGTAGTCACATAATACAACAATTTTCGGTTTATGACCTTGTAACGTGTCGTTATAATTTTTTCATCACCGTGAATTATATCATATGATATAAGACCTGAATATGCTCATAAATATGAGGTGTATATAGTGGTGTGATGTTGATGTACATTTGTGATATGTGTAACTTGTCGGTAGTACGCCGAAATATATGTGTATTGTGCCTTTTTAAAAAAATATGAATATATATATATGGAGTGTACGATTAAATAGGGAGGAGACTTTCCATTTCCAAATTTGTTGGCATGTAGCTTCCACCAAATATGTCTCCATTTAATGATCTAGTTAGTTCATTAACGTAAGTACTTCACTTAATGAACTAGTTTAGTTTATTAATTGTGGCATCTGAAAATAGTTCAAAGACAACAAATGTTTGCCATATGATAAAAGCTTTAACGCTTCATGGCTTGTTAGTACGACAACAATATATAAAGCATATAAAGCATTATATCACATAAACGTGTCAAGTAATAATTTTGTCATGCATTTTGTAAACTCGTACCATTTAAATCATGCATTTGTAAATCATTCAAACACTTTTTCTCAACATCTTCCACATAGGATAGTAAAGAAGACAAACCCTCTTCCAAACCTTAAAAAATTCGGCCAAGTATATTAGGAAGAAGAGAAAAAGAAATCTTTTAACTTGTCATAGAATGCATACACGAAATCCCATTGTTACCTTCCAAGTTGTCATAAGTTGTAACCATGACTTGGTTTTGTCTCAACCACTCCCTCAAACCCTTTTTATGACCGACCACTTTATTGAAAAATAATGATGGAAGATATTTTATTTAAACACATATGGAATCATCATTCCAATTGTACCAAAAAGCTTATACCTTCATACACACTTCAACAAAATTCAACTGCTCCACTTTCTACTTCATATAGCCGACCCCCTTCCATGTGGAAAAGGTAATTTTTCTTTTTCCTCATTTTACACTCCACATGTTTTACAGTTGTCTAAGAAGCCACTCATTTCACTCTTATTCCCTCTTCCAACTGGTCACATACAAAACAAAGGGAGCAAGGAATTTCCTTTCTTAACGCTCCACTTTTCTTCCTTTGTCAACACAAGCAACCACCATTTTCTCCCATCAATCTTCCAAGACTCATGATAGTCTTCCTCCACTCTCCATTTATGCCTTGACCTCCCCTATAGAAAGAGAGATGACCTCTCTTCTTCCTCTTATTTACACGTAGCGAAACAATTCAAGACAACTCTCTTTTCTTCCAAGAAGGAAAAACAAAGTTTTCCAACCTCAAATTTTCAACCTTTGGCCTAAAATTGTAGCAAAAAGAGAGGGAAACTTCTTCTCTACACACATTATCATTCCAAGCCAAGAATAAAACATCAACCTTCCTCTGATAGTGAGTTGGACGAATTTTGTGTAGCCAAGAACCAAGAAGGAGTAAGGTAAGAACTTCATGTAAAATGAGTTTAAGTTCTTCTAACTTCACATGTTTATGACATGAGTGAGTTTGAATTTCGGAAAAAGAAGTCATAGATTAAATGAACCCTTTAAGGTCGTTAGATTGATCTGGAAATGTTATTGTAATCACTCAAGACATAAAGGATAAGACTATGTCAATTAATCTGGTTGGTCTTAACGTTTTGAGGGGTAATTACGAACACAAAGTGGATGTACTAAAACTGAAAATTGGGCTGAACAGAGGATTAATTTAAGAACGCTCAATTTGGAGGATATGGACCTCTATATACGGTTTGGGCTTATAAGGGTTAAGCCTTAGGATGTTTTTCAGGTTATGATCCAAATAATGAAGATATTAAGGTCGCTAAAGCCTAGTGAGCCGCCTATAAACATAAAGTAGAAAATCTGGAAATTCTTAGTTCCAAAATCGTGCTTATGACAAGTTATAAGAAATGCTTACGATTATTCACGTCATGACTTGTATTGCATATCATTCCATGTATCATGCATGTCCATATGCCACATGAATCTGATTTTACGAATTTTAAGTAAGCAAGCTTTTTCAAGTGAAAATGTTTTCCGTTACGCATGAAAAGTTTTCATGGTCCTATGTTTTAAAGAAAGTTTCATGACTTCCTTTGCCGGCTAAGCATGCGACTAACCCGACTCCAGACCCGGAGTTAATTTTTCTGTTGACATGACATGTTCTGGACCCATTCAGATCCGGAGTTAATTGATCTGATACATGTTCTGGAGCTGCTCAGATCCGGGGTTAATTGATCTGATACATGCTCTGGACCCGCTCAGATCTGGGGTTAATTGATCAGATACATGTTCTGGACCCGCTCAGATCCAGGGTTAATTGATCTGATACATGTTCTGGACTCGCGCAGATCCGAGGTCAATTGAGCAGACACTCTGTTAATATGCATGTTATTTATGGGACGAAATTGATATTTTTCACATGACATGACATCATGCATTGCATAATCCATGAGCACGCTGACATGTTGTACGATACGGTTTATGGTTAATAAGACATTATTGGTATAGCACTACCTAGATTTATGTTTAGGATATGTCGTCAAGCGAAATTCAGGATAAAAGACCAGGTATGAGTTATTATTTATGGTTTGCGGGTTATTACATTCATGTTATGATTCTTTACGTATTTCATTGTAGTTTATTGTATTCTTGCTGGGTGATTTTTATCACTCACCCTTTTATTTTTTTCAGAGCCAAATAATGCTAAGATAGAGTGGATCGAGGACGAACCGAGGGTACCTTATCCATATGCGAAGAAATCTGAAGGGAGCAAAGCTTATGGACTTTTGTGCTGCCTTATTATTTGTATTATGAATTATGCTAAACTCTTTGAAGTACTGGTGATGTATTTTGGTGGACTATTTCTTTTGGGAATTTAGTACTTTGGTATTGCGTGTTTATTTTGAAAAGGTTTTAATTCTGCCTAAATTTTACTGCCATGTTAAATGTTAACATGAGAGTCCATGGCATAAGTTATGGATTTTAGCATGTTATGCATGACGCTTTGTACTCTCCTTAGTGAGGTACGGTGGGTGCACTGTATTCGGATGCGGTCCAGTGTGGGGCACTACAGGTGGTATTAGAGCCTAGGCTCTAGATTTTGGGCAGAACGTAGAATTAAGTTGCGATCTTAGCAACCTAAGTTTGATCTTAGACCTAAGTCATGATCTTAGATGAGTGATGGCCTTAGACTAGGACCACTTAGACCGGGTTTATGATGCAACTTAATAATTGATCCTGATTTATGAAAGCCAGGTCTATAACGAATGACATGCCCTTCCCTTATTTAAAATATTCAAATTATGGTCCTTAGTCCAAATAAATTAGTTTTATTCTGATGTTCTAAGTAAATGTTAAACCCCATAGTGCAGATTGTGAGATCACGTTGCAGACCTCCGAGAGCACACACAGCTGCTTGGGAGCCCATCCCTCCACCACCAGTTCAGGTCCCGCCGCCACAGCCGGACCAGAATCATCCAGTTCAGAATAACCCCCCACCAGCACTGCAGGCACCTGTTCCACCGGTCATCCCTGACATGAATGCTTTTCAGGCCTTTTGCCAAGTTGTCACTTAGATCGGGCAAGGCCTAATCCACACCAGCCCGTGAGAGATGCTCAGTACTACTTTGAGAAGTTAAAGAGAGAAAATGTACCACCGTTTGAGGGAAAACTAGATTCTGATACAGCAGAAAAAAGTTGGATGAAGTCGAGATTTGCTTTGAGTTAATTCAAGCCCCAAAAGAGATGAAAGCTCAAGCCATCAGACCTTTCTTGATTAGCGAAGCAAGTCAATAATGGAAGACAAATCTGCAACCTTTTCCCAGACCGATTACCTGGGAAAGATTTTTGCAAGAATTTCACACGTTTTATATCCCTCCATCGGTCAAGCTGCAAAAGAGGCATGAGTTTGAATCTCTGAAGCAAGAGCCAGGCATAACAGTAGCTGAGTACGCAAATAAGTTCATGGCACTAGGAAGGTTTCAACCTGTTACCATGAATGGCTAAGAAACAAAAATGCTGAAGTTTGAAAGAGGCCTGAATCCAAGAATCAGGACGTGGTTAGTGAATGCAAATCCTACCAATTTTGGAGCACTCTTAGACGCATGCTATCAGATTGAGAGAGACATTACACGACGAGATGATGTGGGGCAAAAACGAGAAAGACAAGGGACCGGAAATGAGAAGTACAGGAAGGTGGCTAAAAAGAATTTCAAAGGGTCAGTTTGACAGGGACAATCTCAAGGACAGAATCAGTGCCGCCAGCAATCACAAAATAATCAGCAGAAGAATCAGACTCCATCTCAGCAGCCAGCGATACTAGTATGCCCTCAGTGCCAGAAGAGGCATATGGGTGAGTGTAGATGGAAGACGGGCAAATGCTTTGGATGCGGCAAGGATGGTCATCTGATTAAAGATTGTCCAGAAAGAGGAGCGCAGCAACAACAGCAACCCAAGAACCAACGGCCACGAGCAAATGCAAGGGTGCATGTCATGACAGATGCTGATGTTGAGGAGACTGCAGATGTAGTGACTGGTAAGATTTAAAAGTTTTATGTCCTCAATACGCTTTACTTATATATGCCTATTATATTGCTTAGCAAAGTATGCATGGATCAGGAACTATATTAGTGTGTAGCATACCTGCAAATGTGTTGTTCGACAGTGGCGCCAACCACTCATTTATTTTAGGGAAGTTTACTAAGAATCTCGACCATAATCTAGTCAAACTAGAATCACCCTAGAGAGTACAAGCAGCTGGTGACCAGGTGCTTGTTTCCCATCACATCTTCAAGAATTGTGCGCTCGAGATTAATGATCATCGGTTTGAGGCTAATTTGATTCCTATATCTATGAGTGATTTTGACGTGATACTCAGAATGGATTGGCTCTCAAAGAATCATGCTCACATTGACTGCTGCAGTAGACAAGTTATAATTATGAACCCGACCCAAGAGGAAGTTTCATTCCAAGGAGGAGCTAAGTTAAAGAAACAATCCCAGAAAGTTTTTGTAAATGCAGCTCGAGCCAGTCGAGCGTTATGGAAAGGTCATGAAGGATTGTTTGTCTATGTCCTGAGTGCTGAGCTAGCAAGCCTTACCCTTTCACAAGTTCCAATTGTTAATGAATACCCTGATGTGTTTCCTGATGATTTACCTGGACTACCTCCTGATCGCGAGATTGCTTTCGAAATAAACCTTATCCCAGGAGCTGAACCCATATCGAAAGCCCCTTATAGAATGCCACCTACAGAACTGAAGGAGCTAAAGGAGCAGTTACACAAACTGTTAGAAAAGAAACTCATTCGTCCCAGTGTTTCACCATGGGGTGCTCCGGTGCTATTCGTGAAGAAGAAAGATGGAAGTATGCGTTTATGCATCGATTACCGGGAGCTCAACAAAATCACCATAAAGAACAAGTACCCATTGCCCCGAATTGATGACTTGTTCGACCAGCTCAGGGTATGTAACTAATAAGCTTTACTTTGAGTAAGATTTAAATCTTTTCAAACACTATCTAAAGTATCTTAATGTAGGGATCCTGAATCTTTAGTAAAATTGATCTGCGATCTGGATACTTTTAACTGAAGATTAAGGCGGAAGATGTCCCTAAGACCGCTTTCAGAATCCGCTATGGACACTATGAATTCTTGGTCATGCCATTTGGTTTGACCAATGCCCCTGCCGCCATTATGGATCTCATAAATCGAATTTTTCAAGACCAGTTGGACAATTTCGTAGTGGTCTTCATAGACGACATCTTAATTTATTCACCCGACGAAGAGACTCACGCATCCCATTTGAGGACAGTCCTGAATATTTTAAGAGCAAGACAGTTGTATGAAAATTTTAGCAAATGTGAGTTTTGGCTGCGAAGTGTATCTTTTCTCGGCCATTTTATTTCAGAAGATGGGATTTCAGCGGATCCCAAGAAAATTGAAGCTATCACGGAATGGACCAGAACAACAAATGTTACAGAAGTGAGAAATTTCCTTGGATTAGCCGGGTACTACCGAAAGTTTGTTGAAGGATTCTCAAGGATAGCGGTTCCCCTCACCAGATTGACCCAAAAGAAGACTAAGTTTGAGTGGAGTGCCGAGTGCGAAAAGAGTTTCTCAGTGCTAAAAGAGAAGTTGACGTCTGCTCCTATCCTAGCTCGGCCTACTCCTGGTGAGAAGTACGTGGTGTATAGCAATGCTTCGAGGAATGGCCTCGAATGTGTTCTTACGCAGAAAGACAAAGTAATAGCTTATGTATCCCGGTAGTTGAAGCCATTCGAGCAAAATTAACCTGTCCATGATTTTGAGCTCACCGCAGTGGTTTTTCATTAAAGATATGGAGACATTACCTGTATGGCAAGAAGTGTGAGATCTACCTAGACTACAAAAGCTTAAAGTATCTCTTTACCTAGAAAGAGCTCAATATGCGACAGCGCAGATGGCTGGAGTTAATTAAAGATTATGATCTCTTAATTCAATATCACCTTGGAAAAGCTAATAAGGTTGCTGATGCATTAAGTTGGAAGGCCAGCCACCCACGGCAACCTCCTCTTCAGCGGGACATGGAAGAGTTTGGCTTAGAAGAAGTAGATTCGGTGGATATTCCTTCATTGATTGATAGGATCAAAGAGGCTCAAGGGAATGATGAAGCTTTAAGAAAAATCAAGGAAAGGATGACAGATAAGCCACGTGATGATTTTGAAGTTCGTAGTGATGGCAGTTTATGGTACCAAAGACGATTATGTGTACCGGAGCACAAAGAAATTAAAGATGAAGTTTTAATGGAAGCTTATAACTCCCGCTTATCTGTACATCCTGGAGCTAATAAAATGTATCAAGACCTCAAGCAAAAGTTTTGGTGGCACGGTATGAAGAACCAAATAGCCGATTTTGTTGGATGGATCTTAGTGTGCCAAAGAGTAAAAGCGGAACACCAAAGACCTGCTGGATTATTACAAACCTTTAGAAGTGCCAGAATGGAAACGAGATCACGTCACATTGGATTTCGTGACCGACCTTCCTAAGACTAAGTATGGAAATGATGCTATATGGGTCGTTGTGGATCGGTTGACTAAGTGTGCCCACTTTTTGGCCATGACGATTAAGGCATCTATGGAGAAATTGGCCTCAATGTATATTGACCAGATTGTCTATTTGCATGGGGTGCCCATAAGTATTGTATGCGACCGTGATCCCCGTTTTACCTCAAGATTTTAGACAGCCTTTCAAAAAGCAATGGGCACCGAGATTAGATTGAGTTCCGCATTTCATCCTCAAACAATGGTCAATCAGAAACAATTCAAACCCTTAAGGACATGCTTCGTGCATGTATTCTTGACTTTGGAGGAAGCTG
>AP025044.1:11088440-11111691 GCA_036186865.1 Eustoma russellianum | reverse complement strand
GACGAAAATGTCAGTCCCCACTCTATTAGGACGAGATTGGAGATAAGATGTACACGGGACCCGACATTGTTGAGCAAACGCAAGAAAAGGTCAAGATGGTTCAGCAAAGACTAGAAGCAGCACAAGATAGGACTAAGATATGGACAGATGAAAGAAGGAGACCTTTAGAGTTTCAAGAAGGAGAGAAAGTTTTTCTAAAGGTTTCTCCGACCAAGGGAGTCAAAAGATTTGGCATCAAAGGAAAGTTAAGCCCAAGATTCATTGGACCTTATGAGGTACTTGAGAAAGTGGGCGAAGTTGTGTATCGCTTGGCGTTGCCACCATCTCTTTCTCAGTTACATAATGTATTCCATGTTTACCAACTTCGCCGATATGTATATGATCCTAGACACATCCTTGAAGATCAATAATTGAGGGTTGAAGAAGATGTATCTTATGAAGAGGAGCCCCTAAGGATCGTTGATCGGAAAGAGAAAGCATTGAGAAAAAGATCCATACCCATGGTGAAGGTACAATGGAAGCATTATTTAGAAGAAGAAGCAACATGGGAAACGGAGGAAGACATGAGGAATAGATATCCCCACCTTTTTGACTAGCTTCTGAAGTTTCGAGGACGAAACTTATGATAGGGGGGAGGATGTTGTATCCCAACGACAATGTACTCGAAACTATGATCAAGTGATGTAATGAAAACGATGATTCTTTCAAATGCATGTTACTTAAGTCAACTTAGCACTACTTTACTTAGATACTTGTGAAATGGATACTAAATAATTAATTAAGGGGATGTCACAAGGTATTGTGATTCTTTGTGAATTTCGGCCAAGAGGCCTTGAATCAACTATAGAACAATTTCGTTTATAAGAATGCAAGCCTAATTGATTTTCACAAAAGCAAGATTAAAATCATAATTTGATAAAATAAATAAATATTATAAATTATATAAGAATGGGATAGGATAAATATGAAGAGACCAAATTACCCCCAAACCCCCCAAGATTTTCGGCCAAGCAATGGAGGGATCTAGAATCCTCTCCATTGTTCCATTATTTAAATATGAAATTAATTTAAAATAAAACCATAAAATAATCTAGGCATGCAAAAAAAATGATAAAAAAATCATGCATGGGACAAATGCTTGTAGCCTACAAGCCTAGGCCCTCTCTTTTTTCCCCATGCCACCGGATTCCCCTTCTCCCTTGCCCCTCTAGATTTTTTTAAATTTGCAAGACCAACCTCATTTCATCCCATCTTCAACATTTTGTTAGGAAGCCTTCTACTAAACACATAAGCAATGCTCCATCTCCCTTCACCACCAAACTTTCGGCCAACATATTGAAGCTAGGAGATTCAACTTCATTTTCATCTTCAAAGCTCCAAGATCATCTAGGTAAGCCTCACTTCAAGGTTCTTAAGTAGATCTTTCTTACAAAATAGTGAAGCTCACAAGGGTGTTTTGTTTCTCCACCCCAACTGTGACCTCTATTGGCCATAGGAGCAAGGATTTCAACTCTCTTAGGTGGTGCATCTTGTGATACTTGAAGCACCACTCAAAGCTCATTTTGGTAAGATGTTCTAGCCTCAAATACATCCTATTTTCACTATTGAATGAAGACTAACCTTCTTCCTTCCTCTTCTTCAAAACTGTGTGCTCAAGGGTGAAGGAGGAGGATGATTTCAACTCAACTCATTCCATAACCAAGCTAAGACAAAAGCTTTAGCTTGAAGACGTGAGTATACACTATTCTCTCATGATTTATTTAAAGAATTAGTAGCTTGAATGGTTAGAAGTTCCTAAGATATGATTTTTAGTTGAATATCCTAGGTTGAAGATTTCATCTTAGTGATTTCCTAAGAAAAATGCCTTGCATGTGCTTTATTTTCTAGAAGATGAAATCTTTTCTTACATGCAACATGGAATAAGGTTGTTTTAGGATTGATTAAGGTGCATCTAAGCGAGTTTAGGCAAGATTAAGGATTCGTTGAAACTTAAGTGGTCTTAGGAAGACATGCATGTAGTGGATGATAGTTTTTATGAGGTTATGTGTAAGGCTAGGCTAAAATGACTCTTGATTATGTTGCATGTTTGAATATAAGTTGTTAAATGTGTTTTAGGTCCCCATATGTTTCGTCCTAAAGGATGGAAAGAAGGGTGAACCTTGATTCCAAGGAAGAACATCTATTTTGAGCATATGCGATACTTGTTGGTGTTGAATCTACAAACTGTTTAGTACGATGCAAAAAGTAACTCTATAACAGCTTAAGACCTGGATATTCATGACTCAAGGGGGGGTGTTTGTGTTAACAAATAAGCTATTTCATAAGAACAAGGGAAATAGGGGACGTTTGACTTGAATGAATGACAAAACATCAAACCCCTGGAACTGGGCAGAATTGAGTGGTGTTTTTAAAGATTAAAAATGGATCTTGTAAACATTCAAAACAGCTGATTTTTGGTACAAGGTTAGCTTTACGGGTATAGCAAATATGAGAGCTGGAATTTCGATAAAATAACTTACGGATTATGTTTAATAAAATATTTGGTAGAACTGCTCAGGCTGGAAATTCTGGAACTTGGCAGAATTGTATAACGTGTTGAGTAGCTTAAAAATGGATCTTGAAGAAGTCCAATAAAGTTGAATTTTTTTCATGGAAATAACCCTATGTGTGTAGTGGATACGCAATCTGGAATTTTGGTAAAAGAAGTTATGGATTATTTTTAATAATTTAATTAGTAAAATTGTTCCTGCTGAAATTACTGAAACAGGGCAGAAATGGGTGACGTGTTGTTTGGCTCAAAAATGGACCTTAGGAACATTCAAATGGGCTAATTTTTGGTAGGATGCTAATTTCACATGTTTATGACATGGGTGAGTTGGAATGTTGGAAAACAAAGTCATGGATTTGCCACAATTAAATTTTTAGTACAATGGGTCAGTCCAGTTTCAGCACATGACCTATTTCAGAAAAATGATTAAATGAACCCTTTAAGGTCGTTAGATTGATCTGGATATGATAATCACTCAAGACATAAAGGAGTAAGAGTATGTCAATTAATCCGGTTGGTCTTAACGTTTTTAGGGGTAATTATGAACATAAAGTGGATGTACTAAAACTGAAAATTGGGCTGAACAGAGGATTAATTTAAGAAGGCTCAAGTTGGAGGATATGAACCTCTATATACAATTTGCACTTATAAGGGTTAAGCCTTAGGATGTTTTTTAGGTTATGATCCAAATAATGAAGATTTTAAGGTCTCTAAAGCCTAGTGAGCTGCCTATAAACATAAAGTAGAAAATCTGGAAATTCTTAGTTCCAAAATCATGCTTGTGACAAGTTATAAGAAATGCTTAAGATTATCCACGTCATGACTTGCATTGCATATCATTCCATGTATCATGCATGTCCATATGCCACATGAATCTGATTTTACGAATTTTAAGCAAGCAAGTCTTTTCAAGTGAAAATGTTTTCCGTGACGCATCAAAAGTTTTTATGGTCCCATGTTTTGAAGAAAGTTTCATGATTTCCTTTGCCGGCTAAGCATGTGACTAACCCGGCTCCAGACCCGGGGTTAATTGGTCTGTTGACATGACATATTCTGGACCCGTTCAGATCCGGGGTTAATTGATCTGATACATGTTCTGGACCCGCTCAGATCCGGGGTAAATTGATCTGATACATATTCTGGACCCGCTCAGATCCGGGGTTAATTGATCTGATACATGTTCTGGACCCGCGCAGATCCGGGGTTAATTGATCTAACACTCTGTGAATATGACATATTATTTATGGGACCAAAATGATATTTTTGACATGACATGACATCATGCATTGCATTTTGCATAATCCATGAGCACGCTGACATGTTATGGTTAATAAGACATTATTGGTATAGCACTACCTAGAGTTATGCTTAGGCTATGTCATCAAGCAAAATCAGGATTAAAGACCAGGTATGAGTTATTATTTAAGGTTTGCGGGTTATTACATTCATGTTATGATTCTTTACGTATTTCATGGTAGTTTATTGTATTCTTGCTGAGTGATTTTTATCACTCACCCTTTTATTTTTCCCAGATCCAGATAATGCTAAGATAGAGTGGACCGAGGACGAGCCGAGGGTACCTTATCCATAGGCGAAGAAATCTGAAGGGAGCAAAGCTTGTGGACTTTTGTGCTGCCTTATTATTTTTATTATGAATTATGCTAAACTCTTTGAAGTACTGGTGATGTATCTTGGTGGACTATTTCTTTTGGGAATTTAGTACTTTGGTATTGCGTGTTTATTTTGAAAAAGTTTTAAGTCTGCCTAAATTTTACTGCCATGTTGAATGTTAACATGAGAGTCCATGGCATAAGTTATGGATTTTCACATGTTATACATGACGCTTTGTACTCTCCTTAGTGAGGTACGGCGGGTGCACCGTATTTGGACGCGGTCCGGGTGCGGGGCGCTACATTTACTATGCAAGAAAAGGTACAAAAGGTCTTGCGAAGCCTTCCATCCGAGTGGGACCCTAAAGTAACGGCCATAGAAGAAAGCAAAGAAACTAAATCGATTAAGATGGAAGAACTAATTGGATCACTTAAGGTATATGAGAACAAACTCACCATAAGGAAATCAGAATCATCATCAAAACAAGGTAAGACTATTGCTTTTAAATCAAATGAATACGTCTCTACTTCTTCCGATCACGTAGATGATAGTGATTTTGAATCAGATAACGATGACTTAATTTTATTGGCTAAAGGCTTAAGAAAATTCATGAAATAGTCATTTAGAAACAAAACTAAGGCTACTTCAACTAAACAAAATAAGAACAAGACAAATGACAAGGATGTAAAATGTTACGAATGCGGTAAACTTGGACATCTATCATATGACTGCCCTAATAAGGACAAACAAACAAACAAACACCCTGACAAGGAACGGAATAAGAATAGACTCGTCTCATAACCTAAGCAAAGGAAAAGAGCTCTCAAGGCCTCCACTTGGAGTGATACATCTGATTCCGAGACTGAGATAAAAGAGGAGACTACACAAGTATGCTTTGTGTCCAAAGCATCAAACGAGGTATCATCTGACTCTGATTCTGAGTCTGAGCCTTCTTATGATGACATGAACCTAACGTAAATTTGTGGCATAGACATTTAGGACATATTGGCATTTCTAAACTGGAAAAACTCCAACGAAAGAACCTAATACGAGGATTGCCTGCACTTGATTTAGACAACTTTCAGTTATGTGAATCATGCATAAGAGGCAAAAAAACACGTGAGTCACTAAAACCTAAAAATGAAATTAGCACGACTAGAGTTTTAGAATTATTACACATTAATTTGTTTGGTTCTAGTCGCACTATGAGTCTTGGTGGACGTCATTATGCTTGTGTGATTGTTGACTTTTTTTTGTTATACTTGGACTTTATTTCTTGCAAATAAAGATGATAGAGCCATTGAAATTGCGAAACTAATAAAAAAAACTTGAAAATCAATATGGTTTCAATGTGAAAAGGATAAGAAGCGATTGAGGTGGTGAATTTAAAAACAAGGACATGATTTAATTTTACGAAGAAAAAGGAATTAAACACGAATTTTTGCCACCAAGAACTCCACAATTAAATGGAGTGGTAGAAAGAAAGAATAGGACGTTACAATAAATTGCTAGAACTATGTTGTGCGAGAATAAATTGCCTAGATTTTTGTGGGCGGAAGCCGTAAACTGTGCATGCTATATAGTAAATCGCTTATCCATTAGAAAGAAAAAAATATGACCCCTTATGAGATATTAAATGATCGCATGCCTAAAATTGACTATTTTCGTATGTTTAGGTCCAATGTTTTGTTTTAAACACAAAAGACAATTTTGATAAATTTGAATATAAATCAATTGAATGCATCTTTGTTGGGTATTCTGTGAATTCAAAAGCATATAGGTGTTATGATCCTCTCACTAGACAAATTCTAGAATCTATTCATTTGATGTTTAATGAATTTGGTGAGATTGATAAAGATAAAGAATATGATGATGATTTTGAATTGAAACCCGTGTTGAATGATGATGATGGCACGTTTGATATGCATGAAATGCATGATACACTAGAGATGCATGATCACTTAGAAATGCATGAGAACGTAAAAAATAATCAACCAAGATGGCATAGAGATCCCCCACATGATCTCATCATAGGCGATATAACTCACGGTGTGCGACCACGTAGAAGAATAAATACGGATGAAATAAACCAATTTCATGCCATGATTTCTGAAATCGAACCAAAAAATGTGCATGATGCTTTGAGTGATTCTTCTTGGATTAATGCTATGCATGGCGAACTTAATCAATTTGTTAGAATTGATGTATGGGATTTAGTGCCACGACCGCAAGATAAGACCATAATAGGCACAAAGTGGGTGTCTAGAAATAAAATGAATGAAGAATGAATAGTTGTTAGAAATAAAGCTAGACTTGTAGCACAAGGCTATAATCAAGAAGAATGAATTGATTATGATGAAAGAATTGCACCCGTAGCACGTTTAGAAGCTATACGACTTTTACTTGTCATTGCTTGCATTAAAGATTTTAAACTTTATCAAATGGACGTGAAAAGTGCATTCTTAAATGGATTTATACAAGAAGAGATATACGTGAAACAACCACCCGGTTTTTAAGATTTGAAACATCCCGATCACATATACAAACTAAAGAAGGCATTATACGGACTAAAGCAAGAACCTAGAGCATGGTATGATCGTTTTACTACTGTTCTTTTAGAAAATGGTTTTAAAAGAGGCACTATAGATAATACCTTATTTTTAAAACAACATAAATCGGATTTAGTTATTATTCAAATTTACATTGATGACATCATTTTCGGCTCCACTTCTCATAAACTTGTTGAAGATTTTGAAAATTGCATGAAATCCGAATTTGAAATGTCTATGGTTGGCGAATTGAACTACTTTCTTGGCTTGCAGATTAAACAAACAAGTAAAGGCATTCACATAAGCTAAGCTAAATATATAAATGATATGATTAAAAAGTTCAAATTTGAGAATTTAAAACCATCACCCACCCCTATGAGTGTCACTACTAAATTAGATAAAGATGAACATGGTAAGGATTTTGATAATGCCTTATATAGATCTATGATTGGCTCTTTGCTATATCTTACTGCTAGTAGGCCTAATATCATGTTCAGTGTATGTATGTGTGTACGTTTTCAAATTCAACCTAAGGTGTCTCACTTTAATGCGATGAAAAGAATATTCCGATATATTAAGCACACACCCACCTTAGGCATTTGGTATGATAAAGATTGTGACTGTAATTTGTATGCCTATACTGACGCTGATTGTGGTGGATGTAAAATAGATAGAAAAAGCGCGAGTGACACTTGCCAATTTATAAGAAACCCACTTATTTCATGGTTTTCCAAAAAGCAAGCAAGCGTAGCATTATCCACTACTGAAGCAGAGTACATGGCACTTAGTCTTTTTTGCACACAATTACTATGGATAAAACAACAACTTTCGGACTTTGGAATTACAGTAAATAAAATTCCTATATATTGTGATAGTATGAGCGCTATCAACCTGTCTAAGAACCCTGTACTACACTCTAAGGCTAAGCATATAGAAGTATGTTATCATTTTCTTCGTGATCACGTAAGTAATGGTGATATTGTCATAGATCACGTACGCACAGAGGCAAAAGTAGAGGATATTTTTATCAAGGCATTGAATCAAGCCACGTACGAAAATCTTCGTTCTAAATTAGGCATGATTTTTGCTGATTTGATTTGATTGTCTTTCCATATTTACATGCATTTTTGATTGACTTTCCAAAATAAAGGAGGAGAGAATGCATGATTTAAGGGGGAGAGAGAAACTGATTGCATAAATCAAGAGGGAGCGATTTGAAATTTGAAATTCAAAATTTGAATTTATGCACGATTGAAGGGGGAGTGATGAGATTTAAATCATGAATATAGGTTATTTTGTAAATCATCAAAAGGGGGAGATTGTAGAGAAAATAGGGTTTGAGTGATTTTAAAATGCATGATTTAAATAACGTGTATTAAAGAAATGCATGACATATTTCATGACATGACACGTTGTGGCATAAAACTTGCCTTATATAGTTCATATATAATGTTGTCGTACTAACGAGCCATGAAGCTTTAAAGCTTACATCAAATGGCAAGCATTTGTTGTGTTTGAAATACTTTCAAGTGCCACCATTAACGAACTAAACTAGTTCATTAAGTGAAGTACTTAGTTAATTAAACTAAGTAGTTCATTAGAGGAAGCCATATTTTGAAAAGGCACAAAGGAAACAAGTTGAAGAAAGGAAAGTTCTTCACCCTCATATCACACGCCATTTTCAACATTTATATATATATATATATATATATATATATATATATATATTCAGATTTTTTTTAAAAAGGCACATACACATATATTCCAACATACTACCGACACGTTATACATTTTACGTACGTACGTTAACGTCACACCACTATACTTAACTCATATTTATGAGTATATTCAGGTCTTATATCATATGATAAAAGTCATGGTGATGACAAATTTATTACGACACGTTAAAAGGTTCTAAACCGAAAATTGTCGTATCGGATGAATACCGAAACTTCGCCAACGTATCACGTACTTGCCATAAACAGATGGCCAGCCTCTACACTTCAAAAATGGCCACAAATTTCGTGGCTTACATTGTATGTGCAGCCATAAAATCTTTCCATGTTGGCACACACAAATCACCCTCAATTAAGGCCAAATTGTGGAGATTCCAATTTCAATTTTGACACAGGTTTGGGCGCCACTTTAGATCAGCCTAAGTGCTGAATATCAAATTTTAATTTATGTATATTACGTGTAACATAATATATATAACATGTGCAAAAAACTTGGAATTTAATTAGAGAAAAATCGGGTAATCGATAAACGTCGAAAATTCGGTTTTCTACGTACACGACACATGGAACATTGTTGGCATGGCATATAACATGTATCTAGACAATTTTTATCTACTTCATACATTCTAAAGTGTTCTAGAAAAATCAATTAAGGGCTGATTGAAATATACCATGTGTGTATAATTAAACGTGCACTATTTTACAAAGTTTGCAAAAATAAAATTCAGCATATGTACAATCATGTCACATGCATATTACAGCTGTATTGGAGCATATGTAGAGCCTTGTTGGCATCTTGATTGGCCAAGAATGAAGCATGCAATGTTGGTGACATAAAGAAAGGAGCTACACAAAGTAACATTTCAAACTTTGTCACATTTGTGACACATGCTCAAAATTCAGCATGTGTAAAATAGAGCTGGCCAATTTTCTCAACTTAATGAGGCATATTTTATTATCTTGAATTAAGTGGATTAATTGAGAGATAGTATGGAAGTATTTTGAATATATTATGAAATTAATAATGTGAAATTTTCAAATATCACACATGCTGAAAATTTCAGCATGTGTGTAACGTACTTGGCCGATTTCTAGGGCTTATTGGTGATCAATTTTATTCCAAAATTGATAAGAATGTTATGTACTAAATGATGCTTGATTTCTTCCTTATTCTCAAGAAATAAATCAAAGCAAACTTGTCAACATTTTGAATAAAATACAAATGTTACACATGCTGAAATTTCAGCATGTGAAAGAGGTGTTATGGGCGAAATTTTGATAGAAAGTTATGATAAGTTGTCTTGCTAATTATGTGGGATGATTATGTGATCTATGGAAATAATTTTATGGCTAATTGGCACATGCTTGTTGAGGTTTAATTTCAGATTTATCTAGTCATCAAGTGATGACCACATCCATCCAATCAATGAGTGCCAAGTAAGCAAGATCTTAATGATCATCCAATGAGGAGGTGCCAAGTAAGCAAGAACATGTAACAATGATGCAATACACTCTTCCAACGACTTAGAACATAATTTTCAAGAGGAAGAAAAAGTCTATAGAGGGCGGCCATATGGAGATAAAAAGGAAAGAAGAGAGAAAACAAAAGACAAGAACAAGTCTTGCAAATTGAAGGATCAAAACATTTTCTAGCCTCTTCTCTCTACACTTCTTTCTTTCTACCCTCTAAAAGTCTATTGTACTCATATTCATATATTTGAATAGGCTTCATATAGACCGGCACATATTATCTTTATTGTTGTAAAAGATTGATCAAGGTGTGATCAATCTTGCACTTGCAAGGTCGTGGTGTTCGTGATCATTGTATTCTCATACAAGGTTTGTAAAGGGTTGGAGTTGGTGTGTAACAACATCAACCCTGTGCTAAGGTGCTATTTTGTGTTTTGTGATTAGTTCTAACCGAGGAAGGTGTCCTCGAAGACTGGAGTGGGTTGTTTATAACCGAACCAGTATAAAATTCCTGGTGTTATTTACTTTCAGCAGTGTTTATCGTTTTTAATCACGTTGGTAAAAATAGTAAACAAATTTCAAAAATCACGAAACTTTCCAGAGTCATAGCCACACGTTTTAAGGTTCTATTGGTGTAATTTTCAACCCTTTTGGACAATTATAAGTCTTCCAAACGTCTAAAGTTCTGAGACTAGTGCAGTCTGATTTTCAGGCTTGCAAAGGTTGAGACTTTGAACGTATTTTACTATCTTCCCAAAAGAATTTTTCAAAACTATTTCAACCCAGTTAAATACATCTAATAAGGGATTAGTCATTAAATTTTCAGAGCATTTGGAGTTACAGACAAATAGGAATTAATTTTTCAAATCAAACTACCGTTTCTGGCAGATTTGTGCAATCTAACTGCCAACCATTTTTCAAAGGGTTAGAGGTTGAATTTTAATCTGAACTTTTTAGGAGATACTAAAAACATCTGAGGATAAGTTCTCTCCAAATTTTAGAATTTTGGAAGACCTGCAATCTAGTTTTCAAAGCGTTTTAAAACTAGTCCTGAAAACAGAAACTGTTTTCAAAAGTTGAGTTTTTGGTTTAAAACTATTTTAAAAACCATATTTTCCGCGCACACTATTCAATCCCCCTTCTAGTGGTGCCTTGCAGATCCTACAAAGTGCACATGAAAGATGCAAGATACAATGCATGATGTCATGTCGTGTCAAAATCATCATTTGGTCCCATAAAGTAACATATCAGAAAATAGAATGTCAGATCAATTAACTCCGGATCTGAACAGGTCCAGAACATGTCATCAGACCAATTAATCCCGGGTCTGGGATGGGTCCAGAACATATCATCAAGCCGATTGACCCCGGGCCTGGATCGGGTCCAGAACATGTCATCGGACCAATTAACCCTGGGTCCAGAATGGGTCCAAAACTTATCATGTCATCAGACCTATTACCCCCGAGTCTGGAATCGGGTTATGAGCATGCTTAGCCGGCAAGGAAGTCATAAAACATTTTTGTTGAAAATCATGGGACTATAAACAACTTACGTGCATAACGAAACTTGCTTGTTTGAAATGGGCTTACTCGCATACAAAAAACTTAGAAAAATCAGATTCATGATGCACATGATCATGTGTGATACATGGGATAAAATGCAATACAATTCTAGCATAAATCATCTTAAAATTTCTTAGAACATGACATAAACATAATTCCCATGAGCTGGAAATTTTTCAGAAATTACGTTCTGTTCATGAGTCCTCCAATATAACCAATCAGGCCTATTTTTATAATCTTTTGCCTTACACATGAATAATGGGGTCCTATCTACATGCCATACAATTTTTGTAACGTTTTAAGATGAGTAAGACCCTTAAATCATTCAGTTGCTAAAAAGTGTACTGCTGAATCCAGCAATACGGTACCCATCTTTTCCTTAATTTTCAAGACCATAAATCTTAATTAAGTTGGGCCAACACCTGAAAAACACAGTAAACACATCAAGGAGTAATATACATAGGCCCAACAGTTCATACATGTCCAAATTCACAAGACTAAGGCCTCCTAACTTGTTCCATAATTCTGCCCTGTTTTCCAGTATAGTAGTGCCAAATTTAATTCAGTAATTACCCATCAAAAAAATTATTCCAAGTTAATTAATTTATATGAACATGCTCATATATGTCCTAAGTAATTACCATAAAAATTCCAGAGCAATCCAATAACTTTAAAGGGGTCATTTATTTATTTTCCCAAATGGGTCAAGTGCTGATTCTGGAGTGACCAGTTTTACTAAAAATTTTATTGTGGCAAAACCATGAGTCTTTTTTACCAAAATTCTAACTCAAAGACTTAATAAACATACAAGGATAGCATCCTACCAAAAATCAGCTCATTTGCACGTTCCTAAGGTCCATTTTCAGGTCACAAAACACACCACATAAAACTGTCCTGTTTCAGTAGTTTTGTCTTTTGCCACTTTTTCATGTCCAGTGTTTACCAACTAACCTTATTCTTATAAAATAGATTATTAGCCACTAAATACATCCCTTTAACATGAATATTCCAGATTTCATAACTTTTGTTAAGTCACATATGAGTCACCCCAAAACAGTTTGCAACTTACACATAGCATTCATCACTTTGGCTCATTTTGCACTTTATAGAGTCCACCCTTAGTACAACTAATTCATGCATCACCTATCTTTCTTAAACAGCCCGTTCTCTTGTGCCAAAAAGGACTCATGTCACATTTCAATTTAGGACAAATATACTCATGTAACAAATCATTCAAGCATGCCAAAACAACTTTGTGAAATCACATATAGCACACACGCCATCCTCAGCTCTCAAGCTTCACACAAAATTTATTCTTGCCAAGAATCAACTTGCTAGTCTATACATCATCCTAAAACAGCCCTCATATCATATTGCATGTAGGCAAAGAACTCATCTTTAGAGGTATTATTCACATGCAAGTCATTTTTCTTAAGAAACCACTAAGATCTCTTGCCTAACACTTAGTATCTTCAACAAAAATTCATATATTAAAATATAACTAGTCATTCAAGTCATTAATTACTTAAATAAATCATGAGAGTCTAGATTATACTTGCCTCTTCAAGCTAGAACCTTCTCTTAGCTTGGATCTTGGATGGAATGGGTTGAAATATTCCTCCATTACATTCATGAGGCATACGGTTTTGAGGGAGGAGAAAGGGGAAACGTTAGCTACCATTTTAAATGAAAAATAGAGTTAACTTGATGCTAGAATTACTTACCAAGATGAGGCTTTGAATGGAATTTGAATGGAACTCAAACTATCAAAAGGCTAGCACCACTTGGAAGCTTGAAAAGCTTGACCTAGTGACCAAGGAGGTCACGGGTTTGGGTACAAAAAAATGAAACCATGTGTGCTTCATTCTTTGAAATAGGGAAATTCACTTAAGTACGTGGAATGTGACTTACCTAGATGCTTCATTGTGCTTGAAAATGAATGTAGTGTTGAATCTCCTCACTCCAAAGGGGGACGTATAGTGGAAGATGGATGGTGATGAAAATAGCCTAAGTGTTCTTGCTTGGGATCTTCTTGAGAGTGTACAAGGTGGAGATGGATGTGAAGCTTCTAGGTAGTTTTAAAGAAGGCTTAATGGTGTAAGGGGGAGGAAAGGCCGATGCATGGGGGAAGGAGGGAAGGCTTTTCATGAAAAGTAAGAAAAGTAAGCCTTGGTCTTGTTGTAAGCTTTTTGCCTCCCATGCTTGAATTTTATATTATTATTATTTGTAATATAATTTTTAAATAATGGAAAACTAGAAAGGTTGAGAGGGTTCTAGAAACCCCTTGGGTTTTGCCGAAATCTTGGAGCCTTGGGGAGGGTATTTTTGCCTTTTCACATATTTCATAACTCATACTTATATAATTATACTATTATTTATATTATCTAATTTCTTGTATATGATTTTAGGTTTGGTTTTGTGAAGACCATTTAGGGTACTCTTCTTATAAAAAGAAAAATATTCTAAGGTCCCTCAATGTCTTGGGTCCAAAATATGGTATCTATCTTAAATGAATTTAAGTAAAGAAGCACTAATATAACTTAATAAAATGCACTTGGAAAAATTAATTTTTCATTACGCCACTTCATCAAAGATTCAAGTACATTACGGTTGGGGTACACCATCATCCCCCCTTATCGATGGATGAATTTATATTTGTTGCAAAAAATAGATCTGTGTGGGTGAATATATGGTTGGATTGATTGTAGTTGAAATGATGAATGAATTTAAGAGAGGGATTATGACGTATGTTAGAAAAAAGTAGTAAGTGTGAAGAAAGGGAATTTCAGCCATATTGTTTTGATTCATGTGAAAAGTATGTAGTGTGTAAAATGGACCTCAAATAGGTATGTATCAGGATATTTTAGAAAAGGGTTTCCTTGTACTCATGTAGCCTTGGATTTAAGTATCTTAAGAGTATGTATTTATTTGGATTAAGAGAGGCATAATAGTTGTTAAGTTGTAAATATATGGAATGATGTAACTCACAACTCAGGGCGGGAATGTTGTAGAATGGATATTGATCATGGACATTGGATGAGATCGTAAGCATACATAACCGTGTGGCTATTATTAAAATTGGTATGATTATATGTATATAGACATGAAAACGTATATGGATATGTTGGAATATGAAACTTATTTCAAACATATGATAATAGGGATATGTATATCGTGGGGTATTTTTGTATAAATTGAAATATATATGTAAAATTATAATCGAATGGACATAGAGTAAGGTTTATATATATTTATATATATATATATATATATATATATATATATATATATATATATATATATATATAAAACTAAATGCACATTAGATGGATTGGTATAAATATGACCCAAATAGACATTGAAATGAATTACATGATATTTGGAACTTACTTTGAACTATAATATGGATATGGATAATGTATGGATTGGAATACATATAAATTTATGGAATTTTGTATGGAATGCGCATATTTATATAACCATATGGATATTAGTCGCTGTGTGCGTCATTTAGCGGAAGTTCATTTGTTTTGAACACAGAAAATTTGAACATTGCATTTGGTCGCGAAATCATGCACCCACATCGAATGGAAGTGGTAATCGACCAAATGGACATGCATTGCATTTTTTTTTATAGTATCTGCATCATTATGACATTATCATGGTGTGGATAACATGGATAATTATACATGACATGTTGCAAAAAGTCATTGTATTTGGATATGGAAACTTGCATGTTGCATCGTTTGCGAAATCATGATACTCACTGCCGATGGGATATAGATATGGATATGGGCATGGATATGGATATGGATTGTCATTTTACCACATATATATATATGGATATGGATATGCACTTGTCTACGACTAGATATGGATATGGATATGGACTGGTCACCGACCAGATATGGATATAGACTGGCCACTGACGAGGTATGGATATGGACATGCATTGCATTGGTTATAACTCTTGCATCATTATTGCATTAGCATGGAATGGATCATGAATTATTATTTGGATAAGGAATGGATTAATATGGAAGATTACATTTTATGGATATAGATTATCATGGAATTACATTATGGACACGGACACAGATACTTCATGGAAATAAATTATCATGGAATTGCATTCTTGACATAGATTGGAATTATACATATCATATGGATTATCATGGAATATCATATGCAGTGGATTATCACGTATAATTTATTGGATATTGAATATAATGGAAAAACTATTTGAATATGTAGTGGAAAGAAGAAAACATATGCATTTATATTTGAAATCGAAACTATAGGAATATGGATTTGATTTGGAAATTATATGGACATTTATAGACATGTATGGGCATTAGAAACTATATGGAATGGGTTTAAAAATGGATTTGCAAAATTAATTGGAGCATCAGGTCTATGGATTTAGTTACAATAAAATGTGTTTAAATTTTATTTGTGGAATGGAGATGGATAATTATGTTCTTTATTCTTGCATCGTTATTTTATAACCCTGTCTTCACATGTTTGATCCCATGGTGGATCTAAGGGCTTTACTTGCAGGCGATTCATATGATTGTACATACTTGTTGTTTAAATAACTTACACAGAACAAGAAACACGGTACAGGTTTTATAGAAGATTGTCCGTGCATAGAATACCTTTGCTCGAGGAAGTATGTCCCAGGCGTTTATTTATAAATATGGATGATTATGTATGTAGAGCATTTTGTGATTTTGGGATATTATGGTTTATACGGAGTTATTATGGAGTGTAGTTGAATGCATGTCATTTGTAAATATTTTTCTTTATATTTCTTCCACTATACCAATTTATGCTTTTTTGTTGACATGCATTTGAAAGGTATCGATGCCTTGTGCTTCTCCTAGTAGAGTACAGCGGGTGCACCATTCCAAGACCCTAGCCCGGGATGGAGTGCTAACTGAGTGATTTCTCATCGATAAATCCTATTTGAGTTGTGAAGACTTATGCTGTTAAGTCGCCTCGAGAGGGTATACTGGCTTCTCAGAAAGATTATGCTGAGTCAAATACAGCAAATTAACGCGGCAAGATATTGCCACCTTCATTTGTTTATCGGGAGACTAAATGCATAACATAGCAATCAAATCCTGCACCTCTGCATTTTAATACCCTTATTGGGTTAACATTCTTGACCTAACAGATATCTGTCGTTTTAGATGATCCAAAAACTTGTCTCCTGTTCCAAGTCCCCGGAACCTAGTGTGATGAATAAATGAAACTATGCTTCTAGGATTGAGGTCAAAAAACGGGTTTACTGGTTACTCTTATATGAGTTACGAAGACTTGTCATTTTAAATTTCTTTAATAGGATAATAATGGCCGCTAGACAAGATTGTGCCAAGTTCAAGTGCAGCAAAATGGTGGGGCAGATTTATACCGACTTGATCATCTTTTTGGGATAATTTTTTATATTCAGCGTTGTATTTATACAGAGTGAACTTAATCCCATGTCCATCATTAGGACGTGCTCAGACTGGAAATAGAATTTGGCAAATTTATGATGGAATCCTGTTTTGAGGCCACGTGTTGGTCTTCACAGATATCTACTATCTTACCACCTATCCACCACTGAGGTGTATGAACCATGAGGGTGTGAGTAGAGCCTCTATGCTAAATCCCCTTTGAACTATAAGGAAAAGGTAACGTGTTAAGTAAAGGCTGCGCACTGTGGGGATATGCACATGGCTGAGACGCCTGCTTAAGTATGCAAACCATGAAGGCATGTACAAACCGCCGATGCCTTATATTTTCTTCTATTAAACTGATGATTCTCTTAGAATCTTCTAAACAGGAGGTACTCCAAAATCTTCTCCTAAGTAGAATGTTCTCCCATAATATTTTCCTATAAAGGAGGGTCTCCTATAATATTTCCCGAAGAAGGAGGTTCTCCAAGAATCTTCTCCTAAGCAAGAGCTTTTCTAGAGTGCGGAAAAGGAGAATTTCGTGTCACAGTTTGCTTCTCTATACATCAAAAAGCTTGCTTTGCTCACTCCTTTTATCAAAGCTAAAAAGGCTTGTTCTGCTCTGAACCAACTAATATGAGTTGTACACATCCCATGATTCGACGAACAGAGAATCAAGGAGAACCTGTTTCATGTCTAATGCACATGCATTTTGAAACTCTGTGAATGGTATGAAGTAAATGCATTGTGCTTGTTTTATCTTGAAAGCATTCACTGGTATTATATACAAAGTTTGAGATATGATACACGCTAAATATTTTGGGGAGTTTTTCAAATGATTTTCTACTTAGAATGTTGGTTTGAGTGCAATTCACCTCGGACCATTGCTGCACTGATTATCTTTTCTAACTCGGCAATACAAGCGTAATGCTTTTGATTTTCCTGAGGGAATACACATCCTAATCATTCCTTTCAACAACAAAGTGCGGATCCAAACATAAGCTTCCTAGCATGAATCAGCTGTGACCGCCTAACGTTACTATGAGTCTACAAAGCTGTGCCTGTGTGCGTCCTTATTAGATGACCCCTTATTAGGGTGGTCAAGTCGGCACTGCTCATCAGGCTAAGGTCAGCTAAATCCCAACATGTTATGTAATCTAGACCGTGGGGTATAGAATTCATGAATAACCTAAGCCAATTAGGCACTTAATCTCCCACGCTAGCTGTGTGTAGTCTTCTTTAACATGACCAATGTCCTGATGGAATTTGTAGTACAGCTGATGCTCTCTCTTCACTGTTGGCCCTATCAACAGTGGTAGGTCCTTTTCTAGACTATTCTCCATCATTACCGACAGGATATGTGTTTTTGAGGCCAACAAAGACAATCCTTCTTTGCCATAGCCTCCCAGCCGTTTTAAGGTAGCGTGTTTCTCATGTGGTTTTTTCCAGAATTTGTTGCTATCTTTAGCTCGACATCAAAGTGGTTCAAAATCCTTTTGGACGCAGTCAATGTTATGCGCTAATATTCTCAATGGTTTTTTCACCGAAGGTGAACTCTCACCCTGAGGCCGCTCACTTCTTTCTCTGACATCTGCCATAAATCCATCCTTTAAGTTTAAGAAATAATCTGCCTGCGTAGGAGAACATTTTGGATGCATATGTCTTCCTTAGTAAATACAGGGAAGACTTTCCATGGTGTGCACAGACACCGAAGCCTTACCTTTCACCTGTTTCACGACATCTTGAAACACACTTGGGTTTTGAGCCACATGTTGTATGGCTTAGAGGTGTTCTTCGTAGGTAGTCCTGCTGCAACATTTAGAAGCTACCTTTGGCCACCAGAGTCCTGCTCCATTGGTTGATGGGGGCCGACTCTTTTTCTCCCGCGGTGTGAAGGTTCTCGCCTTAACATTAAGTATTTTTACTTATTTCAAGGGAACACTATATGAACTTTATGTAGAAAGTGTATAAAGTTAAGGTGCGGAGCCATTCCTCTAGCACTGATGGCGAACCAAACCTTTACTTGTATCAAAGATGATCTAAAAAAGCAGGTAACACCGTATTGGAATACAGTCTTCATATGAAGTACACACAGACCATGCCAAGCCGCATGACTGACCCTGGCATGCCAAGCCACAAGACTTACTGTGGCATGCCAAGCTTCTGCCAAACTCTTTGAGGCATTCTGTCAAGCACTTCCATCAAAGCATCGAACACTTATTCCTATACATAATCCTCTATGTATTTCTGTTTATTTTTATCAAGTTAGTGTATATATTTGTTGTTTCATCATAGAATAATAGGTACATCATAAACTTGATGATTTAGCCTTATTTTATCCATTGGTGTTTATCCGGTAAAGTAGCCGTTGGGTAGTCTCATCGACAGACTAGCCGTTGGAAGCTCATCCGTGTATATATATGGCTCCAATGCCTTTTGTAAATGATAAGTAAGGTGTTCTTCTTCATCCTGAGTGTTCATTAACGTTATCTGAGCTAATTTTTCTCTATACACCGTCAATGTATTGCACAAACGCAGTTTGTCGCAAGGAATAACATTCACACAAATCTGCATAAGTTGAATAACGTTAGAGTTCCTGAAGCTATTACTTCGAGAAGAACCCTCCAGCACTCGAGTTAGTTATAGGTTTTAACATGTTTGTATGTTAGAATATTAGAGAAAATTATCTCATTTTTTAAGTTGTGGTGGTGATTTTTGTTCAACAAATTGAGCCTGGTCCTTCATGGGACGTTTTTTTGCATTTCTATATGACATGGGCAACAAATGCATGTTGAGGAACTATGGAGGAGTACCACATGTCCTGCACTATTGCTAAACTGCGTCTACATGTTCGGCTAGTGGCTCCATGTGTCATATTGCATGGCTAGACTGCCAGCTGACAGGTGCATGTCCTGGTAGGTGTCTAGTTGGTCAAGCCAAGCATGAACGCCTCAGAATCTAGAAGATGGCTGAGGAGCAAAGTCAAGATGGTGGATTCATGGGCGACCTACAGTGGATGGTTGGGTTGCATGCTTATAGAGAAGTGATAGATGAACGAGTTGACTATCTTTGACTCTGTCTAAGTGGATCATACTGCTAGTGGTCCAGAGCTTGAGCATGTAGTTTAACCTGAGTAGTTAAGGTGTCTTTAAAACGGCTTGCGTCTTTATTAGGTTAAATGACATTGACTGTGGCGGACCAATGTAACCACAGTTGTCATTATTTTGAGTGATAGATTTGCATTCATCACACATGAACTTTCATCTTCAATTCCTCCCAAATAAATGCACTTCACCCAAATCCCTTCAATTTTTTCTCAGATTCTCACTCTCTTTATTAAGTTTCTCTTATAATATCAGATGGTTCAAATAAAGAAGACTTCAACAAGAACAAAGAAAGATAAAACGGGGGCGAAGAGGTGATCATGAGGCTCTAGGGAAGGTCAAGGAGGCAGCCGCTAAAGGCTCAGAAGTTCGGGATATGGTCCTCCCGTGATAATGGAAAAGAAAAGGAAACACAAGCGCATTAAAAAGATGTACATTTATTTTGAGGGTGATAGTTTCATTTCCACAACATTTAATACATTTTGCAATGTTTAAAGCAAAAATTGCTCTGCCTTTATTATTTATTTTTATATAATTCTAGAATATCCTTTTGCTGTGATAAGCTTTTTTTTTGTTAAAATGTAACCAATGATCAAAAGTACGATCAGTACATTTATAGCTCCGCTAGGCATACAATCGCCAAAAAATATACTCTAAGTGTCATTTACTTGCATTATTCTATGCACATGAGTAGCAATTCTATGAACCACATCCCAAGCATTAGATATTTTATCCTCAAAACTCTTAAGATTTCTAGCCATCCATAAATATTAAATGGTAGCAATCAATTAAATAATTAATAATAATCATTGATGATACACAATCTCTTAAATTTTTTTCTTTTAATTCAGATCATAGTATCCAGGGCTTTGCTTTTTAGAATGATTCAAAATGTTTGGAAAACAACAAATTCTTCTTTTAATAAAAATGAAAAATAAAACATTCCTTTGTAATTTTTTGCTTCTTCTTTTTAATAAAAATGAAAAATAAAATATTCCTTTGCAACTATCTTGTTCATAGTTTATTACATTGGACATTGATCACGTTTATTATTTAATCCTTCAATGTTTTTTTCTTTTAGACTTAACTCCTTCGTTTTCAAAATTATGATAAAAATCTCCTATGAAAATGGACTTACACTTTAAATTGCCAGATTCAGACCAGATTGCTTTTTAAATCGTATATACCCGATATGACCCTCTGAGGAATAAATACTAAAGATTATATAAGAAAAAATCTCAACACTTTGTTGTTGAGGATATTCTTTAGCACAATGGCGGTAGAATGGCGATGAAGATGGAATAACAGAAATCTGTCCTGTTGGTATGTTTTCGAGCTGAGCTTGGCGGGAAATCAATGTTGTAGGTACTTATTCAAGATGGCTTAGAGTTCTTTCTTACTGATGAAGAGTGTACATGGTTCTGCTTGGCCAACTTTTGTGTATATTACAAACCAAACCGTTTGTAACGGTTTGGAAATGGTAAAACCAAAACTGGACCGAAGCTGGTCAACAAACTGTTTGACCGGTCCAGTTTGGTTTGATTGTATTTTTTTGGTTTATGTAATTAACTACGATTTCGAGCAATAAAAATCCAAAATTACAAACCAAGTAGCCAATTAAATAAATTATGGGCCAACTAAATAAATTACAAACCAATTAAATAAATTGCAAACCAAGTATGTATATAAAAAAACACTTAAAATTACACTTGATACGCACACAAGATGAAGAAGATAGTCTCACTTATCATTCATAAGGGGCATTGAAGCCATATATACACGGATAACACATAACGGCTAGTATGTCCGACAGTGACACTTCAACGGCTACTTTACCCGGATAAAAAGCAATTGATAAACTAATGCTAAATCATCAAGTTGATGATGTTTCTATTGTCCTATGATTAAACAACAATTATATACACTAAGTTGATAAAAATAAAGTAAAATAGATAGAGAATTATATGTAGGAATAAGTGTTGGCCGCTTTGATAGATGTGCTCAACTGAATGTCTCAATGAGTAAGTCAGAAGCTCGGCAAGCCAGAGTGAGTCCTGTGGCATGCCACGGCAGGGACTGCTTGTGACTTGGCACGGTCTATGTCTTCTTCATATGAAGTCTGTATTCCAACACTCTCCTTTAAGCTCGAGTTGTATACGTTGATACAACCTGGCTTGTCAAGTAAAGTATTGAAGACTTAAACACCTAGTGGCTTGGTGAGTATGTCCGTAATCTGTTCCTTTGACCTGATGAAATGAAGTTTTAGTTCTTTGTCCTCTATCTTCTCTCGTAAGAAGTGCCTGTCAATTTCGATGTGCTTGGATTTATCATGTTGCACAGGGTTCCCAGTCATATAGATTGCAGATATGTTGTCATAGTGAACATGGATAGATAATTGAACAACAATCTTTAGATCCTTCATTACTCTGTTGATCCATAAGCCTTCACATATACCAAGGGATAAGGCCCTTAGTTCAGCTTCAACACTGCTTCTGGAAGCAACATACTGTTGAGAAATATGTTTGGAGAATTTTCAAAGCCATGATTTTAAGTGATGAATACTTAAAAATGTCACACATGGTGTTATATGTGATTAAAAGTTGAAAAAGTTGAACAAGTTGACATCGATCTCTCAGGTTGTTGCACATCGATGGATCTATGTACATAGATCTCTCACATCGATCGATCTATGTAAGGCAGAAAAGTTTAAGACCTTTCTGTGAGACATCGATCTCTAAACCTGAGACACATCGATCGATCGATGTACATCGAACTCTCACTTCGATCGATCGATGTAGGTCAGAGACAAAACTTGAACCTTTATGTGAGACATCGATCTATGAAGCTGAGGCACTTCGATCGATCGATGTCTAGAGTTTTTAGAAATAATTTTCTAAAATATGATAAAATGGTTGTTTTGATTTTTACATGATTTATACATGCTCATTTATTATGTGTTTTTGGTGATTATTATTGTCTTGTGACTAACGTGCCTTGAAAGTTTCTACAACTTACCAAAAAAGGCAAAATTGGTATTTTAAGTTTTGTAGGAACATCATATGGTGAAAAATATTTCAAGTGCATATTATTATCTTGGTTATCATGACAAAGGTGGTATTGTGATTATTTCTGACCATTGGGGGCATTTCTGGAGTTTTCTCGCACCAGGGGCATTTTGGTCATTTTACCCCCGAAGACAGTTTCGGTATTTTTACTCAAAGAATCTCTTG
>AP025044.1:11025009-11088430 GCA_036186865.1 Eustoma russellianum | reverse complement strand
CGGTATTTTTACTCAAAGAATCTCTTGAGTATCTTATTATATTCATTCTGGAGTTCATTTAATATATTCTTGAAGATTATTTGGTGATTTTCTATTTTATTCTCTCATTTGATGATTTTATCGACGGTAGCGGGATATGTGACGGTATTCGATGTCACGTTCTATTTTCTCTTGAAGACTCTTATATATATGTTATTGGAGGTTCTTAATCATCATCTTTCAGAGATTACAAGGTGTCCTTGGTGCAAGATTCATCACAATATGTCAAGGAGAAATGGGAATTTTGATATTATATGTTGACATAACCTTGTCAACTATTATTTGTTGATTTCTCCTCAAAAATCTGAGTTGGTATACATATACACAGCCTCCAAAACGTGATTATACAGGTGGAGATGATGTTTTTCTCATTTTATGAGTTGGAGACAAGAAGACAAACCAAAAGCAAGCTAGTTGGCAAAAGTTGCCAACTTGAAATTTCAAATTTGAATGTAATGGAGACAAGATTGTTGGAGATGATTATGGAGGTGTTTTAATTCAAAATTCTCAGCCATCACATGGTCTAAAAGTTGGAGGGAATATGCCATCAATTCACTCTATAAATAGAAGGCAAGGTGAAGAAGAGAAGACACACACTTGAAAGCAAAATTGAAGATTGTTGTCTTGCTATTCTCTTCTCATATTTTCGTTCATACTTTGTGTAGCTAAGGTATTCCAATTTTCTTTGTTTTCCAGCTACACTATACACACCTTCTTGAGTTGGATTTGTATAATTGATTAGCCAAATTTATAAGGCTACATCAATAGGTGGTAGAGGTGTTGTAACCAAGAGTTGCATAGAAGTGATTATCCAAGTCTTGAATAGGGTTGGTGTATAAACCAAGGATCAAGCTTGGTTCTTGTTGTAAGGTGTTCATTTGATAGTGAAATCCAAGGAAATGTGTTCTTTGGGACTGGAGTAGGTCACATTGACCGAACCAGGATAAATTCTCGGTGTTCTTCTCTTGTTTCTTTATTTCTGTTTTCTGCCTATTTTTGACTGCAGTTTTCACACAACTTCTCACAATTTGAAAAAATAGCTAAACATTTTCAAAATTCGTGATTTTTGGTGGAGTTATACTTCAGACTGTTAGCTTTCATTTTCAACAAGAATCCCTTGATTTGAGCAAGGGAACGTTAGTCTTTCAGTCTTTGCAAGATAACTGCTCCAATCTGGCTGCAATCTGACCAGTTTTGAGAAAACTTAAATTCTGTATTTTTTAAGAATTGTTTAAGGTCAGGCCTTTTTGACAAACTTCATCTACACATCCTAAGGAGTGTTTTGATATAAATATCAACGTTTTTGGTTGAGTATTCAAAGAGCAACACGTTTTGCAAAATCAGCAACATTCTGTCCAATTCTGTCCAGATTGACCCTCTGAATCTTTTTATTTGTTTGAAGGGTCAAACGATCTTATTTTTGTCTGATTTTTGGACAGAGTCTTGTTAAATAATTGAAGTTAAATTCTGGATAGTTTCATAATTTTGGGAGTTGTGTACAATTATTTGTAAATTTTTGAAAAACGGGTTCTGAATCTGAGGTGGTTCAGATTCTGTTTTCAAAGGGGATTTTAACAAAGGGTTGTAGTGTAATTTCCGCTAACCACTATTTACCCCCTCTAGTGGTGTTTATTGCAGGTGCACGATCCAACACATACTGCTTTTTTCTCCTCCATGTCACCAAGTTTTCCCATAGATATGATGCATAGCTAGATATGAACCTTATATCAGCTTTAGATCCTACCTAATATGCATCAGTGAAAACTTGTATATCTATAATGTGAGTTTTCTTAAAGAATAGCCCTTGAACAGGGGTAGATTTCAGGTACCTCAAGATTATCAAGGCATAGTTATAATGGTCAATAGTAGGATTATGCATGAATTGTCTAATGAAACTTACTCCATAGTAGATGTAAGGTCTAGTTTGAGAAAGGTAGATCAACTTACTTGTTAATCTTTGATATCTCTGTCTGTCATTATACTCTGAGTCACCTTCCCTCTGTGGTTTGTACCCAGGTTCCACTGGGGTACTTACAATTTTACAATTGGTCATGCCTATTTCCTGCAGTAAATCCAAGCTATACTTCCTTTGGAAAATACAGATGCCATTAGCTGACCTGGAAACTTCCATACCCAAAAAATATCTCATCTGACCTAAATCTTTCTCCTCAAAGGTCTTAGCTAACAATTTCTTTTTTCCTGAATAATACTTTGGCAATTTCTTGTAAGAATTATGTCATCAACATATACAAGGATAATAACATAGCACATACCGTCAATAAATTTTATGAATAGAGTGTCATCACTTATGCACTGATAAAAACCAAAAGATGCTACAGTTGTATTGAACCTCTTAAACCATGACCTATGGGACAATTTTAGGCCATAGACTGATTTGTTTAATTTGCAAACCATGTTTTTATTTGATTCAGAACTGAAGCCAGGTGGAATATGCATATTGACTTCCTCTTCCAAAGTGCCATTAAGAAATTCTTCATGTCAAGCTAGAAGAGTGGCTAGTCAAGATTAACAGCCAGGGAGAAGATTATTCTTACAGTATTCAGCTTTGCTATTGGTGCAAAGGTCTCTTTATAATGATACCAAATGTTTGGGGTGAAACCTTTAGCAACCAATATAACTTCTTACCTGTTTATTGAACCATCAGAGTTATACTTAACAGAAAAAATCCCTTTGCGTCCAACAAGTTTGACGTCATTCTTAGCAGGGATCAATTTCCAAGTCCCATTTTTAGGCAGTCATTTCATCAGTAACAGCTTTCCTCCACTCAGATTGTGCTAAGGCTTCTTGAATATCTCTTGGAATTCTTATACTGTCAAGTGAGGAAACAAATGTTTTAGACTTAACATTAAGACAATCATATGAGATATAGTTTCCAATGGGATACATGTTCTTTACACATGTTCTGACTCCCTTTCTGATGGCACTGGGTCTGTCATCAACTAGATCAATTTCCCTGAATGAGGAAGACTCTTCCTCAGCTTTCTCTGTAATTTTGTACATTTCTTCCTCATGATCAGACATATGTTGTTTTCTCTGTGGTGAGTGTTGTGTTGAGAAATATGTTTGGATAATTTTCAAAGTCATGATTTTAAGTGATGAATACTTAAAAATATCACACATGGTGTTATATATGATTAAAAGTTGAATAAGTTGAACTAGTTGACATCGATCTCTCAGGTTGTTGCACATCGATCGATCTATGTAAGGCAGAAAAGTTTAAGACCTTTCTGTGAGACATCGATCTCTAAACCTGCGATCGAACGATGTACATAGAACTCTCACTTCGATCGATCAATGTAGGTCAGAGACAAAACCTGAACCTTTATGTGAGACATCGATCTATGAAGCTGAGGCACTTCGATCGATCGATGTCTAGGGTTTTTAGAAATAATTTTCTAAAATGTGTTAAAATGTTTTTTCATTTGTAAATGAATTATACATGTTCATTATGTGCTTATTATGTGTTTTTGGTGATTATTATTGTCTTGTGACTAACGTGCCTTGGAAGTTTCTACAACTTACCAAAAAGGGCAAATTTGGTATTTTGAGTTTTGTAGGAACATCATATGGTGAAAATATGTCAAATGCATATTATTATCTTATTTATCATAACAAAGGTGGTATTGCGATTATCTCTGACCATCGGGGGTATTTCTGCAGTTT
Source organism: Eustoma russellianum (assembly GCA_036186865.1). Taxonomy (NCBI): domain Eukaryota; kingdom Viridiplantae; phylum Streptophyta; class Magnoliopsida; order Gentianales; family Gentianaceae; genus Eustoma; species Eustoma russellianum. The sequence continues at coordinate 11,084,707 of AP025044.1, read as the reverse complement.
TCTCACACTAGGGGTATTTTGGTCATTTTACCCCCAAGGGTATTTTTGGTATTTTCACTTATTATCTTCATTCTGGAGCTGTGTTATTATTATTTTGAAGATTATATGGTGATCTTATATCTTATTCTCTCAACCGATGATATTATTGACTATAGCTGGATATGTGACGATTTGAGATGTCACATTCTATTTTTCTTGAAGACCCTCTTATATATGTTATAAGAGGATATTAATCATCATCTTTTAGAGATTACAAGGTGTCCTTGGTGCAAGATTCATCACAATATGTAAAGGAGAAGAAAGTAGGAATTTTGGTGTTATATGTTGACATAATCTTGTCAACACTTATTCATTATTTTCTATTCATAAAATTTGAGTTGGTATACACACATACAACATCAAAAACATCCATAAACAGGTGGAGAAGGTGGTTTACTCATTTTATGACTTTTGGACAAGTGGAAAATTCAAAAACAAGCTAGTTGGCAAAAGTTGCCAACTTGAAATTTCAATTTTGATTGTAATAGAGACAAGGTTGTTGGAGATGATTATGGAGGTGCTTTAATTCAAAATTCTCAGCCATCACATGGTCTAAAAGTTGGAGAGAATATGCCATCTATTCACACTATAAAAAGGAGGCAAGGTGAAGAAGAGAAGACACACACTTGAAAGCAAAATTGAAGATTGTTGTCTTGCTATTCTCTTCTCATATTTTCGTTCATACTTTGTGTAGCTAAGGTGTTCCAATTTTCTTTGTTGTCCAGCTACACTATACACACCTTCTTGAGTTAGATTTGTATGATTGATTAGCCAAATTTATAAGGCTACATCAATAGGTGGTAGAGGTGTTGTAACCAAGAGTTGCATAGAAGTGATTATCCAAGTCTTGAATAGGGTTGGTGTATAACCCAAGGATCAAGCTTGGCTCTTGTTGTAAGGTGTTCATTTGATAGTGAAATCCAAGGAAAGGTGTTCCTTGGGACTAGAGTAGGTCACATTGACCGAACCAGGATAAATTCTCGGTGTTCTTCTCTTGTTTCTTTATTTCTATTTTCTGCCCGTTTTTGACTGCTGTTTTCACACAAATTCTCATAATTTGAAAAAATAGCTAAACATTTTCAAAATTCGTGATGTTTCGTGGAGTTATACTTCAGACTGTTAGCTTTCATTTGCAACAAGAATCACTTGATTTGAGCAAGGAAAAGTTAGTCTTTCAGTCTTTACAAGATAACTGCTCCAATCTGGATGCAATCTGACCAGTTTTAAGAAAACTTAAATTCTGTATTTTTCAAGAGTTGGTTAAGGTCAGGGTCTTTTGAAAACTTCATCTACACATCCTAAGGAGTGTTTTGATATAAAGATCAACCTTTTTGGTTCAGTATTCAAAGAGAAACACGTTTTACAAAATCAGCAACATTCTGTCCAATTCTGTCCAGATTGACCATCTGGATCTTTTTATTTATTTGAAGGGTCAAACGATCTTATTTTTGTCTGATATTTGGATAGAGTCTTTTAAACTCATTGAAGTTAAATTCGGGAAAGTTGCATAATTTTTGGAGTTGTGTAAAATTATTTGTAAATTTTTTAAGGACAGGTTCTGAATCTGAGGTGGTTTCAGATTCTGTTTTCAAAGGAGATTTTAACAAAGGGTTGTAGTGTAATTTCCGCTAACCACTATTCACCCCCCCTTCTAGTGGTGTTCATTGCAGGTGCACGGTCCAACATTTGGTATCAGAGCCAGACCAACACCACTCAAAAGAAGCAAGATTCAACACCGTACGAACAATACAAGGCCAAGAAACAACAATTCATAATATACTGCTTGTCTCAAATCAAAGGTACATACTATGGCTATTGTTTCTCACAAAGGTGAGTTGGAAGGTATGTCCACACAACGCCCTCCTCTTTTTGATGGCAATAATTTTGTTCATTGGAAACTAAGAATGAGGCTATTCTTAATGGCTATAGACATCGATTTATGGTCTATAGTTGAAGATGGGCCGTACATTCCAATGAAAGTTGTACAAGTTAGTGGAGTAACTCAAGAGGTTGAAAAATATAAAAGTGAATGGTCATCAGATGATAAAAAGAAAATGTCCATGAATTCTAAAGCTATGCAATTACTTTTGAATGGACTTACAACTTCTGAAGCAGGATATGTGTCAAATTGCACAAGCGCACACGACATGTGGAAATCACTTGTATTAAAGCATGAAGGTACTAGTGGTGTTAAAGAGTCAAAAATAAACATGCTTATGACTGAATTAGAGACTTTCAAATTGTTGCCAAACGAATCCATAACATCTATGGATTTGAGGATTACTAATATTTTCAATGCCCTTGAAGCTTTAGGAAAGTCATTTTCGAACAGTGAAAAGGTTCAAAAGGTGTTACGAAGCCTCCCTGCTGAATGGGATCCAAAGGTGACTGCAATCGAGGAGACAAAGGCAATCACTAAGATGAATGAATTGATCGGTTCTCTTAAATTTTACGAGGTTAAATTAAACCAACGAAAGTCTGAATCGTCTAAGTCATCCGGTAAGTCAATAGCCTTCAAAACAATCGAAACACATGCTAGTAACGATGATAGTAATAGTGATACTGAATTAGACGATGACTTGATATTGATAGCTAGAAAACTTAGAAAGTTTTTCAAACGTCCAAATAGGAATAGACAACGTAATTCTTCTTCTTCTTCTTCTTCTTCTCAACCTAGGAAGAATAACACAAACAAATGGTATAATATAGAATTAGAGTGTTATGAATGCGGTCAAAAAAGACATATTTCATATGACTGTCCCATGAAGAAAAATAATAACAATAACAACAATAATAAACAAGCCAAGGATTAGGAGGCTCAAACGACAAAGGCAAAAGAGTCTAACCCAAGAAAAGGAAAAAGAGCAATGAAGGTGAGCACATGGAGCGACTCATCCGACTCAGAATCCGAAACTGAGGAAGCTCAAGTCTGCTTCGTATCCAACGAGGTATGTTCTTCTTCTGATAGTGATTCCGACAGTGACATGACATTTGATGAAATGTATGAAGAATTCTTAAGAATGCATGCTCACTGTAAGAGGCTCTCTAAAGAAAAGAAGAAACTAGTTGAAGAAAATGACAAGTTGAAGACGTCCAACTTGGAATTCTCCGATCAACTAGAATCTCTTGAACAAGAGTCTACTAATACTCTTGATTCTTTAGAGAATAAAATTGAATCATATAGGGAAGATGAACAAAAGTTACAAATGGAAAATAAAATGTTAAAATCCAAGTTAGAAAGTTGTGAAAATGAAATAGTACAACTTAAGTCTTCTAAATTTACCTTAGAAAAAATGATAGAACAATTTAAATCTGGTGCAAATATGTTAGATACACTTATATCATCACAAAAGTATGGAAATGATAAAAGTGGATTGGGATATAAAGAAGAAGATGAAAAATTAGATAAAAAGACTAAGTTTGTATCATCAACTACGAAACAACCTTATAAAGTTATAAAAACAAACTTGTCTGCTAAATCTTCTTCTACTCCTTCTTCTTCTTATTCAAAGATAAAAATGCAGCATGCACCCATAAAAACACACATGCATAACTATACATCTAGGCCAAACTTTGCATCTAGATAATCAAGAAATTATGCCTACATGTATACAAATGCAACTAGACCGAATAAAATGCATACAACTTATTATGAACCTAAATATAGGCAACACTCTTATAAGTCTTATAGAAATGCCTACAAACACACTTATATAGCGCCATATAAGAAACAAAATCGTATGCCTTATGCACATTATAAAATTCGGCCATCCTATAATGATTATCAACCATGCCACAACATGTATAACAATGTATCTTCACTTATGTGGAATAATCATGTATATGCTAATTTTTCTTATTTTCCAAATTATAACAATGCTAAAAATGTGCCTAGAAGGTATATTCAAGTTTGGATACCTAAGGGATATCTAAACAAGAATAGTGCCCTAACATTCAAGGACCCAAATAAAGGGTACCCAAAACTTTGTCTCCATTGTAGGATAAACGCAAGGAATGCAAGAAGGAGGCAAACTCAAAGAATCTAAAAACCAAATGGTTTTTAGATAGTGGATGTTCGAGGCATATGACGGGGAACCCCAAACTACTCATCGAATTGGAACATATCAAGAATGGAGGAAAAGTAACATTCGGTGACAACAACAAAGGACAAATTGTTGGAAAAGGAACAATTGGGGACCCTAACACATTTCAAATACGAAATGTGTTAGTAGTAAGCAATCTATCTTATAATTTACTTAGCGTTTCTCAACTTATAGATTGTGGTTATAATGTCTCCTTTCTTCCCAATTCTTGTGATATAATAAATGAAAAAGGAGAAACAGTTTTAAAAGGAAATAGAGATGGAAATATTTATACTCTTACCTTAGATAACATGTTAGATGCTAAGGTTAAGTGTCTAATATCACATGACTTAGATGTAAATTTATGGCATAGAAGATTAGGCCATATAGGAATTTCAACTATTAAGAAATTGTCTAAAAAGAATTTAATTAGAGGAATGCCTAAGTTAGACTTAGATAATTTTCAAATGTGTGAAACATGTATTAAGGGAAAACACATTAAAGAAACCTTAAAACCGAAACATGAAGTGAGTACTAGTCATGTACTAGAATTGCTTCACTTAGACTTATTTGGTCCAAGTAGGACAAGAAGTCTGGGTGGACACTACTATGTGTGTGTCATAGTAGATGATTACTCACGCTACACATGGACATTGTTCTTAACACACCAAGACAATGCTCCATTAGCAATCGAAACCCTTATTAAGCAACTTGAAAACATTTATGAAGAAAATGTTAAAAGAATTAGAAGCGATAGAGGTGGAGAATTTAAAAACAAAGACATAATCAAATTTTGCAAACTTTATGGAATCAAACTTGGCACTTGATGATTGGTTCAACTTGTCATCATTTTAATGAGCTGTAAAATCTCAAAATAACTTACAAAACATGTGCAAAAAAGAATTCAAAATGTTGCCAACCAATAATCATTCAATCCCTTCAATTTTGGGATGCAAATTAAGTACCATAACCAGCCTAAATATCGGCCAGGTATGGTAGCACATGCTGAATTTTCAGCATGTCACTCTTTTATGTCACTAACCTTGTGTGGAATATTCTCTACCAATTAAGATGCCAACTAAATTCCACATAGGCTCCATCATGGCTGAGAATGGTGTGTTAGCTTAATGTGCATGTGCTGAAATTTCACTTTAGTAAACTTTGTCAAATAATACACAATAATTACACATATATGGTAAATTTCAATCAGCCCTAATTTGAATTATCTATAACACATTAACATGTCTTGAATGTGTAAAAAGTGTCTAGATACGTCTTACAACTCATGCCAAAAAACGTTACATGTGTTGTGTTCGTAGAAAACTGAATTTTCTACTTTCGTCGATTACGCGATTTTTCTCCGATTAAATTCAAAGTTTTTGCACATGTCATATATATTTTGTTACAAATAATGTACACAAAATAAAGTAGATATTCAGCTCTAATGGATGATTGAGAGACGCAAATTGTGCTTTAAAAATTGAATTTGAAATCTCCACAATTTGGCCTAAATTGTGGGTAATTTATGTGTGCCAACATTGAATGATTTAGTGGCTGGATTTAACATGTGAGCCACGAAAATTTTTGCTATTTTTGAAGCATATGGGCCGTCCATCTTTATATGGCAAGTACATGACACGGCGGTGAAGTTTCAGTAGTCACCCGATACGACAATTTTCGGTTTACAACCTTGTAATGTGTCATTATAATTTTGTCATCACCATGACTTATATCATATGATATAAAACCTGAATATACTCATAAATATAAGGTGTATATAGTGTTGTGACATTGACGTACGTTTGTAGTACATGTAACTTGTCCGTAGTACGTCAGAATATATGTGTATTCTGCCTTTTTAATAAAAATATGATTATATATATAAAATATATATTAAGCATTTATATTGAAAGAATGAGGAGACTTTCCATTTTCAATTTGTTTCCATTAAGTTTTCTCCAAATATATCTTCAATTAATGAACTAGTTAGTTCATCAACTTAAGTACTTCACTTAGTGAACTAGTTTAGTTCATTAATTATGGCAGCTGAAAATAGTTCAAAGACAATAAATGTTTTCCATATGATGTAAGCTTTAATGCTTCATATCTCGTTTTTCTCAACGTATCCTAATCCGATTTTGACACTATCATGCTTTTATGAAGAGATGATGCAATCTAGCATATTTGTACCAGTGTCAAACTGTTTTGCAATTTTTTCTAAGTCCGCATTCCTTGATTTGAAATTTGAAATTTCGGAGTTCATTTCATTATTTTGTGTCGTTAATGATGAGACCTCTAATTTCAATGCATTAATTTTGCAAGACGACTCTTCTTTTGAATCATTTAATTGAGAAAGAAGGTTCGAGTTAGAATATTCTAACAATTTCTTGCCTTCAATTAAACGTTTCTTTTCTTTTGCAAGAGCCTTAGAAAAATTATGCAACTTAAGATATTGACAGAATAAATCATCATAAGAAGGCTCAGAATCTGAATCAGAGTCAGAGGATGCCTCATTCGAAGCCTTGGATTTAAAGCATTCTTGTGTCATTTCTTCTTCAGTTCCTTCAGTCTGAGAATTGGATGCGTTACTCCATGTGGAGGCTTTGAAGGCTCTTCTCCTTTGTTTAGTTTCTGAGACGAGTCTAGTTTTATTCCAGTCTTGGCCACGATTTTTACTTGTTTGTTTGTCCTTGTTCGGGCAGTTATATGACAAGTATCCAAGTTTCCCACATTCATAGCACTTTATGTCCTCATTATTTTTATATGTATGATTCTTAGATGAAGTAGACTTAGGAATGTTTTTAATTGATTTTATCATGATCTTTCTTAACCTTTTAGCCAACGTAATTACATTATCATCTACGCGATCATAAGAGGTAGAGACGTATTCATTTGATTTAAACGCTATAGCCTTATCTTGTTTAGAAGTAGATTCAAAATTTCTTAGAGTGAGTTTGTTTTCATATACCTTCAATGATCCGAATAGTCCTCCATTTTTATTGATCTCGTTTCTTTACTTTCCTCAATTGCTATGACTTTGGGTCCCATTCGGATGGAAGACTCCTTAGCACCTTTTGTACCTTTTCATGTGTCGAAAAAGCTTTTCCAAGAGACTCAAGAGAATTATAGATGTTAGTCAACCATAAGGCCATATCAACAATAGATTCATTTGGCAATAATTTGAAGGACTCAAGAGTGGACATAAGCATATTTATTTTAGACTCTTTAACTTGACTAGTCCGTTCATGATCATCTCAAGAATTCTCCACATTTCTTGGGCACTAGAGGAATTAGACACGTAACTTGATTCACTTTTACTCAGCCCGTTTAAAAAAGTAGTTGCATGGCTCTAGCATTCATACTTAATCTCTTTTTATAGTCTACAGTATACTCGTGCTTAGGCTTTACTACTTCTAACGTAACAGCATCAATCGTAGTTATTTTAGACAGACTAAAAGGACGGTCTTCTAGGATGTACCATAAGTCTATATCAATAGCCATAAAGAAAAGTTTCATTCTAACTTTTCATTGTCTAAAAGACTCACCATCGAAAAGAGGAGGCCTTACTGTTGACATTCCTTCTAGCACGGTTTTATAACTAGTGGATGCCACCTCACAAAGATTGTTATATCTTCTAGTCATGAGTGTGCCTGTGCTCTGATACCACTTGTAGGACATGTATAGCACCACTAGAAGGGGGGTGGTTGAATAGTGGATGCGAAAAATTTGGTTTTCAAAAACTTTTGAATCAAAAACTTCACTTCTGAAAACAGTTTTGGTTTTGCGATTCTGATTTGAAACATTTTAAAGACCTAGTTACAGACGTCCAAAAATTATAAAATTTGGTGCGATTCTACTCTCAGAGTTTCTTGAGTATCTCATAAAAATTTCAAATTAAAATTCATCTCTGTACCCTTTGAAAATACCTTTTTGGTCAGATTGTGCAAATCTTCCAGAAACAGTACTCCGACATGAAAAATTTATTCCAAGTAATTGGTGACTACGAAGGGTCTGAAAATTTAACGACAAGACCCTCGATATATGTGCTTTAATGGGTTTAAACATTTTTCAAAATTCCTTTGGGATGTATATCAATCACGTTGATGTTCTCAAACCTTTGCAACTCTAACAATCAGATTGCACTAGTCTCAGAACTATTCAAGTGTGATTGACTTATACTTATCCAAATGAGTTAAACCTTGCACCAAATGAAAACTAGGAGGTGTGGCTATGTTTCTACAAAATGTTACGATTTTTGAAATTCGTTTGCTATTTTTACTTTTTCAATGAAATTGATGTAGAATACTAGAAACTGAAAGTAAAGTGCAGTAAAGTAAAGACACCAAGGATTTTATGCGGGTTCGGTTAAATCAACATACTCCAGTCTTCGAGGACACCTTCTTCGGTTATCACTAAACACAATAAACACCTTACCACAAGAGTTACTGGAGTTACACACCAACTCCATCCATTTAGAAACAATACAATTAAGAAAACGGATAACGGACAACACCACCGAACGAATGAAGGTTTGATCACACTTTGATCAGCCTTTTTCAACAACGAATGAGTTTGCATGGTATATTCAAAGCCTACACAATATTTAGAATATATGAATAATAGGCTTGATAGAAGAAGAAGAAGAAAGAAAGATAAAAGAAAGAGAGTAGAGGATCCTTTTGCACTTGAGAGAAATGTGAGAGTTGTCTTGGCCTTGTTTGCTCTACTTCTCTTCTTTTTAATCATAAGTGGGCGCCCCTCTTAGGGTGTTCTTCCTTCTGGAGAATATTCTTTAATGCCCATGGAAGATTGTCTTGTGTAGATATGACACCATCTTGCTCACTTGGCACATTATGATTGGAGGAATGACTTGGCCTTGCTTGCTTGGCACTTGATGATTGGTTCAACTTGTCATCATTTTAATGAGCTGTAAAATCTCAAAATAACTTACAAAACATGTGCCAAAAAGAATTCAAAATGTTGCCAACCAATCATCATTCAATCCCTTCAATTTTGGGATGCAAATTAAGTACCATAACCAGCCTAAAAATTGGCCATCTATGGTAGCACATGCTGAATTTTGAGCATGTGTTACATTTTCAAATCTTTTGAATTGTTACCTTGTGTAGTTCCCTCTTTTATGTCACTAACCTTGTGGGGCATATTCTCCGTCAATTAAGATGCCAACTAAGCTCCATATAGGCTCCATCATGGCTAAGAATGGTGTGTAAGCTGAATGTACATGTGCTGAAATTTCACTTTAGTAAACATTGTCAAATAATGCACAATAATTACACATATATGGTAAATTCCAATCAGCCCTAATTTGAATTTTCTAGGCCACTTTAATATGTCTTGAATGTGTAAAAATTTTCTAGATACATGTTACAACTCATGCCAAAAAAGGTTCCATGTGTTGTGTTCGTTGAAAACGGAATTTTCGACTTCTGTCGATTACGCGATTTTTCTACGATTAAATTCAAACTTTTTTTCATATGTCATATATATTATGTTACACATAATGTACAAAAAATAAAGTAGATATTCAGCTCTAATGGCTGATTGAGAGGCGCCCCCATGTGCTTTAAAAATTTAATTTGAAATTTCCACAATTTGGCCTAAATTGTGGGTCATTTGTGTGTGCCAAGATGGAATGATTTAGTGGCTGAATTTAACATGTGAGCCACGAAAGTTTTGGCTATTTTTGAAGTATATGGACTGGCCATCTTTATATGGCAAGTACGTGACACGTCGGTGAAGTTTCGTAGTCACCCGATACGATGATTTTCTAATTAATAACCTTGTAACATGTCGTTATAATTTTGTCATCACCATGACTTATATCATATGAGGTGTATATAGTGTTGTGACGTTGACGTGCGTTTGTAATATATGTAACGTGTTGGTAGTATGTCAGAATATATGTGTATTCTGCTTTATAAAAATATGAATATATATAATATATATTAGGCGTGTATATTGAAAGAATGAGGAGACTTTCCATTTTCAATTTTTTACCATCAAGCTTTCTCCAAATATGTCTTCATTTAATGACTAGTTAGTTCATCAACTTAAGTACTTCACTTAATGAACTAGTTTAGTACATCAATTGTGGCACCTGAAAATAGTTCAAAGACAACAAATGTTTGCCATATGATATAAGCTTTAATACTTCATGACTTGTTAGTACGGCAACAATATATATAAAGCATATGAGGCATGTATATCACAAAAACGTGCCAAGTAATAATTTTGTCATGCATTATCTAAACTCGTACTGTTTAAACCATGCATGTGGATAATTCAAACACTTTTTCTCAACAATATCCCTCTTTTGATGATTTACAAAATAACATTGGTTCATGATTTAAATATGATAGCTCTCCCTCCAAATATGCTCAAATTCGAATTTTGAATTCAGATAATATATTGTTGTCTTCCTCTTAAATTATGCAATCATGCTATCTCTCCCCTTAAATCATGCATCTCTATCCCTCTTTACTTTGTAAATAATATCAAAAGTACATGTACGAAAGAAATAGCAGTTTATAGTATATCAACAAAAATAATGCATTTCAATTGCGTTCTTAAGGGTTATTTATTCAACCCTTTGCAAATGTACCTTTTTGTACCCAAACTTGGGTGACCTTCCTAGGTCTTCCAAAAGGTAAGAAAAGAGATGAAGAAGCAATGTAATAGATGTTCGGTGCAAATCCATTTGGCCTTTGGCCGAGAATGCCATCATGCACATGGTATGATTTTCGTTTTTGATATGCCTTTGTACTAGTGTGCATGGTGCGTGATCTAGATGCATTTATGTTATATGAATGTCGTGTATGAATCAAAGGTTTCTTTTCATATTTATGCAGCACATAATTATATCTTGTAAGATATGAAAAAAGCACGATGAGATGAAGAAAGGGTGATCTAGGAGTCCTTTTAGGCGCCATATTTGTCTTGAATGCATGTGTTTCCTTAGACGAAGGTAGAATAAATTTTGTTGATGTTTTTTGTGTATCGTTTTTCTCAACGTGTCCTAATCCGATTTCGTCGCTATCATGCTTTTATGAAGAGATGATGCGATCTAGCATGTTTCCACTTGTGTCAAATTGTTTTGCCATTTTTTCTGAGTCTGCATTCCTTGATTTCAAATTTGAAATCTTGGATTTCATTTCCTTATTTTGTGTCGTTGATGATGAGACCTCTGATTCCAATGCATTAATTTTGCAAGATGACTCTTGTTTTGAATCTTTTAATTGATAAACAAGGTTCGAGTTAGAAGATTCTAACGATTTTTTGTCTTGAATTAAACGTTTATTTTCTTTTGCAAGAGCCTTAGAAAACTTATGCAACTCAAGATATTGACAGAATAAATCATCATAAGAAGGCTCAGAATTTGAATCAGAGTTAGAAGATACCTCATTCGAAGCCTTGGATGTAAAGCATACTTGTGTCATTTCTTCTTGGGTTCCTTCAACCTCAGATTTGGATGAGTCACTCCATGTGGAGGCTTTAAAGTCTCTTATCCTTTGTTTAAGTTCTGAGACGAGTCTAGTTTTATTCTAGTCCTTGTCACGGTTTTTGTTTGTTTGTTTGTCCTTGTTCTGAGAGTTATATGACAAGTATCCAAGTTTCCCACATTCGTAGCACTTTATGTTCTCATTATTTTTATTTCTATGATTCTTAGATGAAGTAGGCTTAGGTTTGTTTTTAATTGATTTTATCATGATCTTTCTTAATCTTTTAGCCAACGTGATTAGATCTTCATCATTGGAAATTGTGTCACTATCATCTACGCAATCATAAGAGGTAGAGACGTATTAATTTGATTTGAACGCTATAGCCTTATTTTGTTTAGAAGTAGATCCAAAATTTCTTAGAGTGAGTTTGTTTTCATATACCTTCAATGATCCGAATAGTCCTCCATTTTTATTGATCTCGTTTCTTTACTTTCCTCAATTGCTATGACTTTGGGTCCCATTCGGATGGAAGACTCCTTAGCACCTTTTGTACCTTTTCATGTGTCGAAAAAGCTTTTCCAAGAGACTCAAGAGAATTATAGATGTTAGTCAACCATAAGGCCATATCAACAATAGATTCATTTGGCAATAATTTTAAGGACTCAAGAGTGGACATAAGCATATTTATTTTAGACTCTTTAACTTGACTAGTCCGTTCATGATCATCTCAAGAATTCTCCACATCTCTTGGGCACTAGAGGAATTAGACACGTAACTTGATTCACTTTTACTCAGCCCGTTTAAAAAAGTAGTTGCATGGCTCTAGCATTCATACTTAATCTCTTTTTATAGTCTACAGTATACTCGTGCTTAGGCTTTACTACTTCTAACGTAACAGCATCAATCGTAGTTATTTTAGACAGACTAAAAGGACGGTCTTCTAGGATGTACCATAAGTCTATATCAATAGCCATAAAGAAAAGTTTCATTCTAACTTTTCATTGTCTAAAAGACTCACCATCGAAAAGAGGAGTCTTTACTGTTGACATTCCTTCTAGCACGGTTTTATAACTAGTGGATGCCACCTCACAAAGATTGTTATATCTTCTAGTCATGAGTGTGCCTGTGCTCTGATACCACTTGTAGGACATGTATAGCACCACTAGAAGGGGGGTGGTTGAATAGTGGATGCGAAAAATTTGGTTTTCAAAAACTTTTGAATCAAAAACTTCACTTCTGAAAACAGTTTTGGTTTTGCGATTCTGATTTCAAACATTTTAAAGACCTAGTTACAGACGTCCAAAAATTATAAAATTTGGTGCGATTCTACTCTCAGAGTTTCTTGAGTATCTCATAAAAATTTCAAATTAAAATTCATCTCTGTACCCTTTGAAAATACCTTTTTGGTCAGATTGCGCAAATCTTCCAGAAACAGTACTCCGACATGAAAAATTTATTCCAAGTAATTGGTGACTACGAAGGGTCTGAAAATTTAACGACAAGACCCTCGATATATGTGCTTTAATGGGTTTAAACATTTTTCAAAATTCCTTTGGGATGTATATCAATCACGTTGATGTTCTCAAACATTTGCAACTCTAACAATCAGATTGCACTAGTCTCAGAACTATTCAAGTGTGATTGACTTATACTTATCCAAATGAGTTAAACCTTGCACCAAATGAAAACTAGGAGGTGTGGCTATGTTTCTACAAAATGTTACGATTTTTGAAATTTGTTTGCTATTTTTACTTTTTCAATGAAATTGATGTAGAATGCTAGAAACTTAAAGTAAAGTGCAGTAAAGTAAAGACACCAAGGATTTTATGCGGGTTCGGTTAAATCAACATACTCCAGTCTTCGAGGACACCTTCTTCGGTTATCACTAAACACAATAAACACCTTACCACAAGAGTTACTGGAGTTACACACCAACTCCATCCTTTTAGAAACAATACAATTAAGAAAACGGATAACGGACAACACCACCGAACGAATGAAGGTTTGATCACACTTTGATCAGCCTTTTACAACAACGAATGAGTTTGCATGGTATATTCAAAGCCTACACAATATTTAGAATATATGAATAATAGGCTTGATAGAAGAAGAAGAAGAAAGAAAGATAAAAGAAAGAGAGTAGAGGATCCTTTTGCACTTGAGAGAAATGTGAGAGTTGTCTTGGCCTTGTTTGCTCTACTTCTCTTCTTTTTAATCATAAGTGGGCGCCCCTCTTAGGGTGTTCTTCCTTCTGGAGAATATTCTTTAATGCCCATGGAAGATTGTCTTGTGTAGATATGACACCATCTTGCTCACTTGGCACATTATGATTGGAGGAATGACTTGGCCTTGCTTACTTGGCACTTGATGATTGGTTCAACTTGTCATCATTTTAATGAGCTGTAAAATCTCAAAATAACATACAAAACATGTGCCAAAAAGAATTCAAAATGTTTCCAACCAATCATCATTCAATCCCTTCAATTTTGGGATGCAAATTAAGTACCATAACCAGCCTAAAAATTGGCCATCTATGGTAGCACATGCTGAATTTTCAGCATGTGTTACATTTTCAAATCTTTTGAATTGTTACCTTGTGTAGTTCCCTCTTTTATGTCACTAACCTTGTGGGGCATATTCTCCGTCAATTAAGATGCCAACTAAGCTCCATATAGGCTCCATCATGGCTAAGAATGGTGTGTAAGCTGAATGTACATGTGCTGAAATTTCACTTTAGTAAACATTGTCAAATAATGCACAATAATTACACATATATGGTAAATTCCAATCAGCCCTAATTTGAATTTTCTAGGCCACTTTAATATGTCTTGAATGTGTAAAAAGTTTCTAGATATATGTTACAACTCATGCCAAAAAAGGTTCCATGTGTTGTGTTTGTTGAAAACGGAATTTTCGACTTCCGTCGATTACGCGATTTTTCTACGATTAAATTCAAACTTTTTTTCATATGTCATATATATTATGTTACACATAATGTACACAAAATAAAGTAGATATTCAGCTCTAATGGCTGATTGAGAGGCGCCCCCATGTGCTTTAAAAATTTAATTTGAAATGTCCACAATTTGGCCTAAATTGTGGGTCATTTGTGTGTGCCAAGATGGAATGATTTAGTGGCTGAATTTAACATGTGAGCCACGAAAGTTTTGGCTATTTTTGAAGTATATGGACTGGCCATCTTTATATGGCAAGTACGTGACACGTCGGTGAAGTTTCGTAGTCACCCGATACGATGATTTTCTAATTAATAACCTTGTAACATGTCGTTATAATTTTGTCATCACCATGACTTATATCATATGAGGTGTATATAGTGTTGTGACGTTGATGTGCGTTTGTAATATATGTAACGTGTTGGTAGTATGTCAGAATATATGTGTATTCTGCTTTATAAAAATATGAATATATATAATATATATTAGGCGTGTATATTGAAAGAATGAGGAGACTTTCCATTTTCAATTTTTTGCCATCAAGCTTTCTCCAAATATGTCTTCATTTAATGACTAGTTAGTTCATCAACTTAAGTACTTCACTTAATGAACTAGTTTAGTACATCAATTATGGCACCTGAAAATAGTTCAAAGACAACAAATGTTTGCCATATGATATAAGCTTTAATACTTCATGACTTGTTAGTACGGCAACAATATATATAAAGCATATGAGGCATGTATATCACAAAAACGTGCCAAGTAATAATTTTGTCATGCATTTCCTAAACTCGTACTGTTTAAACCATGTATGTGGATAATTCAAACACTTTTTCTCAACAATATCCCTCTTTTGATGATTTACAAAATAACATTGGTTCATGATTTAAATATGATTGCTCTCCCTCCAAATATGCTCAAATTCGAATTTTGAATTCAGATAATATATTGTTGTCTTCCTCTTAAATTATGCAATCATGCTATCTCTCCCCTTAAATCATGCATCTCTATCCCTCTTTACTTTGTAAATAATATCAAAAGTACATGTACGAAAGAAATAGCAGTTTATAGTATATCAACAAAAATAATGCATTTCAATTGCGTTCTTAAGGGTTATTTATTCAACCCTTTGCAAATGTACCTTTTTGTACCCAAACTTGGGTGACCTTCCTAGGTCTTCCAAAAGGTAAGAAAAGAGATGAAGAAGCAATGTAATAGATGTTCGGTGCAAATCCATTTGGCCTTTGGCCGAGAATGCCATCATGCACATGGTATGATTTTCGTTTTTGATATGCCTTTGTACTAGTGTGCATGGTGCGTGATCTAGATGCATTTATGTTATATGAATGTCGTGTATGAATCAAAGGTTTCTTTTCATATTTATGCAGCACATAATTATATCTTGTAAGATATGAAAAAAGCACGATGAGATGAAGAAAGGGTGATCTAGGAGTCCTTTTAGGCGCCATATTTGTCTTGAATGCATGTGTTTCCTTAGACGAAGGTAGAATAAATTTTGTTGATGTTTTTTGTGTATCGTTTTTCTCAACGTCCTAATCCGATTTCGTCGCTATCATGCTTTTATGAAGAGATGATGCGATCTAGCATGTTTCTACTTGTGTCAAATTGTTTTGCCATTTTTTCTGAGTCTGCATTCCTTGATTTCAAATTTGAAATCTTGGATTTCATTTCCTTATTTTGTGTCGTTGATGATGAGACCTCTGATTCCAATGCATTAATTTTGCAAGACGACTCTTCTTTTGAATCTTTTAATTGATAAACAAGGTTCGAGTTAGAAGATTCTAACGATTTTTTGTATTGAATTAAACTTTTATTTTCTTTTGCAAGAGCCTTAGAAAACTTATGCAACTCAAGATATTGACAGAATAAATCATCATAAGAAGGCTCAGAATTTGAATCAGAGTTAGAAGATACCTCATTCGAAGCCTTGGATGTAAAGCATACTTGTGTCATTTCTTCTTAGGTTCCTTCAACCTCAGATTTGGATGAGTCACTCCATGTGGAGGCTTTAAAGTCTCTTATCCTTTGTTTAAGTTCTGAGACGAGTCTAGTTTTATTCTAGTCCTTGTCACGGTTTTTGTTTGTTTGTTTGTCCTTGTTCTGAGAGTTATATGACAAGTATCCAAGTTTCCCACATTCGTAGCACTTTATGTTCTCATTATTTTTATTTCTATGATTCTTAGATGAAGTAGGCTTAGGTTTGTTTTTAATTGATTTTATCATGATCTTTCTTTATCTTTTAGCCAACGTGATTAGATCTTCATCATTGGAAATTGTGTCACTATAATCTACGCAATCATAAGAGGTAGAGACGTATTAATTTGATTTGAACGCTATAGCCTTATTTTGTTTAGAAGTAGATCCAAAATTTCTTAGAGTGAGTTTGTTTTCATATACCTTCAATGATCCGAATAGTTCCTCCATTTTTATTGATCTTGTTTCTTTACTTTCCTCAATTGCTATGACTTTGGGTCCCATTCGGATGGAAGACTCCTTAGCACCTTTTGTACCTTTTCATGTGTCGAAAAAGCTTTTCCAAGAGACTCAAGAGAATTATAGATGTTAGTCAACCATAAGGCCATATCAACAATAGATTCATTTGGCAATAATTTGAAGGACTCAAGAGTGGACATAAGCATATTTATTTTAGACTCTTTAACTTGACTAGTCCGTTCATGATCATCTCAAGAATTCTCCACATCTCTTGGGCACTAGAGGAATTAGACACGTAACTTGATTCACTTTTACTCAGCCCGTTTAAAAAAGTAGTTGCATGGCTCTAGCATTCATACTTAATCTCTTTTTATAGTCTACAGTATACTCGTGCTTAGGCTTTACTACTTCTAACGTAACAGCATCAATCGTAGTTATTTTAGACAGACTAAAAGGACGGTCTTCTAGGATGTACCATAAGTCTATATCAATAGCCATAAAGAAAAGTTTCATTCTAAGTTTTCATTGTATAAAAGACTCACCATTGAAAAGAGGAGGCCTTACGGTTGACATTCTTTCTTGCTCGGTTTTATAACTAGTGGATGCCATCTCACAAAGATTGTTATATCTTCTAGTCGTGAGTGTGCCTACGGTTTGATACCACTTGTAAGATCTGTATAACACCACTAGAAGAGGAGTGGTTGAATAGTGGGTCCAGAAATTTTGGTTTTTAAAAACTTTTGAACCAAAAACTTTACTTCTGAAAACAGTTTATGTTTTAAGATTTTGATTTGAAACGTTTTAAAGACCTAGTTACAGACCTCCAAAAATTATGAAGTTTATTGCAATTCTACTCTCAGATGTTCTGAGTATCTCATAAAATTTTCAAATTAAAATTCAACTCCTAACCCTTTGAAAATATGTTTGTGGTCAAATTGCAAATCTGCCAGAAACAGCACTCCTACTTGAAAATTTTATTCCAATTAGTTGGTGACTCCAAATGGTCTGAAAATTTAACGACAAAACCCTGAATATAATATTTTAATGGTTTGAAATAGTTTTCAAAAATTTCTTTGGGAAGTATATCAATCACGTTGATGTTCTCAACCTTTGGAACTCTGATAATCAGATTGCACTAGTCTCAGAACTATTCAAGTTTGATTGACTTATACTTATACAAATGAGTTGAAACCTGCGTCAAATGAAAACTCGGAGGTGTAGTTATGTTTCTGCAAAATTTTACGGTTTGTGAAATTCCTTTCCTATTTTTACTTTTGCAATGAAATTGATACAAAATGCTGGAAACTTAAAGTAAACTGCAGTAAAGACACCAAGGATTTTATACTTGTATGGTTAAATCAACCTACTCCAGTCTTCGAAGACACCTTCCTCGATTATCACTAAACACAATAAACACATTGCCACAAGGGTTACTGGAGTTACACACTAACTCCACCCTTTTACAAACTATATAATCAAGCAAACGGATCATGAACACCACCACCGAACGAATGAAGGTTTGATCATACCTTGATCAACCTTTTACAACAATGAATGAGTGTGGGTGTTGTATTCAAAACCTATACAATATTTAGAATATATGAACAATAGGCTTGAGAGAAGAAGAAGAAGAAAGAAATATAGAAGAAGAGAGTAGAAGATCCTTTTGCACTTGAGAGCAACGTGAGAGTTACCTTGGCCTTGTTTGCTCTACTTTCTTCTTTTTAATCATAAGAGGCCGCCCCCTTAGGGTGTCCTCCCTTCTTGAGAATTCTATTTAATTCCCTTGGAAGATTGTCTTCTATACATATGACACCATCTTGCTCACTTGGCACGTTATCATTGGAGGGATGACTTAGCCTTGCTTACTTGGCACTTGATGATTGGTCGAACTTGTCATCATTTTAATGATTTGTAAAATCCGAAAATAACTTACAAAACATGTGTCGAAAATAATTCAAAATGTTGCCGACTAATAACTATTAAATCCCCTCAATTTTAGGATGCAAATTAAGTACCATAACCCGCCTAAAAATCGGCCAGCTATAGTAGCACATGCTGAATTTTCAGCATGTGTTACATTTTCAAATCTTTTGAATTCTTACCTTGTGTAGTTCTCTCTTTTATGTCACTAACCTTGTGTAGCATATTCTCCACCAATTAAGATGTCAACAAAGCTCCACATAGGCTCCATCATGGGTGAGAATGGCGTGTAAGCTGAAGGTACATGTGCTGAAATTTCACTTTAGTAAACTTTGTCAAATAATGCATAATAATTACACATATAAGGTAAATTCCAATAGGCCCTAATTTGAATTTCCTAGAACACTTTAACCTGTCTTTAATGTGTAAAAAGTGGCAAGATACATGTTACAGCTCATGCCAAAAAACGTTCCATGTGTTGTGTTAGTAGAAAACCAAATTTTCGACTTCCGTCGATTACGCGAATTTTCTCTGATTAAATTCAAACTTTTTGCACATGTCATATATATCATGTTACACATAATGTACACAAAATAAAGTAGATATTAATCTCTAATGGCTGATTGAGAGGCACCCCCATGTGCTTTAAAAATTGAATTTGAAATATCCATAATTTGCCCTAAATTGTGGGTGATCTGTATGTGCCAACATTGAATGATTTAGTGGCTGAATTTAACATGTCAGCCACAAAACTTTTGGATATTTTTGAAGTATATGGTTTGGCCATCTTTATATGGCAAGTACGTGACATGTCGGTGAAGTTTCGATAGTCACCCGATACGACAATTTTCGGTTTATAACCTTGTAACGTGTCGTTATAATTTTGTCATCACCATGACTTATATCATATGATATAAGACCTGAACATATTCATAAATATGAGGTGTATATAGTGGTGTGACATTGATGTACGTTTGTAATATATGTAACGTGTCGATAGTTCGTCAGAATATGTGTATTGTGCCTTTCTAATAAAAATATGAATATATATATATAATATATTAGGCACGTATATTGAAATAATGAGGAGACTTTCCATTTTTAATTTGTTGCCATCAATCTTTCTCCAAATACGTCTTCATTTAATGAACTAGTTAGTTCATTAACTTAAGTACTTCACTTAATGAACTAGTTTAGTTCATTAATTGTAGCACCTGAAAATAGTTCAAAGACAACAAATGTTTGCCATATGATGTAAGCTTTAAGGCTTCGTGGCTTGTTAGTACGTCAACAATATATATATAACGCATATGAGCCATGTATATCACAAAAACGTGTCAAGTAATATTTTTGTCACGCATTTCGTACACTCGTAGTATTAAAATCATGCATTTGTAAATCATTCAAGCACTTTTTCCCAAAAACCTTGATCCCTGACTTCTCTTGTATTCTCATTTCCAGATAGATCAATAATACTCCAGGTATTGCCTTCTTTTTCATGTTCTGAGTCAGAGATTTCCTTACCAAAGAATGCCTTAAATTCATCAAATAAAACATCAAGGGAAACATAAATCTTCTTTGATGTAGGTGAGTAACACTTGTATCCTTTCTGAGCATGAGAATACCCAAGGAAGATATATCTTTCTGACCTCATATCCAGTTTACTTCTATATTGTTCAGGAATATGTCGATAAACAATACATACAAACACTTTCATAGGCAATCCAGAAAATATATTAGAATTAGGAAAATACTAAGACAAAGCATTTTAGGAGTTATATAGCTTAGAACCTTAGATGGCATTCTATTAATAAGGTGTGTGGCAGTTAGTACACCCTCACTGAAGTAATGCTTAGGAACTTTCATAGCCATCATTGTAGCCTTGGTTACTTCAAAAGATGTCTATTCTTCCTTTCTATTACTCCATTTTGTTGAGGAGTGTAGGTGCATGATGTCTGAGGGGAATTCCTTAGTATTGAGATAATGCTTTGTGATGTTTCTAAATATTCAAGGCCATTATCAATTCTTAGTGTTTTTATTGTGGTATTAAACTGATTCTTGATCATGTGAATTTTTTAAGAATGTCCCCAACTTCATATTTGTTTTTCATCAAGTATAACCAGCTAAGCCTGGTACAATCATCAACAAAGGTATTAAACCATTTTGACCCATTAATGTTTGCTACCTTTGAAGGTCCCCACACATCTGAGTGGATTAAGCTAAATGGAGCACTACTCTTATAATCTTTCTTTGGGTAACTGGTTCTGCAACTTTTTGAAAACAAACAATTTTCAAAAAATAAATCAGAAGGTTTGATATTAGTAAACAAGGCTGACATAAGCCTTCTGAGATACAAGAATTTAGGATGTCCTAATCTCTTATACAATAACAAAATACTCTCAGTATTCCTACTAGCAACCATACATGATTCTATACTAGTTTGACTATTGAGAGAACTTGGCTTTTCATCTTGAAAAAGGAAGAGTCTATTGACCTTTGTCAGCATTGCTAATTATTTTCTTGGGGAAGACCTCCTGAAAATAACATTTAGAGGTTGAGAACCTTACTTCACACATATTGTCTTCTCAATTTTACCTACAAATATTAGATTGAAACTTAACTCAGGGACAAGTAGAACATTCCTTAACTTTAAGTTCTCAGTTATCTCAATATTTCCACATCCAACTATATTGATTCCAAAACCATTAGCCATTTTGACTCTTGTAGGTTTGTTAAATGACAAATAATTATTTAGTTTGTTTCTGGTCCATGTCATATGACGTGTGGCACCAGAATCAACTATCCGTACACAGAGAAGTTTAGAGTCTTTACCATAGCTGGCCATAGTGGCTTGAATTTCTACATGATTAGTATCTAGTGGTTGTTTTTGTGAGTAATGCTGCTTCCTGAAATCTAGAATTGCATTGAGCCGACTTTGGATTGCACAATCAGAAGGTCCTGTAACGCAATTACAGGATATATTCGGGTTGTATCCCCTCAAATTGCTGTTAGTTGAGGCATGGGATCTCCAAGGCCCATGATTCCACCCACTGCTCATTAAATTTGGCTGAGGGCTTCTAGGCTTGGCAAAACATCTTTCTTCTGTATGACCTGGTTTTTTAAAGAACTTACAGAAAGGCCTTGAGTCATTTGTTCTTCTATTCTCATTGTGAGATGGAAGAACATATCTCTTGGAGGCCGCATTAGCAATGGCCAGATCACCTTTTTGCATTTTAGGCACAAAGGCAACTATAGTTGTCCCTTCAGTGGTAGAAGAGGAGGTTATCATGAGTTTTATCTTGCATTCCTCCTGCGTTATTTTAGAGAAAACATTATTTATGGATGGAAATGGTTTTGTGCCATGAATCCATCCTCTAACCGCATCAAACTCTTTGTTTAAACCAGCTAAGAATCTAAATATTCTCCTGGTCTCAGTGATGCTTTTATACCTCTTATCTGCCTCTTGATTTGGCCATTTGTGAGAGTCATATACATCAATTTGTTGCCAAATCTTTTTCAGTTGTCCAAAGTATATATTTACAGGAGAGTCTCCTTGCTTTATGTCATGAAGCATGACATCCAATTCATAGAATTCAAGGATGTTATCCACATTGGAATACATCTCCTGAGCTGCTTTCTAGATTTCAGTAGCAGAGTCGTATAGAATAAAATTATCACTTACTTCGATAGTCATGGATCTAATCAGCCATGACATGATCATAGAATTTTCAGCATTCCAACTTTAGAACCATGCATCACGTTCATCAGAAACCTCATTGTCCAGCTTAAGGTAACCTTCCTTACCCTTGCCAGTGATAAACATCTTAACTGCTCTGGACCAAGCCAGATTATTGTTCCCATTAACCTTGTGGTTGGTTATAGTAACATGGGTGGAATCAATCGTACTCTGATTTGAGCTACCTCCTGTTGAGTTAGTAGGAACAGCAGTAAGGCTAGGATGAGATGGAGGCTTGCTTATAGCAGATTCCATTTTCAAATTTCAGAAAAAAAAATTGCAGCAGGTGACGACGAAAGTGAACAATAGACAGATTTGAATGTGAGCTGAGTTTATGCACAGAACCAGCGCTCTGATACCATATAGAGAAAAATACACTTAGATTACACTTGATACGCACACAAGATGAAGAAGAAAGTCTCACTTATCATTCATAAAGGGCATTAACGCCATATATACATGGTTAACACCTAACGGTTTGTATGTCCGACAATGACGATTCAACGGCTACTTTACCCGGATAAAAACCAATAGATAAACTAATGCTAAATCATCAAGCTGATGATGTTTCAATTGCCCTATGATTAAACAACAATTATATAAACTAAGCTGATAAAAATAAATTAAAACACATAGAGAATTATATGTAGGTATAAGTGTTCGACGCTTTGATAGATGTGCTCGACATAATGCCTTAATGAGTAATTCAGAATCTTGGCAAGCCAATGTTGTCCCGTGGCATGCCATGGCTCTGACTATCTGTGACTTGGCACGGTCTGTGTCTTCTTCATATGAAGTCTGCATTCGAATAGTATCCAACTAAATAAACTAAAAACCAAGTAGGCAAACAAATAAATTATCAACCAAAGGATCAAACGTGCAAGATATTCTTTTGATTCAAAAAATTTCACCCAGTATCCCATTCCTCTATAGATACACGTGCTAAGTGAAATTTTTAAACAATAAATTACTTATGAATGCCTTAAATGTGGGTTTGTACGATGCCATCTCATACAAGCAGCACATATATAAGTCAACTGTGATTCTAATTTCAAAATTCATACCTGAGCAGACTTCAAACCATAAGGTATATCAGCAAGAAGCTTTGGACATATAACATAAATGAAAAAAAATAAGGAAAAGGGGTGACGACAGAACATCAGAGGAAATTAGCCTATCCATGGGGTATCTAAGGGTGAAAGTTGGGACAAGTACTTGGTACTTCCTTATATACCCACGTTAGAAAAAAACACATAAAAATGTTTTAGAAAGTGTTACTAATTTATAGAAAAAACGTAAGAAGTTTGATTACCATAATGAGTTAAACCTGGATTGGATCAGGGGATGGTCAGTGACCATATTTTGCATTCTAAGATCGACGTCAGAGACCAAACGTTCAGCATTAGAGAACAAATGTTCGGCGATGCTATACTCTGAATTTTGAGTCCGGTCTCCGTGTTTGATCTGATTATAAAATTTCTTTTTTGGACCAGACTCACTGAATGTTCGGCAAAAATGATTGTTGACAGTTCGGTCTTAAGTTTAGTGTCAAGTGTTCAGTTGTAACATTCAAATCATTTAAATTGCGAGTATAGTCTGAGATACTGGACATTCAATGGCTTTAGAATGACTGGATTTTTTGCTGTATTTTCATGAGACGATGCAACCTTTGTAACTTGGAACACATCGTGTTAACCATGAACTATAATTAACAACATTTGAAAGTTAAATTCGACATAGATGTGTTAAATTATCTTTTTTTTGTCGGACTTGCATAACACCACTAGAAGGAGGGATTGAATAGTGAGTGCAGAAAAATTGGTTTTTGAAAATATATTTAGTGACGAATACTCACTTCTGAAAAAAGATTCTATTTCAGACCCCCTTTTTGATTGACTAAATGACTAGGTTTTGACATCAAAAATTCATGAAATTTTGTGACAGTGAACGTTCAGATGTTATCTATATGCCATAAAAATTTCATATCAAAATTCAAAGTCTATGGCCCTGAAAAAGCATTTTTGATTGAACTCTATCAATCTGTGAAAAACTTTCCCTTTTAATGAAAAATTAATGACAACTCCAAATGATCTGAAATTTTGTTGAGATGTCCCTTAAGATATTTAGTTTCATGGGTTGAAACAATTTTTCAAAATTACTTTGAAAAGTATGTCAATTAGATTGTTACTTACTATTGCACGTTTAAGTAACATAAAATTCTTCCAAATGAATGTCAAGAGTGCATTCTTGAATGGATACATCCAAGAAGAAGTTTTTATCAAACAACCCCTTGGATTTGAAGATCCAAAGAATCCTAACCATGTGTACAAGCTTAAGAAAGCTTTATATTGTTTGAAACAAGCCCCAAGAGCTTGGTACAATAGATTTGCAAACTTTCTTATTGCAAATAATTATCAAAGAGGGACCACAAACAACACATTATTCTTAAAAAGAAAAGATAATGATTTATTGATAGTTTAAATCTATGTAGATGACATCATTTTTGGTTTAACCAACCCTACCCAAGTAAAGGATTTCGAAGATTTTATGAAGTAAGAATTTGAAATGTCAATGGTAGGAGAATTGAATTACTTCTTAGGGCTTCAAATCAAACAAACCCCTCAATGAATCCATATTAGTCAACTTAAGTATGTCAATCATATGATTATGAAGTTTGGATTTGCAGAGTTGAAGCAAACACCTACCCCTTTGAGTGTTAGTATCAAACTAGATAAGAATTAAAATGGTAAACATTTTGATGACACACTATATAGGTCTATGATTGGGTCATTGTTAAAGTTAACGGCATCGAGACCAGATATAATGTTTAGTGTATGTATGTGTGCTACGTTTAAGTCTTGTCATAAAGTATCTCATTACAATGCGGTGAAAAAGATATTTAGATACCTTAAACACACACCTCATTTATGACTTTGGTATGATAGAAATGCTAAGTTGGAATTATACGCATTTATTGATGCTGATTATGGTGGTTGAAAATTAGATAAAAAATCTACTAGCGGTACATGTCAATTTTTAGGAACCAACCTGATCTTTTGGTTTTCTAAAAAACAAGCTAGTGTAGCTCTCTCTACCACCGAAGCCGAGTATATAGCCTTAAGCTTATGCACTACTCAAATACTTTGGCTTAAACAATGCCTTAGTGATTTTGATATTAAAATGAATAAGATTCTAATTTTCTGCGATGGCATAAGTGCGATCAATCTTTCTCAAAATCAAGGACTTCATTCTAAGGCCAAACACATTGAGGTAAGATATCATTTTCTCCGTAACCATGTCGAAAATGAGGATATAGTCATAAACCATGTAAGAACTGATCATTAGGTTGCTGATATTTTCACCAACCCTCTTAATCAAGACACTTTTGAAACTTTATTAGCCAAGTTAGGTATGATGACTTATGATACAATTTTGTATTCTATCTTTTCCATGCTTTGCAAAATTAAGGGGGAGATAGAATAAGAACATGATTTTAGATTCTAAGTCATGATTTGGAGGTTAAATAATAAGTTAAGTTCAATTGATATAAGTTTTAATTGGTGTTAAATTGGCTTGGAGCATAGGTTAAGGGCGAGAATATAAGTTGAGGGGAGTACATATGTTAAAAACATGTATCTAAAAAGAGTTTTGGAAGTTTAAAAACAATTGGTATAGAATTGGTGAGGTTTTCAAAAAAATTCAATTGGTATAAAGTTGGTAGATGTGTGATAAACAATTGTTAAAGAGTTGTGATATTAAAATCATGTTGAGTTATTTTGAAAATCATCCAAAAGGGGGAGAATGTTCAAAAATATGTTTTGATAATTTTCAAAGTCATGATTTTAAGTGTTACATGTCATAACAATGTCACACATGATGTTACAAATGATTAAAAGTTGAAATATATCAATTAAATGAAGAAAAATGACATTAGTCTCTCATGTTAATGTACTTATATCGATCAATGTACATCAAACTCTCACATCGATCGATCCATGTAAGTGTTGAGAAATATTTGGATAATTTTCAAAGTCATGATTTTAAGTGGTGATGGATAAAAATGTCACACATGGTATTATATGTGATTAAAAGTTGAAAAAGTTGAAAAAAATGACATCGATTTCTGAGATTGTTGCATTTCAATCGATCGATGTACTTCGATCCCTCACATCGATCAATCTATGTAAGGCACAGAAAGTTCAAGACCTCACTCTGAGACATCGGTCTCTAAACCTGAGACACATCGATCGATGTATACATCGAACCCTCACTTCGATCGATAGATGTATGTCAGAGACAAACTATGAAACTCACTGTGAGACATCGAGCTCTGAAGCTGAGGCACTTTGAGCGATCGATGTCTAAACACTTCCAAAATTAGTGATTTTTGGTGGAGTTATACTTCAGGCTGTTAGCTTTCATTTTCAACTAGAATCACTTGATTTAATCAAGGGAAAGTTAGTCTTTCAGTCGTCGCAAGATAACTGCTCCAGTCTGGCTGCAATCTGACCAGTTTTGAGAAAACTTGAATTCTGGTTTAACCAAGAGTTTTTTAAGGTCAAGACCTTTTGGTATTATGAACTAGACATCCTAAGTAGTGTTTTAACATAAAGTTCAACCTTTTTTGTTAAGTATTCAAAGAGAAACACGTTTTACGATTTCAGCAACATTTTGTCCAATTATGTCCAGATTGACCATCTGAATCTTTTTATTTGTTTGAACGGCCAACAATCTTATTTTTGTCTAATGTTTGCACATAGTCTTGTCAACACATTGAAGTTAAGTTCTGAAAATTTTTATAATTTTTGGAATTGTGTACAAGGATTTTTTAATTTTTCGAAAACGGGTTCTGAATCTGAGGTAGTCTCAGATTCTGTTTTCAAAGGAGATTTTTATCAAGTGTAGTAGTGTAATTTCCGCTAACCGCTATTCACCCCCCTCTAGTGGTGTTTATTGTAGGTGCAGGGTCTAACAATTGGTATCAGAGCCAGGCCAACACAACTCTAAGAAGCAAGATTCAACACCATATGAACAAGACAAGGCCAAGAAACGACAATCCTGTTAATCTCAAATCAAAGGTACATACAATGGCTATTGTTTCTCACAAAGGTGAGTTGGAAGGTATGTCTACACAACGTCCTCCTATTTTCGATGGAAATAATTTCGTTCATTGGAAACTTAGAATGATGCTATTCTTAATGGCTATAGACATCGATTTATGGTCTATAGTTAAAGATGGACCGTACATTCCCATGAAAATTGTACAAGTTTGTGCAGTCACACAGGAAGTAGAAAAATATATAAGCGAATTCTCTTCCGAAGATAAAAAGAAAATGTCCATGAACGCTAAGGCTATGCAATTACTGTCAAACGGACTAACGACCTCTGAAGCAGGATATGTTTCAAATTGCACAAGTACACACGACGTGTGGAAATCATTAGAATTAAAGCATGAAGGTACAAACAGGGTAAAAGATTCAAAAATAAACATGCTTATGTCTGAGCTTGAATCTTTCAAAATGTTGCCAAATGAATCCACGACATCTATGGATTTGAGGATTACTAACATTTTCAATGCCCTTGAAGCTTTAGGCAAATCATTTACCAACATTGAAAAGGTTCAAAAGGTGATGCGAAGCCTTCTTGCTGAATGGGATCCTAAGGTAACAGCAATCGAAGAGACAAAGTCAATCACTAAGATGGATGAATTGATCGGTTCACTTAGAGTTTACCAGGTAAAACTAAACCAACGGAAGTCCGAGTCATCTAAGTCATCCGGTAAGTCTAATAATTCTAATAACAACAAATGGCATAATAAAGAGTTAAAGTGTTATGAATGTGGTCAAAAAGGACACATCTCTTATGATTGCCCGACAAAGAAAAACGCCAACAACAACAATAATAATAACAATAAACAAGAAAAGGAGACCAAGTTAAGGAAAGGCAAACGATCAACGAAGGCAAGCACATGGAGCGACTCATCCGACTCAGACTCCGACACTGAGGAAGCTCAAGTCTTCTTTGTATTCAACGAGGTAAATCGCAAGGAATGCAAGAAGGAGGCAAAGTCAAAGAATCTAAAAACTAATTGGTTTTTAGTTAGTGGATGTTCAAGGAATATAAGGGGCAACCCTAAACTATTCACCGGGTTGGAACATATCGAGAATGAAGGAAAGGTGACATTCGATGATAGCAACAAAGGACAAGTTGCTGGAAAATGAACAATTGGAACCGTAACACATTTCAAATACGAAATGTGTTGTAAGTAAGTAATATTTCTTACAATTTATTAAGTATTTCTCAAATTATAGATTCCGGATATAATGTTTCTTTTTTCCCATTCTTGTGATATAATAAATGAAAAAGGAGGAATTGTATTAAAAGGAAATAGAGATTGTAACATCTACACACTATCACTAAATAACATGTTAGGTGCTAAGATTAAGTGTTTGATATCACATTACTTAGATGTGAACTTATGGCATAGACGACTAGGCCATATAGGAATTTCAAGTGTTGAAAATTATCTAAGAAGAATTTAATAAGAGGCATGCCTAAGTTAGACTTAGATAATTTTCAAATGTGTGAAAACATATTAAAGAAACATTAAAACCAAAACATGAAGTTAGTACTAGTCATGTACTAGAACTACTTCACTTAGACTTATTTGGTCCAAATAGGACAAGAAGTCTAGGTGGACACTACTATATGTGTGTCATAGTAGATTATTACTCATGATACATATGCACATTGTTCTTAACACACAAATACGATGCTCCATTGGCAATCGAAACTCTTATCAGGCAACTCGAAAATTTTTATGAAGAAAATGTTAAGAGTATTAGAAGTGATAGAGGTGGAGAATTTAGAAACAAAGATGTAGTCAAGTTTTGTGAATTGCATAGAATAAAACATGAATTCTCACATACTAGAACACCACAACTCAATGGAGTTATTGAACATAAAAATAGAACAATTCAAGAAGTTGCTAAGACAATGTTATGTGAAAATAAAGTACCTAAATATTTATGGGCTGAAGCTATAAGTTGTGCATGTTATATTATAAATCGGCTTTCTATTACAAAGAAATTAGATAAAACACCTTATGAATTGTTAAATAATAGACAACCTAAGGTAGATTATCTTAGAGTTTTTGGTTGTAAGCATTTTGTGTTGAACAGTAAGCACAATCTAGATAAGTTTGAACAAAAATCCATTGAATGCATATTTGTTCGTTCTTCAGCTAATTCAAGAGCATATATGTGTTATAATCCTACATAAAGAAAGATAATTGAAACTATACATGTCAAATTCAATGAAAATTCATGCTTTGAAGTTAGTGACAAAACTCAGCATAAACAAGAAAATAATATTGAAAATATGTTTGATGATGATGATGTATTACTTGAGCTTGTACTTGATCATCTAGAACCAACTCCCCCTGAACAAGACATGCATGAACCCTTAGATAAAACAAATGAAGAGATTTTACAATTGGAAGATAATACAACTAACTTACAAGATGATCCAATTGTGTATGACAATGTTCACACTAATGAAACATTTGAACAAAATAAGGGTGAACCTAGTCAACCTAGGAATTGGTGGCACCCTAAAGAATTAATAATTGGGGATCCAAGTGTCGGGGTTAGAGCACATAGAAACATAAGTCAACCTGAAGGACATAACTTAGTCTCACACTTAGAAACTAAGAATATCAAAGAAGCCTTAGGTGATATATCATGGATAGACGCCATGCATGAGGAATTGAATCAATTTACAAGGAACAATGTATGGGACTTAGTACCTAAACATGAAAACAAGTCTATAATAGGAACCGAATGGGTCTTTAAGTATAAAATGGATGAACAAGGAAACATCATAAAAAATAAGGCTAGGCTAGTCGCACAAGGTTATAATCAACAAGAAGGAATAGATTATGAAGAAACATTTGCACCCGTTGCATGACTAGAAGCAATTAGATTGTTACTTGCTATTGCAAGTTTAAGAAACATAAAACTCTTCCAAATGGATGTCAAGAGTGCGTTCTTGAATAGATACATCCAAGAAGAAGTATTTGTCAAACAACCCCCTTGATGCGAAGATCCAAATAATCCTAACCATGTTTACAAGCTTAAGAAAGCTCTATATGGATTGAAAAAAGCTCCAAGAGCTTGGTATGATAGATTTGAAAATTTTCTTATTGCAAATAATTATCAAAGGGGAACCATAGACAACATATTGTTCCTAAGAAGAAAAGATAACAGCTTGTTAATAGTTCAAATATATGTAGGTGATATAATCTTTGGTTCGACCAACCTACCTTAGTAAAAGACTTCAAAGAGTGCATGAAGTCAGAGTTTGAAATGTCAATGGTTGGAGAATTGAACTACTTATTAGGGTTTCAAATTAAACAAACCTCGCAAGGAATTCACATTAGCCAACTTAAGTATGTCAATGATATGATTAAGAAGTTTGGATTTGAAGAGTTGAAACCAACACCTACACCCATGAGTGTTATCACCAAACTAGACAAGGATGAAAATGGTAAACCTTTTGATGACACACTATACAGGTTTATGATTGGCTCATTTTTATATTTAACCACATCAAGACCTGACATCATGTTTAGTATGTGTATGTGTGCTAGGATTCAATCTTGTCCTAAAGTCTCATATGACAATGTGGTGAAAAAGATCTTTAGATATCTTAAACACACACCTCACTTAGGACTTTGGTATGATAGAAACGCTAAGTTGGAATTATACGCATATAGTAATGCTGATTATGGTGGTTGCAAATTAAATAGAAAATCTACTAGCTATACATGTCAATTCATAGGAACCAACCTGATCTCTTGGTTTTCTACAAAGCAAGCTAGTGTAGCACTCTCTACCACTAAAGCCGAGTATATAGCCTTTAGCTTATACACTACCCAAATACTTTGGCTTAGACAACAACTTAGTGATTTTGGCATTAAAATGAATAAGATTCCAATTTTCTGCGATAGCACAAGTGCGATCAATCTTTCTTAGAATTCGGTACTTCATTCTGAAATCAAACACATTGAGGTAAGATACCATTTTCTTCGAGATCATGTTTAAAATGGGGATATAACCATAGATCATGTATGAACTGATCATCAAATAGCTGAATCTTCACCAAACCCCTTAATCAAGCCAATTTTGAAAACCTACAAGCCAAGCTAGGTATGATGACTTACTATAAAATTGCGTAGTTCTATTTTTTGCATGATTTGCAAAATAAAGGGGGAGATAGAATAAGATCATGATTTTAGTTGGTAAGTCATGATTTTGGTGATTCGGTTTGGTTGGTTGAGGGGGAGCACATGATGAGAGAATTGAGAGTTTGAATACAATTGGTATAGAATTGGTGAAACAATTGGTATTTGGTGAGGTTTTCAAAACAATTCAATTGATGTGAAAAACATTTGGTTATAAGTTGTGACATTAAAATCATGTTAAGTTATTTTGAAAATCATCCAAAACGGGGAGAATATCGAGAAATATGTTTGGATAATTTTTAAAGTTATGATTTTAAGTGGTGAATGCATAAAAATGTCACACAGGGTATTATATGTGATTAAAAGTTGAAAAAGTTGAGAAAAATGACATCGATCTCTCAAGTTGTTGCACTTCGATCAATATCGATCGATCTATGTTAGGAAGAGAAAGTTCAAGACCTTACTGTGAGATATCGATCTCTAAACATGAGACACATCAATTGATCGATGTATACTTTGAACCATCACTTCGATCGATCGATGTATGTCAGAGACAAACTCTAAAACTCACTGTGAGACATCGATCTCTGAAGCTGAGGCACTTCGATTGATCGATGTCTAGGGTTTTTTAGAAATATTTTTCTAAAATGTGACAAAGTGGTTGTTTTCATTTGTACATTTCTTATATGTGTTCATTATGTGATTTTGATAAATATAAACTTACCAAAAAAGGCAAAATTGGTATTTCGAGTTTTGTAGGAACATGATATGGTGGAAATATTTCAAGGAATTATGCTCATCTTATTTATCATGACAAAGGTGTTATTGTATCTATTTCTGACCATCCAGGTCATTTCTGGAGTTTTCTCAAACCAGGGGCATTTTGGTCATTTTACCCCTGAGGGTATTTTTGTTATTTTCACTCAAGGGATCTCTTGAGTATATTATTTTCTTCATTCTAGAGTTGATTTATGATTATCTTGAAGATTATATGGTGGTTTTATATTATTTTTCTCAAATGATGATTTTTATCGACAGTAGCAGGATTTATGACAGGTTGTGATGTCACATTCTATTTATTTCTTGAAGACTTCTTCTATATGTTATTGTAGTATATATATCATCATATTTTATATGATTTAAAGGTGTTCAAGGTGTGAAAATGATCACAACATACAAGAAGAAATATTGGAAATTTTGGTGTTACATGTTGACATAATCTTGTCAACTATTATTTGTTGATTTCTTCTTCAAATATTTGAGTTGATATACATATATCAAGCCTCAAAAACATGTATTAACTGGTGGAAATGATGGTGTACTCATTTTATGGCTTGGTGACAAGTGGACCAACCAAAAAGAAGCTAGTTGGCAAAATTGCCAACTTGGAAATTCTACATTTGAAACTAACAGCTACTTTGCTATTTTTGGAGCTTATTTTTGTTTGAATTGTTCAACTCCCACATGCCTATTATCTTTCCAAGGAGTTGAGGGGATAGTGGAGTTGTTATGGCTATTATCCTACTACTTTATCTTCATATTTTATTTAATATTTCAAGGTGGCAAAAAGGTCAAAAATAATATCCAAGGTGGACCAATTATGTTGCTTCATTTTGCCATGTGTACAAGGTGATTAGGTTGCCAACCAATGATGTGAAGGCACATAAGCATTGATGATGTAGATGGTGATACATCGGAGTTCTTATCTACAAGGCTCAACTCACACTATAAATAGGAGGCAAAGGTGAAGGAGAAGAGCACACCTGAAGCATACTTGAAAGCAATAGTAGAATTGTCTGTCTATTATCTTCTTGTCTACATTCTTGTTTCATTCTTTATAGACAAGGTGTTCTTGTATTTGTTTGAGAGCTACAAACCTCTTGAGCTTCATTTGTAAGATTGATTAGCCAAATCTATAAGGCTACAGCAATAGGTTGTAGAGGTGTTGCAACTAAGTGTTGTATAGAAGGTGTTCATCCAGGTCTTGAATAGGGTTGGTGTTTAACCCAAGGATCAAGCTTAGTTCTTATTGTAATTTGTTTCATACTGTTGAGAAATATGTTTGGATAATTTTTAAAGTCATGATTTTAAGTGTTAAGTGCATAAAAATATCACACATGATATTATATGTGATTAAAAGTTGAAAAAGCTTAAAAAGTTAACATCGATCTCTCAAGTAGGTACACATTGACCGATCTATGTACATAGATCTATCACATCGATCGATCCATGTAAGGCAGTGAAAGTTCAAGACCTTACAGTGAGACATCGATCTCTAAACATGAGACACATCGATCGATCGATGTACATCGAACCCTCATCGATCGATCGATGTAGGTTAGAGACAAAACCAGAACCTTTCTGTGAGACATCGATCTCTGAAGCTAAGGCACTTCGATCGATCGATGTCTAAGGTTTCTAGAAATAACTTTCTAAAATGTAATAAAATGGTTTTTTTGTATATGATTTATACATGCTGATTATGTGAACTTATGTGATTTTGATGATTTTAAATGTATTGCGACTAACGTGCCTTGAAAGTTTCTACAACTTACCAATAAAGGAAAAATTGGTATTTTGAGTTTTGTAGGAACATCACAAGGTGAAAATAATTCAAGGGTGTATTCTTATACTATTTATCATGAAAAAGTTGATATCACAATTATTTTTGACCATCCGGGTCATTTCTGGAGTTTTCATATACGAGGTGTATTTTGGTCATTTCACTCCAAGGGTATTTTTGGTATTTGCACTCATGGAATCTCTTGAGCATATTATTATCTTCATTATGGAGCAGATTTATTATTAATTTGAAGATAATATGGTGATTCTTTATCTTATTCTCTCACATGATGATGTTGTTGACTATAGCGGGATATGTGACGATTTGAGATGTCACATTCTAGTTTTTCTTGAGGACCCTCTTATATATGTTATAAGAGCATATTTATCATCATTTTTCAGAGATGTTCAAGGTGTTAAAGGTGTGGAAATGATCACGACATATAAGAAGAAATATTGGGAATTTCGGTTTGACACATTGACATATCTTGTCAACTATTATATATTTATTTATCCTTCTAAAATTTGAGTTTCTTCACATATTTATATGCTCAAAAACTTGTATGAGCAGGTGGAGGTTATACATTCTTCATTTTATGAGTTGGTGACAAGTGGACAAATCAAAAAGGAGCTAGTTGGCAAAAATGCCAACTTGGAAATTTTCAAATGTAGCCAAACGGCTACTTGGTATTCTTGGGTATTTTCAGCAGATTTTTGAAGTCAAATGAAGACTTCACATGTCCTATTATTGTGCTTAAAGTTGGGGATATTTGGTGGTATTATCCTTTATTATTTTTTGAAGGAAAAGAAAAATTGTTTTTGGAAAAATGTGGAGATAACCAATGGCTATAAGAGCTGGTTTGGAGCTGATTTTTATTTGAACTTGTCAAATGCCTACGTGCCTATTCTTGTGCCAAGACGTTGAGGGAATTATCTCTATTTTGCTAAGGATAAATCAAGCAAATTCTAAGTCATTTTTGGAGCTTATATTTTCGGCTAAAATGATTCTAAGGTGGACCAATCATTTTGCTTTATGTTGCCAAGTGTACAAGTCCAACCAATGATGAGAAGGCATTTGGATTTGATGATGAAGATGGTGACACATTTGAGTTCTTATTTCCAAGGCTCAAATCAAACTATAAATAGAGGCAATGGTGAAGAAGATGAAACACACGTGAAGCTCACAAGCATTTGTTGAATTGTCTAGCTATCATCTTCTTGTTGTTGTTCTTGTTCCATTCTTTGTAGCTAAGGTGTTCTTGTTGCTTTTGTTGAGCTGCAAGCGTCTTGAGCTTCATTTGTAAGATTGATTAGCCATTCTTATAAGGCTATATCAATAGGTGGCAGAGGTGTTGCAACTAAGTGTTGTTTAGAAGGTGATTATCCAAGTCTTAAATAGGGTTGGTGTATAACGCAAGGATCAAGATTGGTTTGTAAGGTGATTCATTTCATAGCAAATCCAAGGAAAAGTGTTCCTTG
Source organism: Eustoma russellianum (assembly GCA_036186865.1). NCBI lineage: Eukaryota > Viridiplantae > Streptophyta > Magnoliopsida > Gentianales > Gentianaceae > Eustoma > Eustoma russellianum. Next base: position 11,048,774 of record AP025044.1, on the reverse strand, counting down.
GGCTTGGAGTAGGTCACATTGATCGAACCAGGATAAATTCTCGGTGTTCTTGTCTTGTTTATTCATTTCTGTTTTCTGCCCGTTTTTACTGTAGTTTTCACACACTTTCTAATGTTTTAAAAAAAATATCTAAACACTTTCAAAATTCGTGATTTTTGGTGGATGTATACTTCAGACTGTTAGCTTTCATTTGTAACAAGAATCACTTGATTTGAGCAAGGGAAAGTTAGTCTTTAAGTCTTTGCAAGATAACTGCTCCAATCTGCCTGTAACCTGACCAGTTTTGAGAAAACTTAAATTATGTATTTATCAAGAATTTTTTAAGGTCAGGGCTATTTTGAAACTTCATCTACACATCCTAAGGAGAGTTTTGATATAAAGATCAACCTTTTTGGTTGATTATTCAAGGATAAACACGTTTTGCAAAATTAGCAACATTCTGTCCAATTCTGTCCAGATTGACCATCTGAATCGTTTTATTTGTTTGAAGGGTCAAACGATCTTATTTTTGTCTGAGTTTCTGACAGAAACTTGCTAACACATTGCAGTTATATTCTGGAAAGTTTCATAAGTTTTGGAGTTGTGTAAAATTAGTTTTGAATTTTTCAAAAACGGGTTCTGAATCTGAGGTAGTCTCAGATTCTGTTTTCAAAGGAGATTTTTACAAAAGGTAGTAGTGTAATTTCCGCTAACCACTATTCATCCCCCCTCTAGTGGTGTATATTGCAGGTGCACGGTCCAACAATTAGTATCAGAGCAAGGTCTACACCATTCAAAGAAGCAAGATTCAACACCATACAAGCAATACAAAGCCAAGAAACAACAATTCATTATATAATGGTTGTCTCAAATCCAAGGTACATACAATGGGTATTGTTTCTCACAAAGGTGAGTAGGAAGGTATGTCCACTCATCGCCCTCCTTTTTTTTATGGCAATAATTTTGTTCTTTGGAAACTAAAAATGATACTATTCTTAATGGCTATAGATAGCGATTTATGGTATATAGTTGAAGATGGACCGTACATTTCAATGAAAGTTGTACAAGTTAGTGGAGTCACTCAAGAAGTTGAAAAATATAAAAGTGAATGGTCATCGGAAGACAAAAAGAAAATGTCCATGAATGCTAAAGCTGCGCAATTACTTTTGAATGGACTTACAACTTCTGATGCAGGGTATGTGTCAAATTGCACAAGTGCAGACCATATGTGGAAATCACTTGTATTAAAACATGAAGGTACTAGTGGTGTTAAAGAATCAAAAATAAACATGCTTATGACTAAGAGTCTTTCAAAATATTGACAAACGAATCCATAACATCTACGGATTTGAGGATTACTAACATTTTTAATGCCCTTGAAGCTTTAGGCAAATCATTCACGAACAATGAAAAAGTTCAAAAGGTGATACGAAGCCTTCCTGCTGAATGGGATCCAAAGGTGACTGCAATCGAGGAGACAAACTCAATCACTAAGATGGATGAATTGATCGGGTCTCTTAAAGTCTATGAGGTAAAACTAAACCAATGGAAGTCTGAGTCATCTAAATCATCAAGTAAGTCAATAGCCTTCAGAACAACTAAAACACATACGAATAATGATGATAGTAATAGTGACACTGAATTAGATGATGACTTGATATTAATAGAGAGAAAACTTAGAAAGATTTTCAAACGTCCTAATAGGAATAGACAACGTTCTTCTCATCTTTTTTTCAACCTAGGAAAAATAACACAAACAAAAGGTATAATAAAGAGTTAAAATGTTATGAATGCGGTCAAAAAGGACATATTTCATATGATTGTCCAATAAAGAAAAGTAATAATAATAACAATAATAAACAAGTGAAGGACAATGAAGCACAAGCGACTAAGGCAAAGGAGCCTAAGACAAGGAAAGGGAAACGAATAATGAAGGTGAGCACATGGAGCGACTCATCCGACTCAGAATCCGAAACTAAGGAAGCTCAAGTCTGCTTCGTATCCAACGAGGTAAGTTCTTCATCTGATAGTGATTCTGAAAATGAAATGACATTTGATGAAATGTATGAAGAATTTTTAAAAATGCATGCTCACTGTAAGAGGACCTCTAAAGAAAAGAAGAAACTAATTGAAGAAAATGACAAGTTGAAGACGTCCAACTTGGAATTTTCTGATCAATTAGAATCTTTTAAACAAGAGTCTACTAATACTCTTGAATCTTTAGAGAATAAAATTGAATAACTTAGGAAAAATGAACAAAAGTTAAAAACGGAAAATAGTATGTTACAATCTAAGTTAGAAAGTTGTGACAATGAGATAATGCAACTTAAGTCTTTTAAACTTACCTTAGAAAAAATGTTAGAATAATTTAAATCGGGTACAAATATGTTAGATACACTAATATCATCACAAAGGTATGGAAATGATAAAACCGGCTTAGGATATAAAGAAGAAAATGTAAAAGTAGATAAAAAGACTAAGTTTGTCTCATCTAGCACAAAGTTGCCATATAATACAACAAAATCAACTTTGCCTGCGACATCTTCTTCTACACCTTCTTCTACTTATATCAAGGCAAAAATACAACACGCACCCACAAATATACACACGTATAAACGTACATCTAGACAAAACATTGCATCTAGACAAACTAGAAATTATGCCTACATGTATACAAATACAACAAGACATAATAAAATGCATACAATTTATTATGAACCTAAGTATAGGCAACACTCAGATAAGCCTTATAGAAATGCCTATGAACAAACTTATATAGCGCCATTCAAGAAACAAAATCGCATGCCTTATACACACTATCAAAATCGGCCAAGACATAGTACTTATCATCAAAGATATAACATGTATAACAATGCAACATCTTTTTGGAATGGTCAAACATATGTTAATCCTTTATATTCTACGTATGCCAAAAATGTGCCTAGAAGGTATATTCAAGTTTAGATACCTAAGGGATATCTAAACAAGAATAGTGCCCCTAATATTCAAGGACCCAAATAAAGGGTACATAAAACTTTGTCTCCATTGTAGGAAAAACGTACAGAGTGCAAGAAGGAGGCAAAGTCAAAGAATCTAAAAACCGAATGGTTTTTAGATAGCGGATGTCCGAGGATATGACGGGGAACCCCAAACTATTCATCGAATTGGAACATATCATGAATGGAGGAAAAGTAACATTCGGTGACAACAACAAAGGACAAGTTGTTGGAAAAGGAACAATTGGGGACCCTAACACATTTCAAATACGAAATGTGTTGTTAGTAAGCAATCTCTCTTATAATTTACTTAGTATTTCTCAACTTATAGATTACGGTTATAATGTCTCTTTACTTCCCAACTCATGTGATATAATAAATGAAAAAGGACAAATAGTTTTAAAAGGAAATAGAGATGGTAATATTTATACTCTTACCTTAGATAATATGGCATAGAAGATTAGGCCATATAGGAATTTCAACCATTAGGAAATTATCTAAGAAGAATTTAATTATAGGAATGCCTAAGTTAGACTTAGATAATTTTTAAATGTGTGAAACATGTATTAAAGGAAAACACACTAAAGAAACATTAAAACCGAAACATGAAGTGAGTACTAGTTATGTACTAGAATTGCTTCACTTAGACTTATTTGGTCCTGTAGGACAAGAAGTCTAGGTGGACACTACTATGTGTGTGTCATAGTAGATGATTACTCATGCTACACATGGACATTGTTCTTAACACACAAAGGCGATGCTCCATTATCAATTGAAACTCTTATTAAGCAACTTGAAAACATTTACGAAGAAAATGTTAAATGAATTAGAATTGATAGAGGTGGAGAATTTAAAAACAAAGATGTAATCAAATTTTGTCAACTACATGGAATTAAACATGAATTCTCACCACCTAGAACACAATAACCCAATGGAGTTATTGAACGTAAAAATACAACAATTCAAGAAGTTGCTAGGACAATGCTTTGTGAATATAAGTTACCTAAATATTTATGGGCTGAAGCTGTTAGTTGTGCATGCTATATTATAAATAGGCTTACAATTAGAAAGAAATTAAATAAAACGCCTTATTAATTGCTAAACAATAGAAAACCAAAGATAGTTTATCTTAAAGTATTTGGATGTAAATGTTTTGTGTTGAACACTAAGGATAATCTAGATAAATTTGAACAAAAGTCTATTGAATGCATATTTGTTGGGTATTCAACTAACTCAAGAGCATATAGGTGTTATAATCCTGCATCTAGAAAAATAATGGAATCCATACATGTGAAATTCAATGAAAATGGATGTCAAGAGTGCATTCTTGAATGGATATATCCAAGAAGAGGTGTTTGTCAAACAACCCCCTCGATTCGAAGAACCAAAGAATCCTAACCATGTTTACAAGCTTAAGAAAGCTTTATATGGTTTGAAACAAGCTCCAAGAGCTTGGTATGATAGATTTGCAAACTTTCTTATTGCAAATAATTATCAAAGGGGAACCATCGACAACACATTGAAGAAAATATAATGACTTGTTAATAGTTCAAATATATGTAGACGCTATTATCTTTGGTTCAACCAACCCTACCTTAGTAAAGGAATTCGAAGAGTGTATGAAGTCAGAATTTGAAATGTCAATGGTAGGTGAATTGAACTACTTCTTCGGGCTTCAAATGAAACAAACCCCTCAAGTAATTCACATTAGCCAACTTAAGTATGTCAATGATATGATTTAGAAGTTTGGCTTTGAAGAGTTGAAACCTACAACTACCTCCATGAGTGTTAGCACCAAACTAGATAAGGACGAAAATGGTAAACCTTTTGATGACACACTTTATAGGTCTACTATTGGATCACTGTTATACTTAACTGCATCAAGACCTGACATCATGTTTAGTGTATGTATGTGTGCTAGGTTTCAATCTTGTCCTAAGGTATCAGATTACAATGCAGTAAAAAAGATCTTTAGATATCTTAAGCATACACCTCACTTAGGACTTTGGTATGATAGAAACGCTAAGTTGGAATTGTACGAATACAGTGATGCTGGTTATGGTGATTGCAAGATAGAAAATCCACTAGCAGTACATGTCAATTCATAAGAACCAACTTGATCTCTTGGTTTTCTAAAAAGCAAGTTAGTGTAGCTCTTTCTACCACTGAAGCCGAGTATATTATATTGAGTTTATGTACAACCCTAATACTTTGGCTTAAACAACAACTTAGTGATTTTGGCATTAAAATAAAAAAGATTCCAATTTTTTGCGATAGCACAAGTGCGATCAATCTTTCACGGAATCCGGTGCTTCATTCTAAGGCCAAACACATTGAGGTGCGATACCACTTTCTTCGCGATCATGTTCAAAATGAGGATATAGTCATAAACCATATTAGAACTAATCACCAAATAGCTGACATCTTTACCAAACCCCTTAATCAAGCCACTTTTGAAAACTTACGAGCCAAGTTAGGCGTGATGAATTACGACACCATTGTATAGTTTTATCTTTTTGCATGATTTGCAAAATAAAAGGGGAGATAAAATAAGAACATGATTTTAGTTGGTAAGTCATATGCTAAGTTTCAATTGGTATAAGTTGAGTATAGGTTAAGGAGGAGAGTATAAGTTGAGGGGGAGCGTACTATTTAAAAGTTTGTTGAAAACAAAGTTTGAAACTAATTGGTAAAGTTGTGATATTAAAATCATGTTAGGTTATTTTGAAAATCATCCAAAAGGGGGAGAATGTTGAGAAATATGTTTGGATAATTTTCAAAGTCATGATTTTAAGTGTTAAGTGCATAAAAATATCACACATGATGTTATATGTGATTAAAAGTTGAAAAGGTTGAAAAAGTTGACATCGATCTCTCAGGTAGGTACACATCGATCGATCTATGTACATAGATCTATCACATTGATCGATCCATGTAAGGCAGTGAAAGTTCAAGACCTTACGGTGAGATATTGATCTCTAAACCTGAGACACATCGCTCGATCGATGTACATCGAACCCTCAATCCGATCGATTGATGTAGGTCAGAGACAAAACCAGAACCTTTCTGTGAGACATCGATCTCTGAAGCTAAGGAACTTCGATCGATAGATGTCTAGGGTTTCTAGAAATAATTTTCTAAAATGTGATAAAATGGTTGTTTTTATTTGTATATGATTTATACATGCTCATTATGTGAATCTTATGTAACTTTGATGATTTTAAATGTATTGTGACTAACGTGCCTTGGAAGTTTCTACAACTTACCAATAAGGGCAAAATTGGTATTTTGAGTTTTGTAGGAACATCACATGGTGAAAATAATTCAAGGGTATATTCTTATACTATTTATCATGACAAAGGTGATATCATGATTATTTCTGACCATGCGGGTCATTTCTGTAGTTTTCATATACCAGGGGTATTTTGGTCATTTCACCCCCGAGGTTATTTTTGGTATTTTCACCCATGGAATCTCTTGAACGTATTATTATCTTCATTCTGGAGCAGATTTATTATTAATTTGAAGATAATATGGTGATTCTTTATCTTATTCTCTCACATGATGATATTATTGACTATAACGGGATATGTGACGATTTGAGATGTCACATTCTATTTTTTTTGAAGACCCTCTTATACATGTTATAAGAGCATATTTATCATCATTATTCAGAGACGTTCAAGGTGTTAAAGGTGTGGAAATGATCACGACGTATAAGAAGAAATATTGGGAATTTCGGTGTTACACGTTGACATAATCTTGTCAACTACTATCTATTTATTTCTTCTTAAAAAATGTGAGTTTCTACACATAGTTGTATGCTCAAAAACGTGTATGAGTAGGTGGCGGTGATACATTATTCATTTTATGAGTTGGTGACAAGTGGACAAATCAAAAAGGAGCTAGTTGGCAAAAATGCCAACTTGGAAATTTTCAAATGTAGCCAAATAGCTACTTGGTATTCTTGGGTATTTTCAGCAGATTTTTGAAGTTAAATGAAGACTTCACATGTACTATTATTGTGCTTAATGTTGGGGATATTTTGGTGGTATTATTCTTTATTATTGTTTTAAGGAAAATCAAAATTATTTTTGGAAAAATGTGAAGATAACCAACGGCTATAAGGTTTGGAGCTGATTTTTATTTGAACTTGTCAAGTGCCCACATTCCTATTCTTATGCCAAGAATTTGAGTGAATTATCTCTATTTTTCTAAGGATAAATCAAGCAAATTCCAAGTTATTTTTGGAGCTTATATTTTCGGCCAAGATGATTCCAAGGTGGACCAATCATTTTGTTTTATTTTGCCAAGTGTACAAGGCCAACCAATGATAAGAAGACATTTGGATTTGATGATGAAGATGGTGACACATTGGAGTTCTTATATCCAAGGCACAAATCACACTATGAATAGAGGCAATAGTGAAGAAGATGAAACACACTTGAAGCTCACAAGTATTTGTTGAATTTTCTAGCTATGATCTTCTTGTTGTTGTTCTTGTTCCATTCTTTGTACCTAAGGTGTTCTTGTTGTTTTTGTTGAGCTACAAGCCACTTGAGCTTCATTTGTAAGATTGATTAGCCATTCTTATAAGGCTATATAAATATGTGGTAGAGGTGTTGCAACTAAGTGTTGCTTAGAAGGTGATTATCCAAGTCTTGAATAGGGTTGGTGTATAACCCAAGGATCAGGCTTGGTTCTTGTTGTAAGGCGATTCATTTCATATTAAAATCCAAGGAAAGGTGTTCTTTGGGACTGGAGTAGGTCACATTGACTGAACCAGGATAAATTCTCAGTGTTCTTGTCTTGTTTCTTCATTTCTGTTTCCTGCCCGTTTTTACTGCAGTTTTGAAACAACTTCTCATGTTTTAAAACAAATAGCTAAACACTTTCAAAATTCATGATTTTTGGTGGAGTTATACTTCAGACCGTTAGCTTTCATTTGCAACAAAAATCATTTTATTTAAGCCAGGAAAAATTAGTCTTTCAGTCTTTGCAAGATAACTGCTCCAATCTGGCTGCAATCTGACCAGTTTTGAGAAAACTTAAATTCTGTATTTATCAAGAATTGTTTAAGTTTAGGGCCTTTTGGAAACTTTATCTACACATCCTAAGGAGTGTTTTGATATAAAGATTAACCTTTTTGGTTGAGTATTCAAAGAGAAACACGTTTTGCAAAATCTGCAACATTTTGTCCAATTCTGTCCAGATTGACCATCTGAATCGTTTTATTTGTTTAAAGGGCAAACTATCTTATTTTTGTCTGATTTTTGGAAAGAGTCTTGTTAACAAATTGAAGTTAAAATCTGAAAAGGTTCATAATTTTTGGAATTGTGTACAATTAGTTTTGAATTTTTCAAAAACGGGTTCTGAATCTGAGGTAGTCTCAGATTCTGTTTTCAAAGGGGATTTTTACAAAGGGTAGTAGTGTAATTTCCGCTAATCATTATTCACCCTCTCCTCTAGTGGTGTATATTGCAGGTGCAGGGTCCAACACATATCATAGTGAAATCCAAGGAAAGGTGTTCGTTGGGACTGGAGTAGGTCACATTGACCGAACCCGCATAAATTCTTGGTGTTCTTGTCTTGCTTCTACATTTCTATTTTGTACCCCTTTTTCGCTGCAGTTTAACACAACTTCTCACGTTTTGTAAAAATAGCTAAACTCTTTTAAAATTTGTGATTTTTGGTGGAGATATACTTCAGGCTGTTAGATTTCATTTTCAACAAGAATCACTTGATTTGAGCAATGGAATGTTAGTCGTTAAGTTATTGCAAGATAACTGCTCCAATCTGAATGCAATCTGACCAGTTTTGAGAACACTTGAATTATGTTTTAACCAAAAGTTGTTTGAGGTCAGGGCCTTTTGGAATCATAAACTAGACATCCTAAGGAGTGTTTTGACATAACATTCAACCTTTTTGGTTAAGTATTCAAAGAAAAACACGTTTTCCAATTTTAGCAACATTCTGCCCAATTATGTCCAGATTGACCATCTGAATCGTTTTATTTGTTTGAGGGTCAAATGATCTTATTTTTATCTAATTTTTGGACAAAGTCTATTCAACACATTGAGCTTAAGTTCTGGAAATTTGCATAATTTTCAGAAATGTGTACAAGGATTTTTGAATTTTTCAAACACGGGTTATGAATCTGAGGTAGTCTCAGATTCTGCTTTCAAAGGGGATTTTTATCAAGGGTAGTAGTGTAATTTTTGCTCACCATTATTCACCCCCTCTAGTGGTTTTTATTGCAGGTGGACGGTCCAACAGTAAGGTAGAGAAAAACCTAGACCTTACTATGAGACATCGATCTCTAAACCTGAGACACATCAATTGGTTGATGTACACATCGATCTCTCACTTTGATCAATCGATGTAAGTTAGAGACATACTTTGAACTTCTGTGTGAGACATCGATCTCTCAAGCAGAGGCATTTCGATCCATCGATGTCTAGGGTTTTTAGAAATATTTTTATAAAATGTGATAAAATGGTTGTTTTCATTTTTACATGATTTATACATGTATATCATGTTTTTTTATGTGTTTTTGATGAATATAAATGTCTTATGACTAATGTGCCTTGGAAGTTTTCTATAACTTACCAAAAATGGCAAAAGTGGTATTTTGAGTTTTGTAGGTACTTGACATGATGAATATGATTCAATGACCTATTCTCATCTTATTTATTATCAAAAAGGTGATTATATTTAATTCTGATCATCATGGTCATTTCTGGAGTTTTCTCTCACCAGGGGTATTTTGGTCACTTTATCCCCGAGTGCAGTTTTGGTATTTTTTACTCAAGGAATCTCTTGAGTATCTTATTATCTTCATTGTGGAGTTTATTTATGGTTTTTTTGAAGATTATTTGGTGGTTTTCTATTTTATTTCTCTATTTGGTAATATTATCGACATCGACTATATATGTGACGGTTTGCGTGACAAACTTTATTTTCTTCTTGAATAACCTTATGGATATGTCATTGGAGGTTCTTATTCATCATTTTGCAGAGATTTTAATGGAGATATTGGTGCAAAATGCATCACAAAATATCAGGAGAAATTGTGGGAATTTTGACTTTACATGTTGACATAATCTTGTCAACTCTTATGTGTTATTTTCTCTTCATTAAATATGAGTTCGTACACACATATATATGGCCTCCAAAACGTGATTATACAAGTGGAAATTATGGTTTATTATTATTTTATGAATTTATGCCATGTGGACAAACCAGAAACAAGTTAGTTGGCAATTGGAAATTTTCAATTTTGTTGCCAACGGCTATAAGGCTGAAATGGAGCTGATTTTTATCAAAAATGGGCATCCTTCTCTTCATCTATTCTCATGCTAAGGAGTTGAGGGATTCTTATGGCATATTCTATTCCATATTATCTTCATTTTGTAAGTATTTCCAAGTCATTTTTCAAGACATAAAAATTGGCCAAAAGGTGATACAAGGTGGACCAATTATGTTTCATCATGTTGTCAAGTGTACAAGGTGATTATATGGCCAACCAATGATATGAAGGCAACTAAGACTTGATGATGAAGATGGTGACACGTGCCTTCTTATCCTCAAGGCCTATTTCACACTATAAATTGAAGGCAAAGGTGAAGAAGAAGAACACACTTGAAAGCTAAAGTTGAAGATCATTCTTGCTATTCTCTTCTTGTTCTTGATTCATTTCTTGTAGATCATGTGTTTCATTTTTTGTTGTTTTTGAGCTACATTATACACGCATCTGTTGGCGATTTTGTAATATGTGTTAGCCAAGTTTATAAGAATACACTAATAGGTGGTAAAGGTGTTGCAATCAAGAGTTCAATAGAGTTGTTCATCTAAGTCTTGAATAGGGTTGGTGTTTAATCCAAGGATCAATCTTGGTTCTCGTTGTATTTGTGTTCATTTTATAGTGACATCCAAGGAAAGGTGTTCTTTGGTGTTCGTGTCTTCTTTCTACTTTTATGTTTTTCTGCCCGTTTTCACTGCATTTTGCATCAAACTTCACACGTCTTGAAACAAATAGCACAACACTTTCCATGTAGCGCCCCGCACCCGGACATCGTCCGAATACAGTGCACCCGCCGTACTTCACTAAGGAGAGTACAAAGCGTCATGCATAACATGTGATAATCCATAACATAAGCCATGGACTCCCATGCTAACATTTAACATGGTAGTAAAATTTAGGCAGAATAAAAACTTTTCAAATTAGACATGCATTACGAAATTACTAAGTTCCCCAGAGTAGAAATCCCATAAAATATCATAACCGAAATTCAGAGAGTTCAAACATTGTTCATTATACAAACATCTTGGCAGCATAAAAGTCCTTAAGCTTCGATCCTTTCAGATCTCCCGCCTATGGATAAGGTACCCTCGGTTCATCCTCGATCCATTCTATCTTAGCATTTCCTGGCTCTGGAAAAATATAAAAGGGTGAGTGATAAAAATCACCCAGCAAGAATACAATAAACTACTATGAAATACATAAAGAATTATAACCTGAATGTAATAACATGAAAACCTTAAGTAATAACCCATACCTGTCTTAAATCCTGAGATCGCCTGACAATATAGCCTAAGCATAATTCTAGGTAAAACTATCCACTATTATCTTGTTAATCATTAACTGTAACATACGACATGTCAGCGTGCTCATGAGTTATGAAAAATACAATGCATGATGGCATGTCATGTCAAAACATCATTTTGGTCCCATAAATAACATTTCGCAAAAACAGAATGTCAGATCAATGAACCCCGGATCTAGCGGGTCCAGAACATATCAACAGACCAATTAACCCCAGGTCAGGGACGGGTCCAGAACATATCAGATCAATTAACCCCGGATCTGAACTGGTCCAGAACATGTATCAGATCAATTAACCCCGGATCTAAACAGGTCCAGAACATATCATGTCAACAGACCAATTAACCCCAGGTCTGGAGTCGGTTTAGTCGCATGCTTGGCTGGCAAAGGAATCATGAAGCTTTCTTTAAAACATGGGACCGTAAAAATTTTCATACATAACGAAAACATAGTTGCTCATAAAACTTGCTTGCATAAGTAAAATCCATAAAATCAGTTTTATGATCATGCGTGATACATGCAGTGATATGCAATGCAAGTCATGATGTGAAATAACATATTACCAAGCATGGTTTCGAAACTAAGGAAACCCTAATTCCTACGTCATGTTCATAGGCGGATAATTTAACCTTTTAAAATCTTAGAACCTTAGTGATTTGGACCGTCACTTGAAATATATAACAAACTCCCTAAGGCATAGCATTCTTGAGTCCAAACCGTGTATATGGTCCAAACCCTTCAAATTAGCCCATTTTAATTTAATCCCTTGTTCAGCCCAAATTCTAGCTTTAGTACATCAACTTCGCGTCCGTGATTACTCACCAAAACGTTAAGGTTAACCTGACCAACTTACGTGAATTTACTCCTATATGTCTTGGGTGATTGTCATAAAATTTTCAGATTAATTCGATAACCATAAAGGGCTCATTTAATTAATTTTCTGATATGGGTTAGGTGCTGAAACTGAACTGACCCACTTTACTAAAAATTTAATTGTGACAAATCCGTGATTCGTTTTTCAGAAATTCCAACTCACACGAGTCATAAATGGAACTAGCATCCTACCAAAATTTAGCCCATTTGCATATCTCTAAGTCCCATTTCTGAGTCCAGTAAATCGTTACTTAATTTCAGCTTGGTTCCACGGATTTCAGTTGAGCAATTTTATTAATTAATTCATTACAAATAATCCAAAACTTTTTTTAACAAAATTTCAACTCTCACCTGTGATACACTCATGGGGATAAATTTGTCCCAAAAATCAGCTTCATTGAAGGTCTGCAAGGTCAGTTCTTAGGCCGTTGAAAACGTCACTCCATTCTGTCCAGCTCCAATAGTTTCCCTATTTTGTCATCTATTCAAGTCAAATGTCCATCAATCATCTTGTTCTTATGAGACATATTATTGACTACCACTTACACTCCATCGTAACATAAATATCCAGGTTTCATGCTTACAATAAAGTCACATTTTCATCATACTAAACAGTTTGTAGATAGTAACAAGGCAAGTGACATTTATGCACCAAAATAAGTGTTCATCCTTAAGTCAATGTTCACCTTCTATTCCATCCTTTAGGCCGAATCATATGTGGTACGTTAACCACATTTTACAACACATATTCAAGCATGCAATCACATTCAAGAGTCATCTTAAACTGATCTTACAAACAACTTCATAAAACTCCTATTTTTCACATGCATGCCTTCCTGAGACCTTTTTTGTTACAACCATGAGTTAATCTTATCTAGACTTACTTAGGTGAACCTTATCTCACTCTAAATCACCTCATACTATATTGCATGTAGAAAAAGACTCCATCTTTGAGGGAATAAACTACATACAAAGCATTGTTTTTAAGGAATCTCTAAGATATAATCTTAAACTTAAGATATTCAACTAAAGATCATATATTTGGAACTTTAATCATTCAAGTCACTAATTACTTAAGTAAGTCATGAGAGATTAGTGTATACTTGCCTCTTCAAGCTGAAGTTCTTGTCTTAGCTTGGTTATGGAGTGAGTTGAGTTGGAATCCTCCTCTTCCTTCCTTGAGCATATGGTTTTGAAGGAGAATGGAAGGAAGAAGATTAGTCTTCATTCAATAGTAAAAATAGGATGTATTTGAGGCTAGAACATCTTACCAAAATGAGCTTGGAGTGGAGATTCAAATGTCACAATAAAGCACCACCTAAGAGAGGTGATGTCTTCCACCTAGTTGAACATGGAGGCCACGGTTTTGGGGTGGACGGAAGAATTCATGTGAGCTTCACTATTATGCTTGAAGAAGTTACTTAATGGACTTAGAAGAAAACTTACCTAAACACTTCTTGGCTTGAAGATGGAATTTGAATGAGAGCTTCTAGCCTTCAAGGATGGAGGGCCGAAAGTTTGTTGGTGTGTAGAGGGTCTTGAGAGGAATTTCAAGATGGAATGAATTGAGGTTGTCTTGCAAAAAAATTTAAAACCACTAGGGTTGTAAGGGGGAGGCCGACGGTGGGGATTCAAGAGGGGAGGGACAAGCTTGTGAAAAGTTGGGAAACAAGGGTGTTGGGTTTGTAGTATGTAAGACTTGTCTTGCATGCCTTGATTTCTTTATTATTTCTTTTGCATGCATCCTTTCTTTATTAATTTAGTTTTTGCATGCTTGCTTATTTTAATCTTAATTATTATTTAGTTATTTATTTGTGGTGGATTCTAGAATCCTTGAGAGGCTTGGCCGAAATTTTTGGCTATTGGGGGGAAAGAAATATTTTGTTATTTCTTCTATCTTGTATCTCATGTTTATTATCCCTTTCTTTATTTTATTGTTTTCCCAAGATTAGCATATATATATATATATATATATATATATATATATATATATATATATATATATATATATGGTAGGATGTACAATGTGCAAGTCCCCTAAACATATATTAGTGTACATGTATCCGCATATATACATATGTATACACGCTTATATGTGCATTAGGTATATATATATATGCCTCTTTATGTACACGCATATATATATACGTATACATGATAATATATATGCGCCCATATGTGTATATACTATTTATATATACCTTACTATGTATACGCATGTATGTACATATATACATTTCATTCGCACATGTATCATATACACGTACATACATATATAGTGATATGTCTCGTTCATATGATCATATATTATATATGTTCACCATCCGAATGCGAGTATATTTGACGTGTATAATGGAAGCGTACAAAAATGTTTGTATATATATTTCATGTATCACTTTCTTGAAATCCCCTTATTTAACTAGTTAGTATCATTTCATAATTATTTAAGTAAAGATTGTTAAGTTGACTTAAGTAGCATTCACTTAAATAAATCATCGCTTTTATTCTGTCACTTAATCATAGTTTCAAGTACATGGTCGTTGGGGTACAACATCATCCCTCCTTATCATAAGTTTCGTCCTTGAAACTTCAGAACTAGTCAAAAAAGTGTGGATATCTGCTCCTCATGTCTTCCTCCGTTTCCCACGTTGCTTCTGCTTTCGAATGATGCTTCCATTGTACCTTCACCATGGGTATGGTTCTTTTTCTTAAGGCTTTTTCTTTCCGATCAACGATCCTTAGGGGCTCTTCTTCATAGGATACATCTTCTTCAACCTTCAACTGTTGGTCCTCAAGAATGTGACTAGGATCATATACATATCAGCGAAGTTGAGAAACATGGAATACATCATGCAGTTGAGAGAGAGATGGTGGTAACGCCAAGCGATACGCGACTTCGCCCACTCTCTCAGGTATCTCATAAGGTCCAACGAATCTTGGGCTTAGCTTTCCTTTGATGCCAAATCTTTTAACTCCTTTGGTCGGAGAAACCTTTAGAAAAACTTTCTCTTCTTCTCCAAAGGTCTCCTTCTTTCATCTGCCCATATCTTCGTTCTACCTTGTGCTACTCTTAGTCTTTGCTGGACCAACATCACCTTTTCTTGTGTTTGCTCAACAATGTCGGGTCCCGCATAGATCTTATCTCTAATCTCATCGCAATAGGGTGGGGATCGACATTTTCGTCCATACAATGCCTCATAAGGTGCCATTTTGATGGATCCGTGGAAGCTATTATTGTAAGAAAACTCAACGACCTTAAGGCTTTTACCCAACTTCCTCCAAAATCAAGAATGCAAGCGCAAAGCATATCCTCAAGGGTTTGGATTGTTCTTTCTGATTGGCCATCTGTTTGTGGATGAAATGCGAAACTCATTCTAATCTCTGTGCCCATTACCTTTTGAAAGGCTGTCCAAAATCTTGAAGTAAAACAGGGATTGCAGTCACATACAATACTTATGGGCAACCCGTGCAAACAAACGATATGGTCAATATACATAGAGGCCAACTTCTCTATATATTTCTTAATCGTCCTGGCGAAAAAGTGAGCAGACTTAGTCAAACGATCCACAATGACCCCTATAGCATCATTCCCATACTTAGTCTTGGGTAGATCGGTCACAAAGTCCATGGTGACATGGTCCCATTTCCATTCCGGCACTTCTAAGGGTTGTAATAATCCAGCAGGTCTTTGGTGCTCGGCTTTCACTCTTTGGCAGATCAAACATCGCTCAACAAATTCTGCTATTTGATTCTTCATACAAAGCCACCAAAACTTTCGCTTGAGATCCTGATGCATCTTATTAGCTCCAGGGTGTATAGATAATCGAGAATTATGAGCTTCCATCAAAACATCGTCTTTAATTTCTTTGTTTTCGGGGACACATAACCATCCTCGATACCATAAACTGCCATCACTGCGAACCTCAAAGTCATCTCACGTCTTATCTTTCATCCTTTCCTCGACTTTTCTTAAAGCTTCATCAATCCCTTGAGCCTCTCTGATCTTATCAATCAATGAAGGAACAAGAACTAACTTGGCGAGAACTTCATCGACTGAGTCAACTTCTTCTAAGCCGAACTCTTCCATGTCTCGCTGAAGAGGTGGTTGCCGTGGGTGACTTGTTTCTTGACTTAATGCATCAACGACTTTGTTATCTTTTCCCGGATGATATTGAATGGAGAGATCATAATCTTTAATCAATTCCAACCATCTACGCTGCCGCATATTGAGCTCTTTTTGGGTAAATAGATACTTTAGGCTCTTGTGGTCTGTATAGATTTCACACTTCTCACCATACAAGTAGTGCCTCCATATCTTCAATGCGAAAACCACTGCGACAAGTTCAAGATCATGGACATGGTAGTTTTGCTCAAATAGCTTCAACTGTCGGGATGCATAGGCTATCACTTTGTCATTCTGCATAAGAACACATCCGAGACCATTCTTCGAAGCATCACTGTACACCACGTACTTCTCACAATGAGTGGGCTGAGCTAGGATAGGAGCGGACATCAACTTTGCTTTTAGCTCCGAGAAACTCTTTTCACAATCGGCACTCCACTCAAAGTTGGTCTTCTTTTGGGTCAATCTAGTGAGGGGAATGGCTATCCTCGAGAATCCTTCAACAAACTTTCTGTAATATCCGGCTAGTCCGAGGAAACTTCTCACTTCAGTAACATTTGTTGCCCTGGGCCATTCCGTATTAGCATTAATTTTCTTGCGATCCACTAAAATCGTGTCTTCCGAAATAACATAGCCTAGAAAGGATACACTTTGTAGCCAAAACTCGCATCTGCTAAACTTGGCATACAACTGTCTTGCCCTTAGAATATTGAAGACTGTCCTCAAATGGGCTGCGTGAGCCTCTTCGTCGGGTGAATAAATCAGGATGTCGTCTATGAAGACCACCACGAACTTGTCCAACTGTTCTTGAAAGATTCGATTCATGAGATCCATAAAGGCGGCAGGGGCATTGGTCAAACCAAAGGGCATGACCAAGAATTCATAGTGTCCATAGCGGGTTCTGAAAGCAGTCTTAGGGACATCTTCCGCCTTAATCTTCAGTTGAAAGTATCCTGATCGTAGGTCAATCTTACAAAAGATTCGGGATCCCTGCATTAAGATACTTTAGATAGGGTTTTGAAAGATTTAAATCTTAATCAATCTAAAGCTTATTAGTTACATACCCTGAGCTGGTCGAATAAGTCATCAATTCGGGGCAATGGGTACTTGTTCTTTATGGTGATTTTGTTGAGCTCCCGGTAGTCGATGCATAAACGCATACTTCTATCTTTCTTCTTCACGAATAGCACCGGAGCACCCCATGGTGAAACACTGGGGCGTATGAGTTTCTTTTCTAACAGTTCGTGTAACTGTTCCTTTAGCTCCTTCAGTTCTGCAGGTGCCATGCGATAAGGGGCTTTTGATATGGGTTCAGCTCCTGGAACAAAGTTTATTTCGAAATCAATCTCGCGATCAGGAGGTAGTCCAGGTAAATCATCAGGAAACACATCAGGGTATTCATTAACAATTGGAACATGTGCAAGGATAGGGCTCTCTTGCTCAGCACTTAGGATATAAACAAAGAATCCTTCATGACCTTTCCTTAACGCTCGGCCGGCTTGAGCCGCGTTAACAAAAACTTTCTTGGATGGTTTCTTTAACTTAACTCCTCCTTGGAATGATAGTTCATCAAGAGTTGGGTTTTTAATGATAACTTGCATGCTTCGGCAATCAATGTGAGCATGATTCTTTGAGAGCCAATCCATTCCGACAATCACGTCAAAATCACTCATAGATAGGGGGATCAAATTGGCCTCAAACATCTAGTCATTAAACTCAAGCGCACAATTCTGAAAATGTGATGGGAAACAAGCACCTGGTCGCCAGCTGCTTGTACCTTATAGGGTGATTCTAGTCTGACTGAATTATGATCGATATTCTTAGCAAACTTTCTTGAGATAAATGAGTGGTTGGCGCCACTGTCAAACAACACGTTTGCGGGTATGCTACACACTAAGATAGTTCCTGAACCATGCACATTTTACTAAGCAATATAATAGCCATGTATAAGTAAAACATATTGAAGACGTAAAACTTTTTAATCTTACCATTCACTACGTCAGCAGCCTCCTCAACATCAGCATCCGTCATGGCGTGCACCCTCGCATTTGCACGAGGTCGTTGATTCATGGGCTGCTGTTGTTGTTGCTGTGCTCCTTTTTCTGGACTGTCTTTAATCAGATGACCATATTTACAGCATCCAAAGCATTTACCCGTCTTCCATCTACACTCACCCATATGCCTCTTCAGGCACTTAGGGCATACTGGTATTGCTGGCTGCTGAGATGGAGCCTGATTGTTCTGCTGCTTATTCTGGTATTGCTGGCGGCATTGATTATGTCCTTGAGATTGTCCCTGTCGAACTGACCCTTTGAAATTCTTCTAAGACACCTTTCTGTACTTCTCATTTCCGATCCCTTGTATTTCTTGCTTTTGTCCCACATCATCTCGTCGTATAATGTCTCTCTCTATCTAGTAACATGCGTCTAAAAGGGCTCCAAAATTGGTAGGATTTGCATTTACTAACCACGTCCTAATTCTTGGGTTCAGACCTCTTTCAAACTTCAACATTTTTGTTTCTTCGTCATTCATAGTAACAGGCTGAAACCTCCCAAGTGCGATGAACTTATTCGCGTACTCAGCTACCGCCATGCCCGTCTCTTGCTTCAGAATTCAAATTCATGCCTCTTTTGTAACTTGACCGACAGAGGAATATAGAACTTGTGAAATTCTTGCTAAAATCTCTCCTAGGCAATCGGTCTAGGCAAAGGTTGCAGATTCGTCTTCCACCATTGATTAGCTTCACTGATCAAGAAAGGTCTGATGGCCTGGGCTTTCATCTCTTCTGGGGCTTGAATTAACTCAAATAAATTTTCAATTTCATCTAGCCACTTCTCCGCAGTATCTGGGTCTGGCTTTCCCTCAAACGGTGGCACATTCGCCCTCTTGAGCTTCTTAAAATAATACTGGGCATCCCTTACTGGCTGGTGTGGCTGAGGTGGAGCATTCTGATGAATTAGGCCTTGCCCTATCTGAGTAACAACTTGGCAAAAGGCCTGAAAAGCATTCATATCAGGGATGACTGGAGCAACAGGTGCTTGTGGAGCTGGTGGTGGATTACTCTGAACTGGAGGATTCTGGTCCGGCTGAGATGGTAGCGGGACCTGTGCTGGTGGTGGAGGAATGGGCTCCTGAGCAGCTGGTCGTGCTCTCGGAGGTCTGCCACGTGGTCTCACCATCTGCACTCATGGGTTTAACATCTATTTAGAATATCGGAATAAAATCAATTTATTTTGACTAAGGACCATAATTTGAAAAATTTTAAAATAAGGAAGGAAAGGGCACGTCTTATGTCATAGACCTAGCTTTCATAGTTTAGGATTAATTATTAAGTTACACACTAAACCGGGTCTAAGTGGTCCTAGTCTAAGGCCATCACTCATCTAAGATCATGACTTAGGTCAAAGATTAAACTTAGATTGCTAAGATCATAACTTAGTCCTACGTTCTGCCCGAAATCTAGAGCCTGGGCTCTGATACCTCCTGTAGCGCCCCGCACCCGGACCTCATCTGAATACGATGCACCCGCCATACTTCACTAAGGAGAGTACAAAGCGTCATGCATAACATGCGATAATCCATAACATAAGCCATGGACTCCCATGCTAACATTTAACGTGGTAGTAAAATTTAGGCAGAATTAAAACTTTTCAAATTAGACATGCATTACGAAATTACTAAGTTCCCCAAAAGTAGAAATCCCACAAAATAACATAACCAAAATTCAGTGAGTTCAAACATTGTTCATTATACAAACGTCTTGGCAGCATAAAAGTCCTTAAGCTTCGCTCCTTTCAGATCACCCGCCTATGGATAAGGTACCCTCGGTTCATCCTCGATCCATTCTATCTTAGCATTTCTTGGCTCTGGAAAAATATAAAAGGGTGAGTGATAAAAATCACCCAGCAAGAATACAATAAACTACCATGAAATACATAAAGAATTATAACCTGAATGTAATAACATGAAAACCTTAAGTAATAACCCATACCTGTCTTAAATCCTGAGATCGCCTGACAATATAGGCTAAGCATAATTCTAGGTAAAACTATCCACTATTATCTTGTTAATCATTAACTGTAACATACGACATGTCAGCGTGCTCATGAGTTATGCAAAATGCAATACATGATGGCATGTCATGTCAAAACATCATTTTGGTCCCATAAAATAACATTTCGTAAAAACAGAATGTCAGATCAATTAACCCCGGATCTGAGCGGGCCCAGAACATATCAACAAACCAATTAACCCCGGGTCTGGGACAGGTCCAGAACTTATATCAGATCAATTAACCCCGGATCTGAACTGGTCCAGAACATGTATCAGATAAATTAACTCCGGATCTGAATAGGTCCAGAACATATCATGTCAACAGACCAATTAACCCCAGGTCTGGAGTCGGTTTAGTCGCATGTTTGGCTGGCAAAGGAATCATGAAGCTTTCTTTAAAACATGGGACCGTAAAAATTTTCATACATAACGAAAACATAGTTGCTCATAAAACTTGCTTGCATAAGTAAAATCCATAAAATCAGTTTTATGATCATGCGTGATACATGCAGTGATATGCAATGCAAGTCATGATGTGAAATAACATATTACCAAGCATGGTTTCGAAACTAAGGAAACCCTAATTCCTACGTCATGTTCATAGGCGGATAATTTAACCTTTTAAAATCTTAGAACCTTAGTGATTTGGACGCCACTTGAAATATATAACAAACTCCCTAAGGCATAGCATTCTTGAGTCCAAACCGTGTATATGGTCCAAACCCTTCAAATTAGCCCACTTTAATTTAATCCCTTGTTCAGCCCAAATTCCAGCTTTAGTACATCAACTTCGCGTCCGTGATTACTCACCAAAACGTTAAGGTTAACCTGACCAACTTACGTGAATTTACTCCTATATATCTTGGGTGATTGTCATAAAATTTTCAGATTAATTCGATAAATATAAAGGGCTCATTTAATTAATTTTCTGATATGGGTTAGGTGCTGAAACTGAACTGACCCACTTTACTAAAAATTTAATTGTGACAAATCCGTGATTCGTTTTTCAGAAATTCCAACTCACACGAGTCATAAATGGAACTAGCATCCTACAAATATTTAGCCCATTTGCATATCTCTAAGTCCCATTTCTGAGTCCTGTAAATCGTTACTTAATTTCAGCTTGGTTCCACGGATTTCAGTTGAGCAATTATACTAATTAATTCATTACAAATAATCCAAAACTTTTTTAACAAAATTTCAACTCTCACTTGTGCTACACTCATGGGGATAAATTTGTCCCAAAAATCAGCTTCATTGAAGGTATGCAAGGTCAGTTCTTAGGCCGTTGAAAACGTCACTCCATTCTGTCCAGCTCCAGTAGTTTCCTTATTTTGTCATCTATTCAAGTCAAATGTCCATCATTCATCTTGTTTTTATGAGACATATTATTGACCGCCACTTACACTCCATCGTAACATAAATACCCAGGTTTCATGCTTACAATAAAGTCAACTTTTCATCAACTAAACAGTTTGTAGATAGTAACAAGGCAAGTGACATTTATGCACCAAAATTAGTGTTCGTCCTTAAGTCAATGTTCACCTTCTATTCCATCCTTTAGGCCGAATCATATGTGGTATGTTAACCACATTTTACAACACATATTCAAGCATGCAATCACATTCAAGATTCATCTTAAACTAATCTTACAAACAACTTCAAAAAACTCCTATCTTTCACATGCATGCCTTCCTAAGACCTTTTTTGTAACAACCATGAGTTAATCTTATCTAGACTTACTTAGGTGAACCTTATTTTACTCTGAATCAGCCTCATACTATATTGCATGTAGAAAAGAACTCCATCTTTGAGGGAATAAAATACATGCAAAGAATTGTTCTTAAGGAATCTCAAAGATATAATCTTAAACTTAAGATATTCAACTAAAGATCATATCTTTGGAACTTTTAATCATTCAAGTCACTAATTCCTTAAGTAAATCATGAGAGATTAGTGTATACTTGCCTCTTCAAGCTAAAGTTCTTGTCTTAGCTTGGTTATGGAGTGAGTTGAGTTGGAATCCTCCTCTTCCTTCCTTGAGTATACGGTTTTGAAGGAGAATGAAAGGAAGAAGATTAGTCTTCATTCAATAGTAAAAATAAGATGTATTTGAGGCTAGAACATCTTACCAAAATGAGCTTGGACTGGAGATTCAAATGTCACAATAAAGCAGCACCTAAGAGAGTTGATGTCTTCCATCTAGTTGAACATGGAGGCCACGGTTTTGGGGTGGAGGGAAGAATTCATGTGAGCTTCACTATTATGCATGAAGAAGTTACTTAATGGACTTAGAAGAAAACTTATCTAAACACTTCTTGGCTTGAACATGTAACTTGAATGAGAGCTTCTAGCCTTCAAGGATGGAGGGCCAAAAGTTTGTTGGTGTGTTGAGGGAGATGAAGATTTTTCTTAAGTGTTAGCTTGGTCTTCTTTGAGAGGAATTTCAAGATGGAATGAATTGAGGTTGTCTTGCAAAAAAATTTAAAACCACTAGGGTTGTAAGGGGGAGGCCGACGGTGGGGAGTCAAAAGGGGAGGGACAAGTTGTGAAAAGTTGGGAAAAGAGGGTGTTGGGTTTGTAGTATGTAAGACTTGTCTTGCATGCCTTGATTTCTTTATTATTTCTTTTGCATGCATCCTTTCTTTATTAATTTAGTTTTTGCATGATTGCTTATTTTAATCTTAATTATTATTTAGTTATTTATTTGTGGTGTATTCTAGAAGCCTTGAGAGGCTTGGCCGAAATTTTTTGCTATTGGGGGGAAAGAAATATTTTGTTATTTCTTCTATATTGTATCTCATGTTTATTATCCATTTCTTTATTTTATTATTTTTCCAAGATTAGCATATATATATATATATGTGTGTGTGTGTGTGTGTGTGGTAGGATTTACAATGTGCAAGTCCCCTAAACATATATTAGTGTTCATGTATTTGCATATATACATATGTATACACGCCTATATGTACATTAGGTATATATATATATGCCTCTTTATCTACACGCATATATATATACGTATACATCATAATATATATGCACCCATATGTGTATATACTATTTATATATATACCTTACTATGTATAATGGCATCTCTCAGGCGATCGTCACCGTTTCTGCGGCCCCACCGCCA
>AP025044.1:11004967-11018902 GCA_036186865.1 Eustoma russellianum | reverse complement strand
GATCAACCTTTTTGGTTGAGTAATGAAAGAGAAACATGTTTTCAAATTTCAGCACTATCCTTTCTAATTCCGTCTGGATTGACCATCTGAATCTTTTTATTTGGTTGAAGCATCAAAAAATCTTATTTTTGTATCATTTTTTGACAAAGTCTATTCATGACATTGAAAATAATATTTGAAAAGTTTCATAATTTTTGGAGCTGTGTACACTGAGTTTTGAATTTTTCAAAATCGGGTATTGAATCTTAGGTGGTCTCAGATTCTGTTTTCAAAGGAGATTTTATTCAAGATAGTAGTGTAATTTCCACTAACCACTATTCACCATCCCTCCAATGGTGTTTATTGCATGTGTGCGGTCTAATAGTTCGGTCAATGTGACCTGTTCTAGTCTTCGAGGACACCTTTCTTGGTATTCAGTGATCACCAAAGTCACCCTTAGAATATGGATGGCTGAAGTTATACACCAACTCTTTTGATGCCCAACCTTTTTACAACAAATCACAACAATAATCAACAAAATCACCACGTATATATGCAAGTTGGTTGGCGACGTATTTGTGAGCAGAAATCACAAATATGTCGCCAACCTGAAGGTGGTTGGTTTTTATAACAGCTAATCGACGAAATATTCTGCGATCCAAAAAATTTCTGGCACTGTATGAGCAAAATTCTGGACAGGAGGTCAATTGGCATAAGAACAATGTGGTTTTTTTCCACATGTTTCGTCACCTCGACGGCGAGACTTAATAGCTTTACTTGGTATGAGACATTTTGAGTTACCCATGAAATATTTGGGATCATATTTGCATAAGGGGATCACTCGTACTAGCCATTGTCTAGCCCTTCTTAGTCATATTGACTCTCGGTTAGGCAGCTGGTAGCAAAAGTTACTCGGGGCTGTGATCGTCTAGTTCTCATATGATCGGTGCTCGCCTCCATGCCAATCCATATTATGGCAAGGGCCCGCTTTCCCTAGAGAGTGATTTGGGCGTTATAGCAGCACTTTACTAGATTGTTTTGGGGGCCTGGTCACCATCACGGGATTTCTTGCCATTGCTTTGCCTTCCCACACTGGTGGGTGGTCTTGGAGTTTGGGACTTGGGTGCTATTCAAGAAGGTTTTGCCTGTAAGCTGTGGAACACGTTTCACAGTAGCGACACTTTGTGCGGCAGATATATGAGGGAATGTTATGGCGGTAGAATAGATTTCCGCCCACATTTATGTGACTCAGTCGGTTGGCGATGGATTTGTGAGATGCAATCAATTTTCTCAGGGCCCATAGTTATGCACTCAAATCTTCCATTGTGACCTACACCTTTAACAGAGTTTGCCTTACGCCATGCCTATGATGCAGTATGTCCCATCCATGCCACACTTTTTTTGCACACTTTTATATAGTGTAGGACTCTGCGTCCCGCTATCCAACTCTTCCTCTCGAGATTATATCATTGAGCTCTCCCACTACCTGATAATTCCATACATTTTTCAGTGATACTTCTCTCCCGTTGCCCATTTTGTGAGGTAGCGTCTGCATCCAATACTCATTTATTCTTCTATTGTCCAGAGATACACATGATCTGGTGTTACTTTTGCACTTTGTTAGATGCACCCTCACCTTTTGGTGGGAGATGGCATTCATATTTATTGTTGATTTGGTGTGGGGCCCCTACGTCTTTTTTGGGTGAGATGCACAAGATATATCCTAGGGTACTTCTGTGGAATATGTTGAAGATGTACACAACCATTGTCTTTCACAGTTCTACATGGTCGTCGCACCTTGTTATTCGCTCAATTCATAATGATTTATTCTTATGTGCTAAGTCTATGTCTGGAAGTAAGATTGTTTCTAGCATACCATGTCCCACTCAGTCTAGTCTTTCAACTCCTCTACGCTCATTTTGTAGTCTGATCGTTTGTTGGTGTCCCCCTTACTGGTCGTCTGAAGCTAAATACTAACGCGGTTGTTGGTAGACATACTGCCAGTGGTGGTGCTATTTTGAGAGACTCAGATGGTACCCTTGTACACGGCATTTTCCTTCCATTGAGGCTTGATCTACCCTTTCGTGTTGAGGCTCAGACGGTTTATATAGTCCTCATCTATTAGCTGTTTCGGTATGGTCATTTCACGATAAAGGTTGACTGCCCGGAATTTCTCCAACTACTTGCTTCATCTTCCACACAACTGGCACCTGATTTACGTCGACTAAAGATTCTCTTGGATGTTCTACAGCTACCACTCTTTCACACGCCCGGGGAGACAAATCTTCCAGCACATCTACTAGCATAGTTGGCCATTTCTACTTAGACACTTCCTGCATTTCCCACGCTTCCCTCCCTCCCCTCATCTATTAGAGGTTATATTATCATTGAAATTTCTATAGCATCGTCTCAACATCCTAGTTCGGACATGTACCATGACGCACCTCCACTATAAATGAGGGATGATATTTCATAATAATAAATAGGGCTAGGCTCTTTAATAAAAAAAGTCGTATATTTAGTGTAAAATTCTACTCTTAAGTAGGATGTGTTAAGCAATAATACATACACAACATTTTCCTCTTTTAGTTGATATGATGTGATTGGATCCCATTTTAATGTACGTCTTAATTGCCTATGTTACACCACATTTTATATGGCCCATCCTTAACAATTGTCTTCCAGTTGCTGCCAACCTTCAAAAGTGATGACTTTTTGATAGCAGTTGTAGCCACTTTGAAGGCTCGGCTGTAAGCATTTCCACACTCTGTTTGATGGAAGAATGTTAGGTTGTGGAGTACCTTGAAGTGTGTACCAGACCTACTAGGATGCATCAAAATGTGGTACGGGAAAGTCAGTGGAAGGTTCCTCGCAACGATATGTGAAATGTTAGAAGATGGAAACAAAAATAGAGTAGATGAAGAAGTAGTTTGATGGCTTGAGGCATGAACTCACACTTTCTGTAAGGAATATTTGGCCCCACTAGTTGTTTCAAGGTTGTAGGCAAGTTTTCTTCTAGGATACATAGACAACAAGTTTCTAACCTTAGCAATAAGGAAAGAACCAAATGAACTTTCAATTTAGAACGCTATTGAATAGGAAGAAGAATATAAAATGTTTGATCTTTTCAAGAGATTAAAGTGTCTTGAAATGTATTAAATATACCTTTTTATAGGCATTTTATCTTCGTCTCAGACGTTCAAACCGTCCATGGGTTGTTGGAACATGTCCCTAAGTGCATAAGTTGAAACTTTAGATGAAAAAGTCACACCTGTTGAGCACACTGATCAATTGGTGTCATATCGATCGATCGACTTCATCGATCGATGTCTCACAGTGAGCTCCAACTTTTCATCCAAGCCACATCGATCAGTCGATGTTGCACCCTGACCCGATACTAGAAATCAGTACCAGTGCACCCGTTATAGCTTACTACGAGAACTACCAAGCATCACAGCGGATCAAGTACACGTCATCCATGACGTAAGATAAATCAGTAGAAACGTCGTAAAATTTAAAAATTCAATAACAACAGCGTAACCAAATGTAATACAGCGGAATTAAAAAGTGTTCGGGAAAATGCCTAATGTATCCTCCAATACAAAATATTAAACAGTAAGTCTTCCAACTAAAAGAGAATGAATGTAAATCTATCCACTTCAGTGACCACCATCCCATCGAGCCCACTCGCCATCGTCTTCTACAAAGATCATTTCGTACTCTTGGCTCATCTGGAAAGAAGACGGTGTATCTATTCTTAGCAAAAATATGGCTAGCAAGTAACCCGTCATACACCTTACGGGACCATACACGACAAGTCACCAGTATATAAATTGATGCCTATAATAAGGTGCTCGGGTTAGCAAATAACATCTTTATAACAATTCATCAAAACCAAATAAGTCACATAAATGATAAACAAATACAGAACCAACACATCATGTCAAATCTTATGCTTCGTGTTACATGATGCATGTACTTCTTTAAAACCACACACTGAACTAAACAAACCTATACATACGCCTTCTTTCGTAAACATGTCATGTGTGTCATTTCACAAAACTTTTCACAATTCTTCTTATGTTATTCTTCGCCTAGCAGAACTTTATACTCTTTGGATAATCAATCAACATCAAATAGAGCTTTATACCCCGTGCTGAAAGGTCCACGGCCCCATAACATAAACTTTATACCCTGTGTTGACAGGTCCATGGCCCCATAACGTAACTTTATACCCTGCGCTAATAGGTCCACGGCCCCATAACGTAACTTTATACCTTGTTATTGATTCACAAGTCATGCTTTTATACACTACTACCGCAGGCGTGACTTGTATACCCTACTATCGACAGCAGCCATAACTTGTCTTTCGGAAACTTTAATCTTCTTTTGCAAACACTTGTTCTTTCATAAAACAAATCTTATTTCGAAATGCAAAGTGCTCATGTCGTGATGCAGAATGCTCATGTTATATCATATCAAACTTGTAAACATGCACACACACTTTACATATCAAGTACAAAGTCTTGAACCTCAAACACACCCTGCTGTATGATTTCATGCCCTTTCATATTGCAAATTCACTACGAATTCATACTTAACCTTACTCATTCACACTTAATGTTTACCACTCAAGTACCCTTCAAAAACACTTGTATTTTATGAACAATGTAAGAGAATAAACGTGTCTCACATACATAGAGCGCTTAATGTGTCAAAAGGGACTTCTAGTACACTTGGAACGCCTTCAAGAGGCGCCTAATGCGGCATAAAGCGCCTATACTAGGCGTTCGAAGTATTTTGGAATGTGTTGTGACACATCGAACGCCTACATAAGGCGCCTTATGTGACATGAAGCGCCTTATGAGGTGTTTGAAGTGTTCTGAAATGTGCTGTGACACATCGAACGCCTACTTTAGGCGCTTAATATGACATTGCCTGCCTAAAGTGGGTATTCAAAGTGTTCTGATGGTTCTCAAAACCTGCAATTCTGCAGTAACTTCCTCTCTCCATCTTCTCCTTTCACTCCCTTTCATCTTAACACCTCAAATTCAACCTTACCACCTGAATCCATCATGCACAACACACAAAAACACAGTTTGATCCTTATATCTATCAGATTGCATCAACCTTAGGCCTTCTAATTTTCACACTTCCGGATATGTTACCCAAACCAAATATTGCAGTAATTTCAACATTCAACCCTTCCAACTTCCTCACATCATTCCAAATCATCTAGAGCACCATTACTAAACATAAGAAACTAATACAAGGCAATGAATTCACCAAAAATGACACTTTAAGGACATTTTTAACAACAATCAGACAAAACATGGCTATTCTCAGAAATAGGCCCAAAAGATCATAGTTTTACTCAATCAACAACAACAGAAATGCGTAATAGAGCAACTAACGCAAACAAAATAATAAATGCAAATGTGTGATCCAATTTTCACTTTATATGAACATAGGGTCTGGTGAATCAAACTTTGTGTAAAGAATACAGAAAGATTACTTGCCTTTGTTTCTAGATAGTCTTACGAGTGTATGACAGAATTTCAGGAAGGATTCGACCTAGGTTGGTTGCTCTTTCTTCTTCTTCTTCTTCTTCCTTTCTTCTTCTTTCTCTCTTTCTTCTTCTTTCTCTCTTTCTTCTCTCTTTTCCTTTCTTCCTTTATCTCCCTCCAGCCGTTTCCCTCTCTCCTTATCTTTCCTGTAACTGACAGTCCCCTCTCTCCCGGGGAGTTATACACAATTGTGTAACCCCTTGTCATTTAGTTGGGGGCAATTTTGGTATTTTGACCCAATTTTCTCAATTTACACTTTTGACTATTTCCCCCTATATTTCATTTAACTAAGCCTCATAAACCTATACAATTAATAAAATTATATTTAAAGTCGTCTTCTAATTATTTAATGTCGGACTCAAAAATTATGGGGTATGATATTCCACCCCTCTTACAAAAAGTTTTGTCCCCGAAACTTACGTACCTTAGTTGAAAAGTTGGGGATACTTCTCCCGCATCTTTTCTTCAAGTTTCCAAGTGGCCTCTCGTTTCGTGTGGTTGCTCCACTGAACCTGCACATAAGGAATCACCCACCTTCTCAACACTTGGTCCTTTCGGTTTATGATCTTCACCGGTATCTCTTCATAAGTAATATCGCGATTGAGTTTCAAAGGTTGTGCTTCGAGCACATAGCTTGGACTCGTCACGTACTTCCTTAAATGTGATACGTGAAATACGTTGTGGACTCGCGCCAATACCGGAGGTAATGCCAGCCTATATAGCAAAGCTCCCACCTTCTCAAGTATCCCGTAAGGACCAATAAAACGGAGCTTAGATTGCCTTTCGCTCCAAACCTGATAATGTCCTTCATAAGTGATACTCTCAAATAAACCTTTTCAGCTACATTAAATTTCAAAGACCGTCACTTGGAATCTGTCCAACTTTTGCTGCTGTCAGAGCCATCTTGAGTCTATCTCGTATGATTTTCACCTTTTCTAGCATCTTCCCGAGTAACTCATGTCCGGTGATGGTCCTCACACTGTCTTCGTCCCACTAAATGGGTGACCTGCACTTCCGTCCATACAACGCTTTGAAGGAAGCCATATCAATTGAACTGTGGTGACTGTTATTATAAGAGAACTCTATTGACTTCACCATTCCATCCCAACTCCCTTTGAAATCTAAAACACAAGCCCTTAGCATGACTTCTACGGTCTGAATAGTCCGCTCAGACTGTCCATAGGTTTGGGAATGATACACTGTAATCAACCTTAATTTTGTACTCATGGTTCTCTGAAATGTTGTCCAGAACTTAGAAGTAAACCGTGGATCTCGATCGGACACTATACTTACTTAAACACCATGCAAGCTGACAATATTCTCCGTATATAGATTTACCAACTTGTCGAGGGACAACTCATTCGAGATGGGTAGAAAATGTGCAAACTTGGTTAATCGATCTATAATGACCCAAATCATGTCATATCAACTTCTCGTCTTTGGTAAACCCGCTATAAAATCCATCGTTATGTGATCCTATTTCCTTTTTAGAATTTCCAATGGCATCAATAATCCACCAGGCCTTTGATGTTTAGCATTGACTTGTTGGAAAACTAGGCATCTCTCGGTGAACTTTGCAATATGTTTTTTCATTCCGGACAACAATAATATTGTTTTAGATCTGGTGCTACCAAGATGTATCGATAACCTTGAGCTGTGAGCTTCTTGCAAAATTTCTTTTCTAAGTTCATCCACATCTGGCACACATAGTCTTCCTCTGAACCATAGGCTCCCGTTCTCATTGGTCTGAAATCCCCTCAACCTGACTATGCTTCAGCTTCTGAGAAATCTCACCTAGATCCTCATCATTCTTCTTAGACTCCTTCGCCCGATCAATCAAGCTCGGGGTGATGGACATTTCTGCCAAGACATTCACTGTGGATTCAATCAAACCAAAACTGAATTCTTCCATTTCTCTTTGTTAGCCTTTCAAGGTTGGCAATGAATGGTCAAGTCGTAGTCTTTCAGCAGTTCCAACCATCTCCGTTGTCTCATGTTTAATTCCTTCTGGGAGAACAAGTACTTTAGGCTCTTATGTTCAGTGAATACCGTGCACTTTTCCTCAAATAAATAATGCCATCTGATCTTCAAAGCAAACACAACTGCTGCGAGATCAAGATCGTGCGTTGGATAATTCTGCTCGTAATGTTTTAGCTGACTCGAGGCATATGCGATAACTTGTTCATGTTGCATCAAAACGTAACCTATAAGTAAGGTATTAGACTAAACTTAATTGGTATACAAATTCATAACCTTATGCTACAGTTTAAGTACATGAACCATTATTCGACGCATCGCTATAGATCACAAACCCATCAGTTCTGGAGGGTTGAGCCAGTACTGGAGCTGTGGTTAGCCTCTTCTTAAGCTCTACGAAGCTTTTCTTGTATTCTGCCGTCCACTCAAAACTTGGACTTCTTTTGGGTAATACGACAGAGGAGTACTACTATTGTGGAGAATCCCTCGAAGAACTTCCGTTAATATCCAGCTAGACCCAAGAAACTTCAGACTTCGGTGATATTAGTGGGTCTAGGCCACTCAGTGATAGCTTCCACCTTCTTCAGATCCACAACAATCCTCTCTTCTGATATCACGTGACCAATAAAGGTCACGCTTCTCAACCAAAACTCACACTTGCTAAATTTGGCGTAAAGTTTTTCTTTCTCAGAATGCCTAGAACGATTCTCAAATGCACCACGTGAGTTGTCAGAAGAATACACCAAGATATCGTCTATGAATACCACCACAAACCTATCAAATTGTTCTCAAAATGCAGTATTCATAAGGTCCATAAAGACTGTAGGGGGATTTGTCAACCCAAATGGCATCACTAAGAACTCAAAGTGGCCAAATATTTCAGTAATTTGATCATTCAACCCTTCCAACGTTCTCACATCATTTCAAATCATCTAGATCACCATTATTAAACATAAGAAACTAATACAAGGCAATGAATTCACTAAAAATGACACTTTAAGGGAACTTTTAACAACAATCAAACAAAACATAGCTATTCTAAGAAATAGGCCCAAAAGATCATAGTTTTGCTCAATCAAAAACAATAGAAATACATAATAGAGCAACTAACATAAACAAAACAAGAAATACAAATGTGTGATCCAATTTTCTCTTTATAATAACATAGGATCTGTTGAATCAAAATTGTATAAAGCGTATAGAAAGATTACTTTCCTTTGTTTATAGGTAGTCTTACGAGTGTATAGTAGAATTTCGGGAAGGATTGGACGTAGGTTGGTCGCTCTTTCTTCTTCTTCTCTCTCTTTCTTCTTTCTTTTCCTTTCTTTCCTTTTCTCCCTCCAGCCGTTTCCCTCTCTCCTTTACTTTCCTGTAACCGACGGTCCCCTCTCTCCTGGGGAGTTATACACAATTGTGTAACTCCCCCATCATTTAGTTGGAGGCAATTTTGGTATTTTGGCGTAATTTTCGCAATTTTCACTTTTTGACTATTTTTCGCCTGTATTTTATTTAACTAATCCTCATAAATCAATACAATTAATAAAATTTTATTTAAATTTTTTTCTAATTATTTAATAACAGACTCAAAAATTACGGGGTATGACAGCCGAAGTATCGATTGATGTCTCACACAATGCTACAGTTTGTCAACAAAGCTACTTCGATCGATCTATGTACGATCGAAGTCACATCGATCAATGTTAGAGGGTATACTTCAACTTTGTATTCAGGGTACATCGGTCGATCGAAGTCATCTATCTATGTGACATCGATCGGTCGATGTGATCGATCTATGTCAACGGAATACTCAGCTTTATTTTCAAGACACGTGACAAGTTATTCTTATCCACCTACATTCTTCTTTCCATTACCTTAACAAACTATTATAACAATCCCTACTTAATTTGTAAAGCAATTTATCACATTTCTTGTATCTAAGAAGTACCTTTTGATTTGAAGCTCTTATTCATATACCACTACAAAATTCTAACAAAATCTTAATAGCACGAGTGCCTTGAATCAGATTCCTATATGTTGGAACCAGAAATGTTATACACATGAAACCACATTCTCCCTAGAAGTTCATCTTAAACCGCACTTTATCACCTTATGCTTTCCCTAGTATTCACGAACATTTCAAGATTATTGTTTTTCAAAGCGGCACCACTTTGCATGTTCATATAGGTGAAGATTAAGATAGTTCCTCTTAATCATTCGTTAAGAGTGGTTTAATACTCACCCTCCTTAACACTAATATTCCAATTCTTTAAAGATCAATACAGTGTAGGTTGATTATTTAAAGATCAATCTTGGTGATTTAATCCCTCATTTGGTGACTTGTTGTTACCCATTGAATCTTTGACCAGTCGTGTGCTAGGAAAGGTTGATTTCCATCACAAGTGAACTTACACCATATGTCTTAATCCCATCCCTAAGGGTGTACTTTGTACCAAGTCTTTTGAAAGACTCTTAGTCAACAGATCCGCTAGGTTATTGCAGATATATGCAATGGCAATTAGACTATCCGTTATTAATTGCCTAACATAATCATGCCGAAGGCCGACATGTCTAGATTTTCTGTTATAGATTTTACTATAAGCTCTAGACATCGTGATTGGCTATCACAGTGTAAGGAAATGGTTGGCATCGGTTGTGTCCATAACTATATATCCAACGATAAATTTCTCAGTCATTCTTCTTCCTTACCTGCAGATCCCGACGCTATGAATTCGGATTCCACGGTGGAGTGTTATACAAGTCTGTTTCTTTGAAACCCAAGAAAGCACACCACCACCTAACGTAAACACCCAACCCGTAGTAGATTTGTTATCACCAACACTAATCATCCAACAAGCATCAGTATCACCTTCCAACAGAGAGGGAAAATTATTATAATGTAATCCGTAATTCATATTCCTTTTTAAGTACCCCAAGTACTCTCCGGATTGCCTTCCAATGGTCCATACTAGGATTACTAGTATACCTTGATAATTTACACACCGCAAAGGCAATATCCGATCTAGTGCAATATGTAGCATACATTAAACTACCAATTGCACTAGTATATTCACGTTGAGCTACCGCTCTATCGGTATGTCCAGTCAATTTGTATGAGGCATCATATGGTGTGTTTGCTTCTTTGATCTCCAAGTGTTTGAACTTATTCAACACTTTACTTATATAATGAGATTGACAAAGAGCAAAACCCCCACTGTATTTGGACACTTTAATCCCTAAGATAGTATCTACCTCACCCAAATATTTCATTTGGAATTGTGAAGTTAAATACTACTTAGTTTCATTTACTCCTCCATATTACTGCTAACAGTTAGCATGTCATCTACGTACAAACAAAAAAAACACTATATGTGTCTGTAAACTTGGAATATAGACACTTATCAGCACTACTATACCAGAAACCATTTCTCAAAATTGTAGTGTCAAACTTTTCATGCCATTGTTTTGGTGCTTGTTTCAGTCCATACAATAACCTTAGCAATTTGCACACTTTGTGCTTATTATCCGGTAGAACAAAACCTTCCGATTGTTCCATGTAGAATTCTTCGTCTAAATCACCATTGAGAAATACAATCTTGACATCCATTTGATGAACAAACAGATTATTTATGGATGCTAAAGCTATCAAAACACTAATGGACGTTATTCTCGCAACCGGAGCATAAGTATCAAAATAGTCTATCCCTTCTCTGTCTAAAACCTTTGGCAACCAATCTAGCCTTGAAAGTTTGAATTAAACCAACTGTATTAAAATTCCTTCTAAATACCCATTAACATCCAATAGCTTTGGAACTCGGAGGCAAATCAGTGAGAATCCACATATTGTTAGACAATAACTAACTCATCTCATCATCAATTGCTTCCTTCCAAAATGATGCATCTCTCGATTTCATTGCCTCCTTATAGGATTTTGGATCATCTTCAACAATTAGTACAATTGGAATTTGGTTAAATATCATTGTGCTATTACCTTTAACTAAGAAAGTAATGGATTGTGAAGAAATGAAATCAGGATGTAAATGCTTTTCTTTTCTAGCTCATTGACTTCTCCTAACCTCAGTTGGAGAACTCGGATTTTGTTCACAATAGAGGGAGCATTAGAGAAATCTCCAGTTATAGGTTCATTCAAATTTCCACTTGTTGAATCTTGATTTGAATCCGTTCTTAAGAATTTATTCTCAAGAAATTTCAACATCACTAGATTCAACAACCACATTGGATTCTCTGTCTAGAATCGTATATGCTTTAAAGTTTTAAGCATATCTAATAAAAACACCTTTGGGAGCTCTTGGCCTGGCTTAGTTTTTTGGATCCAGAACTCTATAATAGGCTAGATAACCCCAAACTCTAAGATAAATTAGAACTGGTTTTCGTTTCTTCCATATTTCATATGGAGAAACATTAAACTTCTCAGAGAGAATTCTATTATGCATATGACAAGCCGTCAACAGGGCTTCTCCTTACAAATTCTTTGGCAAATCAAAGCTTAATAACATTGCATCTAACATGTCAACTAAACTATTATTCGTTCTTTCATCCAAACTATTTTGTTGCGGTGTATAAGGTGCAATTTTCTAGCATATGATACCATTCTCCTCATAGAATTGATTAAATTCAATAGTGAAGTATTCACCATCACACTCACTTCTTAGAACTTTTATTTTCAATCGCGACAGATTTTCAACTTTCATTTTGTAAACTTTGAACATGTTAAAAACTTCATCTCATGCCATAGAAAATATACATATGTATATCTGGAGGCATCATCAATGAAAGTTATGAAATATCAATTTTCACCTTGGGTCAAAACTCCATTCAATTTGCAAATGTCCGAATAAACAAGTTCTAAGAGTTCTCTTTTTCTTTCCATTTTTGGAAATGGTTTCTTTGTCATTTTTGCTTGTATGCAAATCTCACATGTTTTTTCATTTTCATTTTTATAAGAAATTAAGACACGATTAGACATAAATATAATAGTTGCACTACTTACATATGCAAGTCTATCATGCAACAACGAAAAAAAGAATCAACAGAGCAAGCACAAGCCGCATGATTTTTATTGATACTCGACTTAAACTTCCCGTCTCAAGAATAACCCTTGCCAACAAAGATTCTATTTTTAGACGTTATAATTTTGTCCCCCTCCATCATATTCTTGAACCCGTTTTTACAGACTAAGTTTGCATATATGAGATTTTTAGAAATCTCGGGTACATATAGAACATTGACTAATAACAACTTCTTTCCAGAAGTAATGTCTAACTCTATACTAACTTTTCCAAAGACTTTTATGGTGCTGTACTTTCCCATTCGAACTTGTTGGCTATTGTCCACATTATGATAGGTCTTGAATCGATCATTTGTTGCATACATACACTGTTGTACCCAAATCAAACCACCAATCATTTGTGATTTCGTTCATAGCCATATGCAGCTCGGTCACCATGCCAACAAAAAACTAGAGACCATTGCAACCAGTTTATCGGTTCCACTGCCTTCCATATTCGCATTGTTGACATTTTGGGAACTACCACTCTGTTTCTGCTTCTTTCTAAACCAACAGTCCGTTTTGAGGTGTCCTTTCTTGCAACAATTATATCACCTTTTTCCGTTCTTGGAATTTTCTGTCTTGTCTGCGGGTTCAGACGATTCGGAGTTCCTTCTCTTGTTTTCACTCCAACTCTCTGTTTTCCCTTTTGACATGATGCACTCTCGTGAATCTTCCAAAACATGCCATTTGATGAGACTTCTAGTCTCCTTTTCTATTCGCAAATGTTTCTGAAGTTGCTCTAGGGAAAAGGATAGTCGAGTGCAGTAACTTTTCCTGTAGTCATTCCAACTAGGAGGAAGTTTAGCAATTATCCCTCCTACTTGCAATGCCTCATAAACTTCCATACCCAACTCCTTAAGTTTGGAAACAATGACATGCAACTCATGCACTTTGTCTATATTTGAAATTTTTTCAATCATTTTAAAATTAAAATACTTCATCACCTGAAATTTGTCTGTGCCATGTTTCTCGTTGTTGTATTTGAACTCCAAGGCATTCCATATCTCCTTCGGTGATGTTTTAGATGTGAACAGATCGTAAATAAGATCTGACAGATTGTTGAGGATATGCCCCCAACATAGTACCTCATCCTCTTGCCTCTTTCTCCAGGCGGCTTTCACCGCCTCGAATCTTCCTCTCGTGGGGTCGACATCTCCTTCAAATTTGGGTCTAGACAGTACCCAAATTGTAAAGCGGTCATCAAGAACATCATCTTATCTTTCCACCGCAGGAAATTCATGCCATCAAATCGATCTAGCTTCATGCTCTCCTGGTTCAAAAATGTCTTTGAATCCATCTTCATAAATATCCCTTACGATTGTTAGAAGTTGGAAACAAAAATAG
>AP025044.1:10980936-11004043 GCA_036186865.1 Eustoma russellianum | reverse complement strand
GTTTTGTTTTGTCGCAGACGATTCAGGGTATGATAACCCATGGGTTGGAGAAGATTCAGAGTGCGGTCAGTGGGACTCGTAGAGACTGTTTGGAGATAGACGATCAAGAAATAGAGAAGTTTATTTTATTTATTATTTCATTTGAGGACTTAGCTTAGGGATTTTATTTTACGAACTTTACGATGTCGTTTAGGAGATTCTGACTTGATGTTGACTTTATATGATTTTTGGGATTTTACTTTCGATTTAGGGTTTTGAGTTGATTTATTTTGCTTCCGCAATCGAATACTCTGTCGTTTTGATCAGTGCAAGGATTCGTACAGACGCCTTGTATATCCCTCAGTGGAATACGGCTGGCGTACCGGTTCTGACCCTAGGGTTCGGGACGGGGCGCTACAGGTGGTATCAGAGAGCAGGCTCTAGATCTACTGCGGAACGTAGAATTAAGAAATGATCTTAGACGTAAGAGATGACTATAGACTTAAGTTTCGATCGTAGATGTAAGTTGATCTTAGACTAAGTTTGATTCTAGACATAAGCTGTGAATTGAGACTAAGTTTGATTCTAGACATAAGCTATGATCTGAGACTAAGTTTGATCTTAGAATAGGTTTGATTTAGACTAAGTGATGATCGGACTGGGGCATGGTTGGGTTCTATTTTCGTTTATGTGTATTTGACTGTTTGCTATTTCTTAAGTTTAATTATATATTTTCTGAAATGCCCTTGACCAAAAGCTGAAAAATTTCCTTGTCGTAGCAAACATGCTGCCGATAAGAGAAAGGTAGGAATGACACTAGGAAACGCTCTGAGAATGGGGGTCCACCACAGGTCGTGCTTCCCCAGACCCTGACCGACGCACTACGGGTCATGGCCCAAGCTATGGCGCAACTACATCAGCAGCCACAGGCTCCACCACCACCGCACTCGGACTTGAGACTCTTCTAAAACGGATGTAGAGGAGTGGTGGTGCAGCACAATTGACACCGCCAATCATTTGGATCTAATTTCGGAATGAGTTCAAGAGGTATTACGTGATGACAGTACAATCTTCAGAGCATGGCTCTAGATCCACGGGCGGAAATGTAGAATTAGGTCATGATCTTAGAAAATAGGGTACGATTTTGCCTCTAAGTTTTAATTTTAGACATAAGTGATGATTTGAACATAAGCGATGATCATGGGCATAGGTACTGATCTCTGTTATAAGTAATGATCCTGAACATAATTTACGATCTTAGACATAAGTAACGATCTCGATTAAGAGTTGACTCTAGATATGAGTACTGATGTAGTAACAAGTGTTGATTATGTTCTAATTACGATTTGGAAATAAGACGTGATCTTAGACTTAAGAAATGATGATGCTAAGAGCGATCCTAGAAATAAGTTATGATCTTAAACTTAAGAAGTCGATCGGTTCTAAACACATATACCTAGGATATCCCATACAATTCACCCTTATTTAAGGTTGATCATAACCCTCTAAGCTGTGATCTTAGTAACACTAGTTGAATACTATATAATTGATTTGAATGAATTACAATGTTAACCAGAATACCCTACTAAAAACGTTAGTTGATATATTAATGGGCCA
This sequence comes from Eustoma russellianum, assembly GCA_036186865.1. Lineage (NCBI taxonomy): Eukaryota > Viridiplantae > Streptophyta > Magnoliopsida > Gentianales > Gentianaceae > Eustoma > Eustoma russellianum. Next base: position 11,002,447 of record AP025044.1, on the reverse strand, counting down.
GGCAGTAACTCGGGCTGCCTTACCATAAATGCAACATGATACTCGGTACCATTAGGGCGAAGTAAAGCGGCTCCATATCCCTACTTGGACGATAACATCAGTGCAGGCTTAAGTCTAAGTTGGGACCATAGCGACTAAGAAATGAAATATAATAGTATGATAAATACTAAGAGATGATCTATAGTAGAATGATAGAAACTAAATAAAATTAGCGCTATAATCAGTATAGTTAAGGATATTGTACAAAGGAATTTATAGTCTAGGGTTAAGATGTTGAATGTAGGGTAATCAAAATAGGTCGACAATATTAGTTTTATTAGAGGTATTGAACAATAGCGACATGCGAGAATCGATTATAGTATGTGCATTGGAATACCATATCATTACAAAATTGTGGGTTAAGTGTTGACATCGAAATATTGGCTTGAATCTAGTGGGCTTGAATTGAAATAGAGTAAGCATGGACCAGTAGTGGTTGCTTGTTCAGGTGAGATTTAACTAGGATAATTAGCGGTCCAAAGTAAAGAAATACAGTGGATCAGTATGGCGAGCGAAAGCATGGTGAGTTAGAACACCTTAAGTCGATAAATATTTAGTGTGTCATGCTAGGATTGGGCAATTTAAGTTAGAGATTTTATCATAGTAGCCGAAGGTTAGACCTATAAGAAACGATACATAGACAGATTGTTCTTTTGAAAATAAGGATGGATTGTAGAAATTATACGAAATATTCGACTATTATTTCTCTAGCAGATAAATATTTTATATAAGCACGTACACCGAGTTATGTCTATATTTTACATGGACTTCAAAAGGCATTTTATTTTCGAAAATACCTCATTAAGTCTCATTTCTTTATATAGTCTACTAAACTTTACGAGGCTAATGTTTTTTTTCGTACTTGTAAATCAGTATAATAAAAATTTCAATTCTTTTGACGACCTTGAAAAGGGGAAAACTTTTAAAATATTGATGTTTACGCAAAAAAAACGATGTGTTTCTTACCGAATATTTCCAATTTCTGTTTTTGTTACATCTATTTTTTTAGTCAAAATTAATTTAATTTGACGACTATCGACATCGCAAGCAGTTTAACCGTTTAAATGTTTTCGAAGTTATTTACCCGCTTGCGATGAACTTAACTTTTGTGGCAAAAAAAAGTAGCTTTTGTAAATATATACCTGTTTTTGAAAACGGAAGGTATCGTATTCAAGTCGTTTCATAAAACCTTACATTATTAAGTTTTCAACTGTTTTGACGCAATTTTACCAAAATGCCTTGCGAACAAGTTATATTATTGTTTCAAAATGGTCATTTGAGATATCGCGTTACGAAAACAAATCTATGATACTTTAGGTTTTGTGTTTACAAAAAGTAGAAGGCTTAGTATTTTAAATAGTAGAAGCTATATTCGAAATTATAGCTACGTAAGTTACTTTTCTTTTAAGTTGAAGAAAAATAGGACCATACACATATTTCGTATACTAGGCTGCTGACAATATCTCTGAGAAATTAAGAGCATGATCATAGAGATAGTTCGTAAGTATACAAGAACTGATTCTAAAGACTTGGTTGTATTAAGGAAGGGTAACGGATACCATATTGGGCATACACAAAGGATGTTAGTATGGTTAATTATCTAGGAGATGAATCATAGGTGATAAGTTTAAGAATCCGGTATTGTAGATTGCAATAAGTTGAATGATACATGTCAAGTGGTATAAGCGGGAGTTTGTAAGCACTAATTATAGAGAATTAAGTAAGGATTGAACCCTATGAGGACTAGATCATCTTGTAAGATGTTAGTGATGACTAAATTAAATCGTACTAGAGTACAACGTATTCCGAAAATTACATACAGCTATAGGGATGAGTCTTGTGAACAAGGCGTTAAGTTAAAGATTGTAATACCCCTAAGAACTGATTTTAGAGGGTTGGTCATGGTAGCAAATATAAGTACGATATAGACTGACGATTAAGTCATGAAGCCAGTATATTGACGATACTCTTAAGGTTGATTCGAGAACTATAGAAAGAATAGGTTACGATCTATTAGACGGAGGACAATGGATTTAAAGATTACATTGTATACATACACACTGAATGATTTGAGGACTTAATCGGGTATCGATGAAGTGAAATGGTGAACATATCAGAATATGCAAGGGATACTAAGTTCGGTAATGAATTATGTAGGACTATACTAAGTTACCGATTACGTAACACGCAAGTTTCGAGGACGAAACTTTTTGTAAGGGGGAGAGAATGTTATATCCCATTTTTTTAAAGGGGCAAAAGAGTCATTGGGGTCTAATTAATTAGAAAACCTAATTTGATTATCAAATTTTACCTAAACCCTAATCAAATTTCTATTTAAACCACGCTTAGACTTCTCCTCCTCCCCTCACTAGACGTGCGCCGCACAGATAAGAGAAGCAGCGACGCTTCTTGCTTCCAATCAGGGCCGCCTCTTTTAGGAGAAATACCACCATTTGATCACACTCTTCAACGCGTATCGATTATCAGGTAGGTGCCTCCTTAACATCCGTTTAATGTAATAGCAGTAGCCCTTTAATTTCTTATAAAAACGAGATCGTGCATCAGTATTTGTTATTGTATAGATGTTTGATTATTGATTATACGTATATGTGGGGAATTGTATGTCCGTATATATGTACGAGGCTATTTTCGTATGAAACTCAAAGAAAGATTCGATTTTTGATTTGCGTGTGACTACCGGAATCGTAGGAATGAGCGTTTGTACCTGCGGCGCATGGCCGGTGGTGGTGGGCTATGACCACGTGCTGCCGGATGGAGGAATAAGGGGAGGGGAGCGGACTGACGGGGGGCTGGTTTGGGGGGCGATTTAGAGGGAGGGGGCGGCTGAAAGGGTTGCTGAGAGGGTGGTTGCGGCTGGAGGGTGGAGGGTGCGCAGGGCGGGGGTGCGCAGGGGGGTGCACGAGGGGGTGGGAAGCCAGGTGAGGGAGCGGGGGTGGGGGCTGAGGGATGTCGGGAGGGGGAATTTGGAACGAAATAGAAAAGGGGGAGTTGGGAATCGCAGAAGAAGCTGGACGCAGGAAGGTAAGAAAAAAAAAGAAAAAGAAAAAGAAAAAGAAAAGAAAAAGAATAAAGGAATGAATAATAAAATAAATAGAAAAAGAAAAAGGAATTGAAAGGGGGGTTTCGAAGGAAGCTGAAGCAAAAGGGAAAAAGAATGAGAAAAAAAAAGGAAAAAGGAAGAAGGAAAGTAAAAGAAGATTCTGTGTATGATTTCTGTGCATTCATGCATCACGAGACATTGCATATATGTTATGTTCTGTTCCGTTCCGTTCTGTTCTGTTAGGATATGCGAGACGTAAGTCGCATATCTGATCTGTTCCGTTCCGTTCTGTTCTGTTCCGTTCCGTTCTGTTAGGACACGGGGTCATGCATTGCACGATTAGATGAATGTTTTTGAGAAGGTAGATTTATCATGCATCACGTATGTGACATTGCATTTCACGCTCATTCTGCATGATTATGTGCTTGATTGTTTTAAGAAGTTCTGACCGTTATACGTTGTTTTAAAAAGTTCTGACCGTTATATGTGTTTGCGAAAACGTGGACAGTCTATTTTCGTATCGACGTACTTATATGTATTTCACTACTGTCCTAGCATGTATGATCTCACTGGGCCGATGCAGGCAGGGTACCTACTGAGTGACGTTTTTGTCGCTCACACCGTTCGTTTTGTTTTGTCGCAGACGATTCAGGGTATGATAACCCATGGGTTGGAGAAGATTCAGAGTGCGGTCAGTGGGACTCGTAGAGACTGTTTGGAGATAGACGATCAAGAAATAGAGAAGTTTATTTTATTTATTATTTCATTTGAGGACTTAGCTTAGGGATTTTATTTTACGAACTTTACGATGTCGTTTAGGAGATTCTGACTTGATGTTGACTTTATATGATTTTGGGGATTTTACTTTCGATTTAGGGTTTTGAGTTGATTTATTTTGCTTCCGCAATCGAATACTCTGTCGTTTTGATCAGTGCAAGGATTCATACAGACGCCTTGTATAACCCTCAGTGGAATACGGCGGGCGTACCGGTTCTGACCCTAGGGTTCGGGACGGGGCGCTACAGGACTTATCTCCCACCTCATATACCAGGCTCTTTTGGCCGATGTTCTACTAATAAATACTACTTTACCTCTAAAAAGAATTATTTTTTGGCAACTACTTCCGTTAATTAACTGTCACAATATTTCCAAAGGAAAAAAAATAAGAAATAACATAGAAAGTTATTAAGAAGAAGAAATCGACAATAAAATATAAAGGAAAAGACAAGGTTATATGATGATACCATGGCTATTTAAAATAATAAGCTATTTGTCGTAGGAAAAACATCCATATTTCCCCTCCCCCTCCTGTTAATTTTGATGTACCCCCTCATGTAATTAATTTGGATCCGGGTTGTTCGGATCAAGGACTGGTACGTGAAAACTTGTATAATACTTGTCCTACTGCTGCCTCTCTGGACTGCCTTCATGACAGGCTGGAATCACTTATATCGGCTCTTGCGGGGATCCCAAAGTTCAACATTGAAGATCTCAAGAAATCTGGTTACTCTCCCAATAGGCTACAAAACATTGAAGACCACTTGGTAATGCTCCGTTCCTTGCAATCATTATCTTATGATGCTTACCATATTCAGAAATTAAACGATGTTATGAATGGTTCTATGGACTCGACTGAGGTATTGGACCGGGCAGCTGATTTTGAGGATGGTTGGTTTCGGTCCAATGGAAAGAAAAAGGGCAGGAGAAATCCTAGGAAAAACAAATCCCCCCTAATATAATGATTATTTCCGCATGGAATCTGAGGGGTTGCAATGGCCTCCTCAAGCATAAGGGCATGTTGCATTTTGTGAGGTCCAACAACATCGACGTTATGGCGGTGTTGGAGACCAAATTGAATAACACTATGTTATCTAGGCTATTAGGCGCATCTTTTACCCACTGGCATTCTGTTCACAATTTTGACTTCCATCCGGGTAAGAGGATTCTTTTACTTTGGAATCCTGTGAAAGTTAAGGTGGAGATGCTTACCATGGATGCCCAGATGATTTACTGCCGTATTACATGCTTGACCACTGCTTTATCATTTTATAGTACTTTTGTCTATGCTTACAATTCACTAGTGGATCGTAGGCCATTATGGAGCAACTTGTTGCAGCAATCTATCGTTACGTATGAACCCTGGGTTGTCCTTGGTGATTTTAACTGTATCCTATCGGATGAGGAAAGGGTGGGGGGGAATCCTGTCTCCTTTTACCAACTATCTGACCAATTAGACTGTTTTGCCCAATCTGGTTTGTTGGATATCCGTTTTACTGGCATGTTATACACCTGGGAGGAACGTGGCGTTAGGTCCAAGTTGGATCGGATCTTGTGCAATGGTTCCTTTCTGGAATCATTCCCGCACGCCACTATTCATTTTCCCCCATCAGGCTGTCTTACTGATCACTCCCCTGGTCTTCTTAACCTCGATCATCATACAAATCACTTGGCTAAATCCTCTTTCAAATACTCTAACATGTGGCCTTCTGCCCCTGAATTTAAAGACGTTGTGTCCAATATCTGGAATCCGTGTCTTCCTGGCACACAACAATTTGTTCTGTGCAAAAACCTTAAAATCCTTAAGCAGCCCTTAAGGTCTCTCAACATTAAACAATTTTCCCATATTTCCTCTCGTGTTGATAGAGCAATTAAGGATCTGGAAGATTGCCAGATTGATCCACCCACGCATCTTCCAGATTGGCCCTCTATTCTTGCTAGTAAAAAGCGTGCTACTAAGCACTTGATGGAATGTGAAAGAAGATACTTCGCTCAGCTTGCTAAAGGGTCATATATTCATCTAAGTGATAGGAACTCCAAATTCTTTCATTCAATCTTAAGAAGGAACAAAGCCAAAGCCTTCATCCCAACCATCAGTATGCCTGATGGATCATTCACTAATAGTATCTCACAAGTTGGACAACAACTTGTGATTTACTATCAGCAACTCCTTGGCTCTGAGCAAGAATGCCCTCTTCCTTCCCAAGACATTCTTGACCTCGGGCCAAAACTTTCTGCCCTGGCGGCCTCTGATCTTATTAAGCCTATCTCTGACCTTGAAATCAAAAAAGCCTTATTTTCCATTGGGAAGGATAAAGCCCCGGGTCCGGATGGTTATTCTTCTGGTTTCTTCATCTCTGCTTGGGACACTGTTGGAAACTCTGTCCTCAATGCTGTTCATGAATTTTTTAGAAATAGCCTCCTCTTTAGGCAGCTCAATCATGCTGACATTATCCTTATTCCTAAGTCAGATAACATCTCTAAGGTGGAGGACTATCGGCCTATTTCCTGCTGTAATGTCATTTACAAAACTATTTCCAAGGTTATGGTTAATAGGCTTACCCCTGTTCTGAACCAAGTTATGGATTGTGCCCAAACTGGGTTCCTCAAGGGGCGATCCATGGTCGAAAATATCTTCTTGGTTCAGGAATTAATTAGGTAATATCAAAGGAAAAGAACCTCCCGAAAATGTATGCTTAAGGCTGATATTAGGAAGGCTTTTGACTCTCTAAACTGGAACTTCCTTTTCTCGGTCCTTCTTGGACTTGGGTTCCCTCAAACTTTTGTCTGTTGGATTAGGCAGTGTGTTTCTACTGCTTCCTATTCTATCCTGGTAAATGGTTCGCCTTATGGCCACTTTCAAGGCAAACGTGGTCTTAGGCAAGGTGACCCTTTGTCCCCCTTTCTATTCATCTTAGCTATGAAATACTTCTCAGGCTCCCTAAAACAACTGCACTGGGACCCTGAATTCTCTTTTCATCCAAAATGCAATGACCTTTTAATTACACATCCTTGCTTTGCTGATGACCTTGTCATCTTTGCTAAAGCTAATGAATCCTCTCTTAGGAAAATCATGGATAAACTTCATGACTTTGGTGAACGTTCAGGGTTGTTCGCTAACCTTCAAAAGTCGAACATATTCTTAGCTGGCATACAGGACACCTCCCTTCTCCTAGAGATTACAGGCTTCAGTTTAGGTTCCATGCCCTTTCGTTACCTTGGCATTCCTATAGCTGGTTACAAACTTCAGACTAGACATTACTCTGCGTACATTTCCAAGCTTCTTCAAAAGGTTAATCTTTGGAAAACATCTTCTCTCTCTTATGCTGGTAGACTTGAGCTTATCAAAACTATTTTTCAGGGCATTCACTGTTTTTGGTTGAGTGCTCTTCCCATCCCATGCGCGGTCTTTGATCAAGTTAATCGCATATGCATGCACTTCCTATGGGGTAAATCTAATCGTGGAAATAAAAGGGCTCTTGTGAGTTGGAAGAGTGTTTGCCTTCCCAGGAAGGAGGGGGGCCTTGGTATTTTTCATCTTAAGACTTGGAATTCCGCTCTCGTCTGTAAATGCCTATGGAACCTTCATAGAAAAAAAGATTCACTTTGGGTCAAATGGATTAATCATAGGTACAAAGTCTATAACACTCTGTGGACCAGGAGTGTTATGCATTCTGACTCTCCTCTCTTGAAAAAATTACTCCATATCAGAGACTCTCTGGTCCGTGGCGTTGACTCCATCACTGGAGCCCATGTTATTCTTCAGAATTGGGTTGTTGATGGCAATCTCCTCCCCGGTATGGCTTATGACTTTTTTCGGCCTAAGGGGGAATGTGTTCCTTGGGCAAAAATTGTTTGGGACCCCATCATTACTCCAAAACATGCTTTTATCTTTTGGCTTGTCTCTTTAGGCAAGCTGCAATCTAAGGACCGTATGCCATTTGTTTTGGATTCAACCTGTTCCTTATGTGGGGCTTCCATAGAAACTATCAGACACCTTTTCTTTGAATGTCGTACATCCAACTTGGTATGGGCGGGGGTTACCAATTGGGCTGGCATGCCTCCAAATCTTAGGAATCTTACTAGACTCCTCGCTTGGGCCGAAAAGAAGTTAAAAACAAAACACCCAGGTACAAAGCCGTAAAGATCACGATTGCTGCAACAATTTATTTCATTTGGCAAGGTAGAAACAAAGTACTATTTGATGATATTGCCTTTCTGCCCTCGGATGTTGCGGATAGAGTTTATACCGATGTCTTCAGAGTTATGCAAAAGACGTACCCTCATTAGTTCTGGCACTATTACGACTGTTATCGGTTGAGGCATTGGCTATTGTACCGGTTACATCCGTGGTTTGACTGCATTGACTGATGTATTGACTAGTTATGATAGCGCTCTTCTTCTAGATTAATAGATATTTTGGCGATCTCAGCCAGCATATTGGTTGTGGTTGCAATACTTCTTTTGTACAGGGATTTTGTGGTCGCAGTATTCTGCTTCACGAAGTCATTCTTGTAAATTTGCATTAGACGCATTGCTGCCTGTTGCTTTGCTCTAGGTCTATTGTACGGGTGACATCCCCCATTTAGGTGCATTTTTGATGGGCTTTGGTATAAGTCATGGCCAATTCTGGGTTTATGTTATTTGCATTTTCCCCCAAAAAAAAATAATAAGCTATTTGGTTATGTAATTGACAAATAAAAAATAAAGGCCAATAATGCCATTTTAGCAAAAAGTTATTAAAAGTGTTTTGTCTCAATAAAAAATGCGCTGTCTATATTAATTTTTTGAATAATTTCTTATATATTGACGTAATTACAGTTTTGCACGTGGTTGAACAATGACAACAACAACCACAACATTACCTTATTGTCTTAGAGGCTCCCGGTAGAATATGGGGGATTCAGATGTATCTGGATTTTCCAAGCTCTCGATTTAATGCAGGAGTGGTCTGAGCTTTAGGACCAACAAGTTTACCAAACTTCGACAATCGATATAAAAACGCCGGGTCTTATGCTTAACCATTTTCGTGACCGGTTGTTGCCAAAATTATGGCGTTTCCTTAAATATTTTTTTAACACTGTAATAAAAGATACATAATCATGAAACAGAAATAGTCCTCCCATCAACTTATACAATATAACAGTAGAACAAGATAAGAAAGTATCGTTTTTTCGTAAAAGGCAATTTCAATCTTTTATGTACAAACCTTGTAGTATTTTATAGAATATAACAGTAAAACCTACCAGACCTTTGGTGAATTTACTGCGACATATCATGTCCCTCTACGAATGTTGAAGACAGTATCAGCAGTAGCAAGCATGAGGAAGCAGTTGAAGGTGGTTGAAGTGTGGATCATGATCCATGTCAAGTTGATGGATGATCGTTGGATCAATGTAGAAATCAACCATTAAGTTGTTTGGAAGTTGTGATTGTTTCTTAGATGGGTTAAACACTGAGAGGTTCACGGTGCCAGCGAGAAAAGGGGAGGGACTAGTGCGCAGATGATAAGGAAGAAGAAGGTGTTAAGCGGGAAGGCAGTTTAAGAGGGTGAAAAAACCATTATTCCCCTACAGATACGTTTTAAGTTCTTGAAGGACAATTTTGTCTTTTCACGTTGTTTTCTTCCTTATAACATTCAGCAGTTTGGTGTTGTAACAGGAAGTTGATTTTCCAGAACTTGAAAATCAATACATCAAATAATCCTCTCCCAATTCGTTCTTGCTCTCCCCCTTATTGTGTTCTTCTTTGACTTCGTTTGATTAGCTTATTTAGGTTTGTTAATTTGATTGCAAATCAAGTTTTCCACATGGTATCAGAATATATTTGATAAACTTTGGCATATGTATGGCTTCGAACAATAACCATGCTCCCTCGACTTCTAATTCTCTTGATCATCATCGTGTGATGACTGATCCTTCAGAAGATCCATACTATATACATCCAAGCGATAGTCCAGCAATGGTTCTGATGCAACCATTGCTTGAAGGTAGCAATTATCATAGCTGGAGTAGAGCAGCGGACGTGCGTTGGAGGCTAAAAATAAGGTTTGGTTTGTGGATGGAGCCATTCCTAAACCAGTAGAAGGTGCAAGGAGATACAATGCCTGGTTGAAGATTAACAATATGGTGGCTTCATGGCTCGTTAATTCCTTAGCCACTAGCATAGCACAGAGTGTTACATGGATAGATATAGCAGTAGATATATGGAGTGACTTGAAATTCAAATATGGGAGTGCAGATGCATTCAAATTGTCAGATTTGCAAGAGGAATTTTACGGAATAAGGCAAGATAATATTTATGTAACTGACTGTTACACCAAATTAAAGGCAGTATGGGATGAATTGTGAGTTTTGAGATGTGTGCCAGTTGTGCTTGCTAAGGTGTGCCTAGTTAAGTTTAACAAGTTCTTGGAAAATGATTGTGTGATCAAGTTTTTAAAAAGTCTTAGTGAAGAATTTGAAGCTATTAAATTTCAAGTCCTGTTGCCTACACTTTTACCTGATTAAGTCAGTCTTTTCTATGGCTGTGAAACCTGAAAGGAAGCTTGCTTATACAGCAGGATCAAGTCATTTGTCAATAATCCCTCAACAGTTATGAATGTGAATTCTACATCTAGATTTAATTCCTTTGTACCAAGACCTAGTCGCCTTGGTATAGTGGGTTTTCAGAGGCCTTTTGGAAGAGGATACAAGAGGGATGGTGGTAGGTTTGGATCAAGTGGTGCTAGGGTATCATTTTGTACTCATTGTAATGTGGCAGGACACACAATAGATAGGTGTTACAAGAAACATGGATATCCTCCTGGGTTTAAATCAAGGGCACAGGAAAATATGGTGAGTAGAGGTTTTGGTGACACTAGTGGCACACAACAGTTTTGTGAGACAGGGAGCCAAGGAAATTATGAAGTTTATGATGCTTATGAAGGGTATGATCAGGAGCATTCTACTCCTCATGCTCACTTGCAACAAGGCCTGACACAAGAGCAATATGCTCAGCTTGTTAGTTTGCTGCAAGAGAGACAAGAGAAAGGTAGCAAATCTGTTCCAGAGGTTAACATTAGCAATGACACACCTCATGCCATAATGTTAGCTCAGAAGACTGCCGTGGAAGGTAATTTATCAGGTAACCTATATGCTCAAAAATGAAGTACATGGATTTTGGATTCTAGAGCTAGAGATCATGTTTGCTCATTCCTCGAGTTGTTTGATTCTTTTTATCCTATTGCCTCTCTTTGTATTAGATTGCCAGACAAAATTTATGCCCCTATAACACATATTGGAACTGTAGCAACCCATCCCAAGCCCAAGTACTCGAAACGACTCACCCGCTATATCTTACTAAGAAGAATATAAGGCGTCGATACAATTTAATTACACGTCATCAAAATAATGCAAATCGATATCAGTGGAAACATTATGACCTAAAAACCCTCGATAAAATAATCAGCATCATTATACAATGTCTATGGAATTCTAAATCGATGCAATGGTCAAATGTATATTAACACTAAACTCCAATACATAAACCTCGAATATCGAAATAACTGCCTCCACTAAATCCTTGAGAATCTCATTCGAATGTCCTCAGTCTCGAAATCTCCTGCCCTGATCTTTCATTGTCTGCTAACTACTTTACCTGTCTATCTGCAAAACTTATTGGTTGAGGGGGGTGAGTGACATACATCGCCCGCAAGTAGTCCGAATATATTTACTACGGGATCATACACGGAGAAGCAGGTGTAAAGAAAATATATAAATAACATAATATAAAATAGCGTGCTTCTCTTTGCAAATAAATTTACCTTTTCGCCTTTCCTATACAATCAAACACGTACATCACACGCACTAAGTCATCGCACACATAAGCCAGTACAATCAAAAACCGTGATGCAGCTTTTCAAATCATGTATGTAACGACTCGACAACCACTTATCCTTTATTCATTTCCATTTCATATTCCAGTTTTCCATTTGTCATATTCCATCTTCCATTCCATTTCTGTTTTTCGATATCATAGGCGATTACCCCTCACGGTATCCCTATCGATTTACATCTCCGATATCCATATGCGATTACCCCTTGCGGCACTCATATACGATATCCATTATTACTAATGCAATGCAAAGGCCATGATTCCTATCTTACAAGTGACTTATATTGCAAGATTTACAATTTTGGTTCTTCAATGGTCAATATGTGTCCAAACGGCCCAGCTCCGTACAGCGTAGTCAGTATGTGCCTGGACGGTCTAATGGCGGTCAATATGTGTTCGAGCGGCCTAGCTCCGTATAGCCTAGTCAATATATGCTCGGACGACCCGTTTGTTTGGAACCAGATCCAACTATACATTATATTTCCTTTATAAGGGTGACTTTTTTCCAAACATGAATTTTCGCAAACACTTTTCATTTACCGTTACACTTTTCCGCTTATCACTTTAATTCCGTTTCAGTTTCATTTTATCATCTACGTATAAATATACTCACGTATATGCCCGCGTCCATACACGTACATATACGCCCTTATACATACCCTTCTCGCCAACAATTTTCCATCAACAACGAAATTGCTAAGTAACCTGTAACATACATTGCTACCATACCCATCCATATACTCCACCAAAAAAAAAAATCCCACATCGGCACATTATGGAAAGCAAAGTCCAAATTGCAAATTCTTTCCACTCATAATTCACGCACATACAATTGTACATAGAAAATTTTCATATATTTACAATTCACCGACTTATTTAATTTGTAAAGCACGGCCCCCACATGAAAGTACTGTTGGAGAAATTGGAAGTTTGGGCCTTGAACCATTAAGGAAAGTTGCAAAATTTGGTTTAGCAACATACTTTGAGCTTAATTATGATTAGTTTCTGTTAATGAAAATCAAAAACTAATGGGTCCTTAATTATCTACGTAACGAGTAGTTAATTTTAGGCCTTGGAATCACTCAACTACGATACCAGATGAATGAGAAATTAATGCTCAAAGTAGATTTGAAACATGAGTTAGAGGGTGATGTGTCCTATTCTTAGGAGGTCACATCATCCTCATGGAAGAGTACCACATTGGACAGTTGAACTTATTTAGCCACCTTATAAATGGCTAGAATAGAAACTTTAAATGTGTCCTTGGGGGCATGAGAAGTTTTTGACCGGATGGAAGACCTAGAAAGTGCCACACGCGTGCCGTCTCCACCCCGCCTGTCTGTCTGGCCTGCTCGGCCTGTGGCATGTGGGCTCGTGGGTCGGGCTGGTTCCTATCTTTTTGGACAAAATAAAGGGTTCAGGCCTAGCTGCGTAGCGGCCCAAACGTCTCCAGGACCAGTCCGTTATCGTAAACGGTTTTTCAAACGAAACGCTATCGTAAATGCGCTTTCAAACGGAACGTCTCCAGGTCCCGGTTTTGCATCAAACGGTTTTTCAAACGGGTTGATCTAACAGCTTCCTATAAGCGATAAGATCAAACGATTTTGATCTAACGGTGGCGAAAAAGGCAGCTTTGATCCAACGGTTGAAGTTCAAACCGACCTAACCGCCAACCGAATGTGGTTTTTATCCGACGCTCCAAGATGAATCGTATAGTACTGTTTTCCATCTAAAGGCTGAGATTTGAACGGTTCAAACCATCCAACCGATGACACGTCGGTTTTCATCCGACGGCTCTAGCTCATCTACGGTTTTGATCCGACGGTCATAAATCCATCTACATAACCGATTCTCCAACCGACTCCCCTATATAAACATAGGCAGGGTGTGCGATCAGAACACACTCCTGCTCTGCATTCGTTGCTGTAGTCTCTGCAAGGCACCACTGGAAGGGGGGTTGAATATTCAGCACTTAGGCTGATCTTAAAGTGGTGCCTAAACGATGTGACAAAATTGAAATTGGAATCTCCACAATTTGGCCTTAATATGGGGTGATTTGTGTGTGCCAACATGGAATGATTTTATGGCTGCACATACCATGTAAGCCACGAAATTTATGGCTAATTTTGAAGTGTAGGGGCTGCCCATCTATTTATGGCAAGTACGTGACATGTTGGCAAAGTTTCGGTATTCGCCCGATACGATAATTTTTGGTTTTAACGTGTTGTATCAAATTTGTCATCACCATGACTTATATCATATGATATAAAACCTGAATATACTCATAAATATGAGTTAAGTATGATGGTGTGACGTTAGTGTACGTACGTAAAATATATAACGTGTCGGTAGTACGTTGTAATAAATGTGTATGTGCCTTTTTCAAAAATTTTGAAAATATATATACATATATATGGTGATGGCGTGTGATATATGTGTGGAGAGGAGAGTGGAAGACTTTCCTTCCTTCACCTTGTTGCCTTTGTGCCTTTTCCAAATATTGCTTCCTTTAATGAACCACTTAGTTTAATTAACTAAGTAATTCACTTAATGAACTAGTTTAGTTCATTAATGGTGGCACCTGAAAATAGTTCAAACACAACAAATGTTTTCCATTTGATGTAAGCTTTAAAGCTTCATGGCTCGTTAGTACGGCAACATTATATATGAACTATATAAGGCAAGTTATATGCAATATGTCATGCATTGCTTTGTGACACGTTTAAATCATGAATTTTGAAATCACTCAAACCCCTTTTTCTCTACAGTTGCTTTCTGCATTCATAGCTTTATACTTTCCGTATCACGTCCAACAGAAGTCAAGACACTCAAAGGTTTGCTGCAGTTCAAGTTAAACAGTGCCGCTCAACTGAACAGGTACCCGTTGTATCTTGGGAGACAGTTGCTAACGCCGATTAGGAGCTATATACTGGAGCAATACGTCTTAAGGACAGAGTCCTCGACTCACCTCGGGTTTGGTTTACGGTTTATTGTTTTCATACGCATACACCGAACTATTGCGTCTTGGTATAGGATTGATTGTTTCCAACAATCTTAAGACGTATTTGATTCAATTAATTGCTGTATTGTTTTTGAAATTCTATACGCAAAGCAGTATTCATACTGATTTGCAGTCTCTTTCTACCCATTTCTTATATCCGACTCTGTTCTGATCTATATATTTTGATCGAACTGAACAGGAATGGAAACGAAAGCTCAAACTCTGTTCAAGGCTTTAACGGTGCACACTCCGTGTCTGCACCTGACTGGACCAGCAATGTTGTTGCTGGTGTGCCGTATAACACAGTTCCCCTGGCCCTAAACGGAGGCCCTCAGATGAATCTGGCGGCTATAAATGCACACGTAGAGAAGCCAGAATAATTTGCTGGCAGTTTCTTCAAGAGATGGCAGCAAAAGATGTTGTTCTATCTCACAGCACTGGGCTTGGCCAAAATGCTGAGCGAAGATCCACCAGTGGTAGAACCTGTGGAGGATCAAAATCAGAACATGCAGAATGCCTTGAGTGCTCAAGCATGGGCGTACACAAAATTTCTATTGTTTGAATCTCATTTTGAGTTGCCTGGATAATACTATCTATGGCGTGTTTTGCACTTATAAAACTGCAAAATCGTTGTGGTTGGCTTTATATGAAAAGTATCGCATAGAAGATGCTGGCACGAAAAAGTTAATAGTTAGAAAATTTCTCGACTATAAAATGCTTGATTCCAAAACTGTCATTTTGCAGGTTGAAGAAATACAGATGTTGGTATCTGAAATGGAAGAGGAGGGCATGACACTCAGTGAATCTTTCCAAGTTGTGGCTTTGATTGAGAAGCTACCTCATTCGTGGAGGGAATTTAAGAGGTATCTCACGCACAAACGAAAAGAAATGATGATGGAAGATCTGATTGTCTGGCTTCGGACAGAGGAGGACAATCGTCGTGCTGATAGAAAGCCAACCACTTCGTCTGGTCAAGCCAAGGCTCATGTTGCTGAGGCAAGAAACAAGAAGAAGAATAACACTTTGGGCGCGAACGTCAAGGGCAAGGAGATTGCAAAGAAGTTCACGTGTAAGTGTTATAACTGTGGGAAACCGGAGCATCGTAGCAGTGACTGCCAAAAGCCTAAAAAGAATCAAGGTCAAACCAAAGCAAAGGCAAATCTAGTCGGCGCAATGGAAGATATGAATCTCTGCGCAGTGGTGATTGAGTGCAATGCAGTGGGGAATGCACGTGAATGGTGAGTGGACACAGGGGCCACTCGACATGTATGTGCCAACAGGGCAATGTTTAATGACTATGTACCCACGACAAATAATGAACAACTCTTCACGGGAAACTTCGATAGCTCGAAGATTGAAGGATCGGGCAAGGTGGTTCTGAAACTGACCTCAGGAAGGGAGCTGACCCTGCAGAATGTGTCGCATGTTCCTAACATCCGGAAGAACTTGGTATCTAGCGCTCTACTAGTCAGTCATGGTTTCAGACTAGTTTTTGAGGCAAACAAATTTACTCTTTCTAAGAATGGCTTGTATTTGGGAAAGGAGTACCTTACTGATAACATGTTTAAATTGAATGTTAGGACGATTGTACCCAAGAAAGTTACACCCAATGAGGCAAATAAAATTGTTTCCTCTTCTTCTTACATGCTTGAGTCTTCTTGTTTATGGCATTTTCGTTTGGGACATGTTAATTATAAGTCAATACGATGAATGATTAATCTTGACTTATTACCCAAACTGGACTTTACTAATAATAAAAAATGCCAAAATGGCAAAAGCACCATTTCCTTCAACGGAATGAAACACTGAACCCTTGGATTTAATTCATATAGACTTGTGTGATTTAAAGATTGTGCAAACAAGAGGAGGTAAAAAGTATTTTGTAACTTTATCAACGATTGCACTAGATACTTTTATGTTTATTTGCTAAGTAGCAAAGATGAGGCCATTGACGATTTTAAAGATTATAAGAATGAAGTTGAGAATCAACTTAGAAAACGAATTAAAACAATTCGAAGTGACAGAGGCGGGGAATATGACGCATCTTTTAATGAGTTCTGTTCAGAATATGACATTATTCATCAAACGACTGCATCATACTCACCTCAATCGAATGGTATTGCAGAACGCAAAAACCGTACTCTAAAGGAAATGATGAATGCTATGTTGATAAGTTCGGGTTTACCTCAGAACTTGTGGAGGGAAGCAATTCTCTCTTCTAACATCATTTTAAATAGGATTCCGTCTAAGAAGATGGATAAAACCCCATATGAACCTTGGAAATGCTATAAGCCTAGTTACAAATACTTAAAAGTGTGGAGATGTCTAGCAAAGGTTGTTGTACCTAAACCAAGACAAGTGAGAATCGTGCCTAAAACAATTGATTGCATATTCATAGGTTATGCAACAAACAGTAGTGCATATTGTTTCTTAGTGCACAAATCGGACATTTCCGAGATACATGAAAATGTTGTCATGGAGTCGAGGAATGCAGTGTTCTTTGAAAATGTTTTTCAGAAGAAAGACAAAAACAGTGAAGAAACTAGCATTAGTAAGCGAGTGCGTGAGACGACCCCTCAAGAGACTAAGGAACCTCGTCAAAGCAAACGAGCCAAAATACCGACATCTTTTGGACCAGATTTTCTAATCTACATGGTAGAAAACGAGCCAAGATCTTTCTCTGAGGCAATGACAACTCCAGAAGCTCCTTTCTGGAAAGAAGTAGTAAATAGTGAGACAGATTCCATTCTTCAAAATCAGACTTAGGAGTCGGCAGATCTTCCACAAGGAAGTCAACCACTCGGATGCAAGTGGATTTTTAGGAAAAAACTGAAAGAAGATGGATCTATTGACAAGTACAAGGCCAGGTTAGTAGCCAAGGGCTACAGACAGAAAGAAGAATTTGACTTTTTTGACACCTACTCACCAGTGACTAGGATCACTTTCATAAGGATGCTAGTGGCTATTGCTGCAGCATACGATTTAGAAATCCATTAAATGGATGTCAAGACTGCCTTTCTTAATGGTGACTTAGAGGAAGAAATTTATATGGAACAACCCAAAGAGTTCGTCGTCCCATGAAAAGAAAGGAAAGTGTGTAGGCTTGTTAAGTCTCTGTACAGACTTAAACAAGCACCCAAGCGATGGCATTTAAAGTTTGATCAGATAATGATGTCAAATGGCTTCAGGATCAACGAATGTGACAAGTATGTATACATCAAGAGCACACCAAATGTCTATGTGATAGTATGTCTCTATGTAGACGACATGCTGATTATGGGCAGTACTCATGACATCATCTTGAATACAAAGAAGATGTTAACATGGAATTTCGATATGAAGGACATGGGGGTTGCCAATGTTATTCCAAGATTTAAAATTTCTCAGATAGCTGATGGTCTTGTTATGTCGCAAACTCATTATATTGAATCTGTTCTCAAAACAATTCAATATGTTGGAAATAAAACCAATAAAAACCCCACTCGGCTTAAGTATATACCTAAGGAAAAACCGAGGCGAACATGTATCTCAATTGAAGTACTTGCAGGTAATTGGGAGTCTGATGTACATAACTAATTGTACAAGACCAGACTTAGCTTGTTCATTAAACAAATTGAGCATGTTTACCAGTAATCCAAGTGATGATCATTGGAAATCTCTAAATAGAGTGATGAGGTACCTGAAATACACAATGAATCTTGGATTACATTATACAAGATATCCAACAGTATTAGAAGGATATTGCGATGCAAATTGTATATCAGACAGTAAGGACTCGATTTCCACCCGTGGATACTTATTCACTGTTGGTGGTGCTGTCGTGTCGTGGAAATCCACAAAACAAACGTGCATAGCTTGGTCCACTATGGAAGCTGAGTTTATAGCACTGGATAAAGCTGGGGAAGAGGCTGAATGGCTTCGAAATTTCCTAGAAGATGTTCCATGCTGGCCTAAGCCAATCGCTCCTGTTAGCATACACTTTGATAGTCAGTCGGCTATAGGACGTGCTCAAAGCAGCATCTACAATGGTAAGTCAAGACACATACGTCGGAGACATAACACCATTAAATAATTGATCTCTAATGGCATGATTTCCATTTATTACATAAAATCAATGGAGAATCTTGCGGATCCGCTTACAAAAGGCTTACCTACAGATCAGATGTCAAAATTGACAAATCGAATGGGACTAAAGCCTATAATGCAAGAATCTTTGTAATGGTAACCAAACCTTGTTGATTGGAGATCCCAGAATCTTGGTTCAATGGGACAACTAAGTTATGAACTTTCAGTTTAGCACTTACTCATTCCGTTACATAAGAGTGCTGTCTGCAAAGAATATTTAGGGTAAGCTAAAGCTTTCAATGATGTCCTATATCTTGATATATCAAGTGGGGTCTGGCAGAATGCTCCTATTAGAAATCACCTATGTAAGTGTGAAGTGTGGCCGCTTCTATGAGAATTCTGTGAGGCAAGATTTCTCTAAAACACTTTCTGAAAACAGGTTGTTCATGGCCAAAATGAACACAAACATGAGAACCAAAAGGGTGTTAATGGAAATGTTGTGTGAGTATCGTTGTCTAGGTTCACAGCAAAGGCTGACTGGTTCAAGACATCCAGTCACTAATTAGCCGAGTGAATCCGATGGTACATTACTATGAAAAGTTCAAAGCCAGAAGATACCTCTTCTGATGCAACATTTTTTGTCTGACTTCTCCTTAGAGTCTACATCTACATTTGCATTAATTTCCAATCATGTGGGGGATTGTTGGAGAAATTGGAAGTTTGAACCTTGGCCCATTAAGGAAAGTTGCAAAACTTGGTTTACAACATACTTTGAGCTTAGTTATGATTAGTTTCAGTTGATAAAAATAAAAAACTAATGGGTCCTTAATTATCTGTGTAACGAGTAGTTAATTTTAGGCTTTGGAATCACTCAATTACAATACCGGATGAATGAGAAATTAATGCTCAAATTAGATGAAATACATGAGTTAGAGGGTGATGTGTCCTATTCTTAGGAGGCCAAATCACTCTTATGGAAGAATACCACATTGGACATTTGAAATTATTTAGCCACCTTATAAATAGTTAGAATGGACACTTTAGGTGTGTCATTGGGGCATAAGAAGTTTTTGACCGGAGGAAAGACCTAGAAAGTACCACACGCGCGCACACGCGCGAGCGTTGCCGCCCGCTCGGCCGGCTTGGCTTGGTTCGTGGGCTCATGGGCCGGGCCGGTTCCTATTTTTTTGAGAAATTTATTTGGACTTTTGGATTAATTATTTTTTGTAAATAGTTAAAGGCTTGAGGCCTAGCTGCGCAGCGGCCCAAACGTATCCAAGACCAGTCCATTATCTTAAACGGTTTTTCAAACGAAACGTTATCGTAAACGCGCTTTCAAATGAAAGTCTCCAGATCCCGGTTTAGGATCAAACGGTTTTTCAAACGGGTTGATCTAACATGTTCCTATATGCGATACGATCAAACGATTTTGATCTAACGGTGGCGGAAAAGGCAGCTTTGATCCAACGGCTGAAGTTCAAACTAACCTAACTGCCAACCAATGTGGTTTTCATCCGACGCTCCAAGATGAATCATCTGGTTCTGTTTTCCATATAAAGGCTGAGATTTGAACGGTTCAAACCGTCAAACAGATGATGCGTTGGTTTTCATCCGACGGCTCTAGCTCATCCACGGTTTTGATCCGACGGTCACAAATCCATCTGTATAACCGATTCTCCAAGCACAGTATACCGGAGCAATACTTCTTAAGGACAGAGTCCTCGACTCGCCCCGGGTTTGGTTTACGGTTTACTGTTTTCATACGCACACACAGAACGATTGCGTCTTAGTACAAGATTGATTGTTTCCAACAAATACAAACTAATTTAACCCACGCACCTATTTTCCATGCAAGCCATACCTTATTTGAGAAAGTAAAAGAACCTTTATAAACACATATACGGATTCAAATACTTCATGCATATCCATCTATATATATAACAAGTATGGTAATGTTTTTAACATTAACAAAATAATAGATTACAAAATGAATGTAACCTATTAAACTTAAAATAAAGAGTAGTTATTAATATAGGTTGTACATTACATAAGTATTAACAAATATTTAATATATTTACTAATTAGTTCATAAATCTGCAGCTTCGACAATTAAAAATCAAAAGTTTGATAGCAAAAACAATGCATACGCTATGCTGATTGAACATAAATATATTTTATCATATATGTATCAACATAGCCACTGTCCATACTATGCAACTTTGGACCATAGAAAGGCTGAGACAACGTTACAATTGAAGGAATCATATATGATACGAAACTAGAAATTAGTGAGCACAGATATCGGAAAGGAGACAGGGAATTGGATGGGTACATTACTTTGTCAGGGAAAATAAATATATAAAAGAAGTACCGATCCTTATAAAGCAGCATGCACTGCAAGTATTAGATTCACGTGCTCCTTGCAGGAAAGTAAATTTCACACACTCTTAAAACAACATAGCGGCAACATAAACAAATATTATTTACTCAAATATTATGATATGCCATCAACAATTTCTATAACCACATAGTTTCGGCCAGTAATAGTGCACAACCATTTACACATAGGCATCTTCCACCACCGGTCCACATGCATAATCATCATCAAGAATCATGCAAATTTTATACATATATACACGTAGTCGATACATAGATACAACAAATACATATGTATATATATAATCAAAAATCTA
>AP025044.1:10964766-10980926 GCA_036186865.1 Eustoma russellianum | reverse complement strand
ATCTACTATTCACTTCCTAATCATATTAGGTTTTGTAGTTTTTTTATTTATCTTTCTTTATTTTTTCTTTTTCCTCCACTTGCTGTGTATATATTTGTAATATAATAAGTTAGCCCACGCGTACGTGGTGCATAACAGGAACAGTCACTGTGAACCCACAGCTTGTGCTTACAAATGTTTTTCATGTGCCTACCTTTGCTTTTAATTTGATATCCCTAAGCCAGCTCACCAAGTGTGAATTCCTAGCCATTACTTTTCATCTAACCTATGCTTGATACAGGATGTACAGACTAGGCAGATGATTGGTTCAGCTAAGGTTAATCAAGGTCTGTGTCATCTCCATGGTCCTTACAATTCCTCTTCACCGATAGCTACTCATTTCTCTTCCACCTCTACAGTTTGTGCAGCTACCACATTCTCAAATTCACTGCTTTGGCATTCAAGATTGGGGCACATGTCATCTTCAGGAATAAAGGAAGTAAGGAAATTAGAACCCTTAGTAGTTGTGCCACACAATAATTGTAGTTGTGAAGTGTGTCCCCTAGCAAAACAGAAACATACACCATTCCCCATTTCATCTTCTATTACATATTCTCCCTTTTCTCTTGTACACATGGATATATAGAGACCTTATGAATACTCCACAATTACAACTAAAGATATTTTCTCAGAATTGTGGATGATTACACTAGATTTTGTTGGATTTATTTATTGAAATCCAAATCAGAGGCAAGGCATATTGTACAAAGCTTTTATCAGTATGTTTTTGTACAATTTGATGCTAAGATCAACATCATCACAACTGACAATGGGCAAGAATTTGACATGCCTTCCTTATTTTATTCATGGCATTATACATCAAACCAGATATGTGAATACACCTCAGCAAAATGGCCTTGTAGAAGGAAAGCATCAGCATCTTCTGTCAGTTGATAACGCCCTCAGGTTCCAATCTAATCTTCCTTCTACTTACTAGGGAATCTGTGTTCAGCATTCAACCTACCTCATCAACCTCACTCCAACACCAATCCTTAATAACTTCACTATCTATCAGCTTCTTTATAACTCAATTCCTTGTTAAAGCAATACCAAAATCTTTGGTTGCCTAGCTTTTGGCAGCAACACCGAGTCACACATGGAGAAATTTGCTCCTAGGGCCAGAAGAAGTGTTTTCTTGGGACTTTTGTACACTACTAAGGGTTACATCCTTCATGATCTTAAAACTAAGGATGTGTATATTTCTAGGGATGTTGCATTTCATAAGAAAATTTTTTCCTTTACCTCTGGCGCTCCAATTTCTTCCTCTTCTATTCCTGCTGTTGCTCCTTCCCCTCCTATCTTACAAATTTCTCTTTCTGATGTTCCATCACCTTTTCATTCTTCTCCCTCTTCTCCTTCAGCTAGCCCTTCATATCCTGAGGAGGCTGCTACTCTGATCACACCCTCTTCTCCATCTTCTTCAGGCTCTTATTATTCTTCTTCTTCAGCCTCCAGTCTTTCTTCTCCAGCTTCCATTACATTCTCAGCTCTTGAATTTCCTCCCTATGAATTGGTCATTGACTTGAACTTGCCAGCTGCATCTTCCCAGCCTGAACATTCAGTATTGAATAGGCCCAAACGTACTAAGGTTTTACCAGCTTACTTGCTAAATTATTACTGTAACTAAGTTTGTACATCTCCTCATTCTTTGCATTATTATCTGTCTTATGATTCTTTAGTTGCAGAGTACAAATCTTATGCTTTAAGTCTTGTAGCACAGAGAGAACCTAGCACTTATGCAGAAGCAACTAGTTCTCCTGACTGACAGGAGGCTATGAGTTGTGAACTTGCAGCTTTAGATGCCAATCAGACTTGGAGCCTTGCTTCTTTGCCTCCAAACAAGACACCCATTAGATGCAAATGGGTCTACAAGGTCAAGTTGAAGCCTGATGGACAATTGGAGAGGTACTAAGCTAGGTTTGTAGCCAAGGGGTATATCCAACACTATGAGGTTGATTATAAGGATACTTTTTCCCCTGTGGCTAAAATGACCATAGTCAGGTTGATCATGGCATTCGCAACTCAGCACCATTGGCATATCCATCAACTTGATATCAACAATGTCTTTCTTCATGGGGACCTTCATGTAAACTTTTACATGACACCACCTCCTTGCATTTTCTTACCTAAACATGGTTTGGTATGCAAGCTTCAAAAGTCTTTGTCTGGCCTCAAGCAGGCTAGTAGAGGATGGAATGCTACCTTCACCAAATTCCTGCTTGCTCATGGTTTCCAACAGTCTAAATCTTATTATACACTCTTCCTAAAGTCTGTTGGTTCTTCTCTAATGTTCTTATTAGTCTATGTTCATGATGTCATTGTCACTTGTGACAATGAGAGTCATTGCAGACATCAAGCAGTTCTTACATAATGAATTTAGGATCAAAGACTTGGTCAAAATCAAATATTTTCTTGGTATTAAAGTGGCCCAAGCCAAGGGGGGATACACATTAATCAAAGAAAGTACACCATTGAGCTTCTTGAGTAGACAGGTTTCTTAGGTGCTAAGCCAGCTAAAAGCCCTATGGAAAGTCGTGTTAGCCTAGCCAAGGATGATTCGGCATTACTTCGAGATGTGTCACAATACAGGAAGCTGGTGGCGAAGGTCATTTATCTCACTATAACTAGACTAGACATATCATTTTCTATTCAACAATTGAGTCAGTTCTTTGACTGTCCCATAGAGAACTACTTAAGGCAGCTCATAGGGTTTTGAGATATGTGAAAGGAACCATTAGTGAGGGCCTACTTTTTCCTGGAAATGGAGATTTCAACCTCACAGCTTTTGTGGATGCAGATTGGAGAGGTTGTAGTGATACTAAGAGATCAATCACAGGATATGTTGTGTTTCTAGGAGATGCATTGGCTTCTTGGAAAGCTAAGAAGCAGACTACGGTCTCAAGGTCCTCAGCTGAAGCTGAGTGCAGAGATATGACAGTGGTGACTTGTGAGATTGTGTGGCTGCTAGCTTTGCTGAAGGACTTAAAGGTGAAAAAGCAGACACAAGTGGAGGTCTTTTGTGACTGTAAAAGCGCCATATACATATCTGAAAATCCTGTTTTCCATGAGTGTACTAAGAACATAGAAATTGATTGCAATGTTGTTAGAGATAAAGTCCAAGAAGGGATATTAAAATTGATGCCTATCAGGATAGAGTTGCAAGTAGCTGATATGTTCACTAAGGCACTTGACATCTGAAGGTTTAATCAATTAGCAGCTAAACTTGGATTGCATAATCTGTACACCTAGCCAGCTTGAGGGAAAGTGATGAAGACAGTAGTAGCAGTAGCAAGCATGAGGCAGCAGCTGATGGTGGTTGAAGTATGGATCATGATCTGTGTGAAGTTGATGGATGATCGTCGGATCAATGCAGAAATCAACAATTAAGATGTTTGGAAGTTGTGTTTGTTTATTAGATGGGTTAAACACTAGGCGTTTCACGGTGCCAGCGAGAAAAGCGAAGGGAGTAGTACGCAGATGCAAAGGAAGAAGAAGGTGTTAGCGGGAATGCAGTTTAAGAGGGTGAAAAGACCATTATGCCCTTACAGTTTTGTTTTAAGTTCAGTTAATTGAAGGACAATTTTGTCTTTTCGTGTTACTTTCTTCCTTATAATGTTCAACAGTTTGGTGTTGTAACAAGAAGTTGATTTTCCAGAACTTGAAAATCAATCCATCAAATAATCTTCTTCCAATTCATTCTTGCTCCTCCCCTTCTTGTGTTCTTTGATTTCGTTTGATTAGCTTATTTTGGCTGTTAATTCAATTGCAAATCAAGTTTTTTCACAACGAAATTGGAATAGAACTGCTACGAAATCTACTTTCCACTGCAGTTCCATCAATTCTAGTCTTTTTTCTAACATGGAAATCATATCTGTATCTTTAATTATCTCCATTGACAAAGTCAAAAGTACATACCAGATGATAACCTCAATAAAGTCACTTGGTCCTTCAACTAAATATCACGCCCTTGTTCCAATATGACTTAGAAAATATATGGTTTTGGATATCACTTTATAGCATATTGATAAATGTATATGTTTTTGTAGCGCTCCGACCCGGAAAGCGGAATCCGAACCGGTGCACCCGTCGTAGCTTACTGAGAAGACTACAAGACGTCTCATCTCTCGATTACACATCTTCAATGACGTCAGAGAAATAAGTGCGGAAACACGTATCTCATAAATCTAAACCATCAATGCAGTACACCACAAGATAAAGTGAATATCAATAACTGGTTATGGACGCAGCCATCTAAATCTTCAAATGAACTAAGAAACGGAAATAACAAGAATCAGTCTAAACAATCCCCCAACACGTTCTAAGCATCCCATTCTGCCCACTCGCCATCATCCTCAATGAAAATCATATCGTACTCAGGCTCTCCTGCATCACAAAGGTAGTACCCTTAGCGAAAAACGCTAGCAAGTAACCCGCTTATAAGACATACGGGATCAACACATGGCAAGACATGAGTAATATATAATTCAAGGGGTGATGGGGCACATGTCTTGTATACTTTCAAGAGCGAATATTTAACAATACAAGAACATAAAACAGTAATTCTCAACCATTAACAATTAACAATCATTCAAGTCACATAGCAATCATTCCAACTGACTCACGTGATGCATGACAAAATATGCACTACACTACACAGTCACAAAGGCATGAGCAATTTCTTTTCAAAACAGTGCAATGCATGTCACAATGCCGAGTCACCTAACTTTATACCCTGTAACGCACCTCAGCTTATATTTGCATCCTGATTAATGTTACAGACAACTTTATACCCTGTAATGCACCTCGGCTTATATTTACATCCCGATTAACATTACAGACAACTTTATACCCTGTAACGCACCTCGGCTTATATTTCCATCCTGATTAACATTACAGACAACTTTATACCATGTAATGCACCTCGGCTTATATTTACATCCCGATTAACATTACAGACAACTTTATACCCTGTAACGCACCTCGGCTTATATTTCCATCCTGATTAACATTACAGACAACTTTATACCATGTAATGCACCTCGGCTTATATTTCCATCCCGATTAACATTACAGACAAAACAATATACAAATGCAAGTGCCACGATGCAAGACTCTTCATTTCAATCACATTCTTTGTTCACATAAGTTCAATTCACATTCGGTATCAATCAATCACACAATATTCCCGTCACTAACACATTCGAGCTTATGCTTCAAGCTAGGTCATCAACGCTTAACCTTGATTCTAAAAATCACAAACTAATGTGTGAACCCCCAAATTCCTCCATAGATCTCTATAAAACCTCAAACATTCATTACCTAACCCTCTTAGGTCATTCATGTTGAAATCAGATTCGAATACCCTTCGAATTCTCCAAATTTGATTCACCATCTTAAATCATGTTCCCAAGACTTAGACTAACGTCAATCATGTCCTAAGAAGTCCCTAAGATCACCCAAAGGGGTCTCCTAGCTTCCCTCTTTATTCCCTTATTTTCTCACAAAACTGCAGGACGTCATACCCTAACGTCAATCGATCGACGTATGTCATACCCTGACGTCGATCGATCGACGTCCATCTGAGGGACGTCGAACTCTCACTCAATCTACATCGATCGATCGATGTCCATCTGACGCACATCGATCTCTCATTCAACCTACGTCGATCGATCGATGTCCATCTAAAATACGTCATACCCTCACCTGCTATACGTCGATCGATCGACGTCTACGTTTCCCAAAATTTTCACTGCGATTTCCGCAGAAACTGTAGATTTCAAACCCAATCAATTTCCAACTTCTTTCCCTTCATTCCAAGCCTAATCTTCCCTATCAATCCATTCTTAATCCCCTCAAACAAGATCCTTCATACGCACATCCACGATTCAACCTTAAAACTCGAATCATTCACCAAATCAAACCAAAAGCCCAATCTTTCCACTCTCCCCTCCCTTTAACCGCCATTATCAACAACGTGGGAGTCGTAGGATAGGAATTTACATGATCTCACGTAAACAGCGAACAACCAACAATATTTCAACATATCATGGCCAAACCATCGACACCAAAACACATAAATCACATACAAATATTGACGAAAAAAAACTACTGCATGGTGATCCAATTTGATATCAAAATAGGCCATTTTTCTTTCGTAAAACATAAGAACTTGTAAGAAAGTTACTTGCCTTTGATTACTCGCGGAAGAAATGAAGAACGGACGAAGGTTGGATTGCATTTCTTGAAGGATTCTTCTCTAGGGTTACAAAGGTGCCAAGGAGTCGCTCAAGGCTATAAGGGGCGGCGGTTTCTCTCTGCGTAAAAGGGAAAGTGACGTTCTGTCAGTTTTTATATGGAAAGGGAAAATTTGGAGTTTCTAAATTATATTCTATTTTCTTATTTATCCTAAAGGATAATTCCTAATATTTAATTCTAAAAATAAATAGAAATTAATTCTAATATTTAATTCTTCATTAAATGCCAGTTAATCCTAATACTTAATATGTAATTCATTATCGTTGACCGTCATTAAGCTCATTTAATTCATTCTTTATCTTTTATTTATTCTATAGAGGGTGCGGGGTTTAACATTCCACCCTCCTTACAAAAAGTTTTGTCCTCGAAACTTACGTACCTTATTGAAAAAAGATGTGGATATAGCTCCTTCATTCGTTCTTCAAGCTCCCACATGGCTTCACGCTCCGTATGGTTACTCCATTGAACTTTGACATACGGAACTATGCGTCTGCGTAGGACTTGGTCTTTTCTATCCACAATTTCATTGGATGTTCTTCATATGAGACAGCTTCTTTAACATCCAATGGTTGAGCTTCAAGGACGTGGCTTGGGTCCGATACGTATTTCCTTAGTTGAGACACATGAAATACGTTATGGACTTGGGACAAGCTCGGTGGCAAGGCTAATCGGTATGCTCTTTCACCAACTTTACCAAGTACTTCGTAAGGGCCAATATATCTAGGGCTTAACTTGCCCTTCATTCCGAATCTTGCAACTCTCTTGGTAGGTGAAACTCGTAGATAGACCTTTTCACCTTCCTCAAACTCCAAGGGTCGTCTTTTAGTATCGGCCCAACTCTTGTTACGATCTTGAGCCACCCTTAGCCTCTCTCTTATCACCCTTACCTTCCCAATTGTTTGCTCCGCCAATTCTGGTGCAGTGATTGTCCTTTCCCCAACTTCATCCTAACAAACCGGGGACCTGCACTTACGTCCATATAAGGATTCAAATGGCGCCATGCAAATTGCACTGTGATAGCTGTTATTGTATGAGAACTCCATCAACTTCAGCATGCTATCCCAGTTTCCTTTGAAGTCCAAGGCGCATGCTCTCATCATATCCTCCAAGGTTTGTATGGTTCTCTTAGATTGTCCATCCGTTTGAGGGTGGTACGCGGTATTCATTCTCAACTCGGTACCCATTGCCTTCTGGACTGCCCTCCAAAACTTAGAAGTGAACTTGGGATCATGGTCCGACACAGTGCTGACTGGGACTCCATGCAAGCTCACAATGTGATCCACATAGGTGTTGGATAGTTCCTCATATGAGGTACCATGTGGCATGGCTATGAAATGGGCTGTCTTCGTCAAACGGTCTACAATCACCCAAATCATCTCATTTCCATTTCTGGTTTTGGGTAATCCCATCACGAAGTCCATAGTCACGTGCTCCCACTTTCATTCTGGAATCTCTAGGGGCTTTATTAAACCACCAGGTCGTTGATGTTCAGCTTTAACTTGTTGACACACCAAACACCTCTCAACGTATTCCGCGATGCTTCTTTTCATCCCCATCCACCAATAATTCCTTTTGAGGTCCTTATACATCTTTGTGCTGCCGGGATGGATAGATAACCTTGAATTATGAGCTTCGCTTAGAAACTCTTTTCTAAGCTCATCATCATTAGGTACACACAACCTATTTTGAAACCATAAACTTCCATCTTCTCGCAATTGGAAATCCTTTACTGGTTCCGTAGTCAATTTGTCTCGGATTTCTCTTAGTGCGGTGTCACCATACTGTGCTTCTTTGATTCTGTCTACCAAGTCTGGGCTGATAGAGAAAGCTGTAAGAACATTTGCCACTGAATCCACTACTTCGAGGTCAAACTCCTCGATCTCTCTTTCCAACGGAGACTATCTCGCATGGCTAGACTTCCTGCTCAATGCGTCTGCCACTCTATTTGCTTTTCCCGGATGATAGTTGATGGTCAAGTCATAATCCTTAAGTAACTCCAACCATCTTCTTTGTCGCATATTTAGCTCCTTCTGCGAGAATAGGTACTTCAAACTCTTATGATCAGTGAATACGGCATATTTCTCTCCATATAAGTAGTGCCTCCAGATCTTAAGAACAAATACCACGGCTGCGAGCTCCAAGTCATGCGTCGGGTAATTCTGCTCATATGGTTTCAATTTTCTTGACGCGTATGAAATAACGCGTTCATTTTGCATCAAGACACAACATATAAACAGAAAGTTAATTCAAGACTAGCATTTGTATATACAATGCATTAATCGTAATGATGTACATACCTAGTCCTTTCTTGGACGCGTCACTATAGATCACGAAACCGTCGGTGCCGGAGGGTTATGTCAACACCGGGGCTGTGGTCAATCTCTTCTTGAGCTCGGTAAAGCTTTGCTCGCATTCAGCAGTCCATTCGAACTTAGTCTTCTCCTGCGTAAGTCGACTCAATGGAACTGCTATCGTTGAGAATCCCTCAACGAACTTCCTATAGTAGCCTGCCAAGCCTAGGAAGCTTCTTACTTCAGTCACGTTTGTAGGTCTTGGTCATTCCGTGATGGCTTCTATCTTTTTAGGATCCACAGAAATTTCTTCTTTCGAAATCACGTGACCGAGAAAGGCAACACTTCTTAACCAAAATTCACACTTGCTGAATTTGGCATAAAGCTTTTGTTGCCTTAGAATTTGCAACACCACTCTTAAATGTTCAGCATGAGCTTGTTCGTCGGGGGAGTAAACTAGAATGTCATTGATGAACACCACTACGAATTGATCCAACTGCTCTCGAAATACGATGTTCATCGAGTCCATGAAGGCCGCTGGAGCATTAGTTAATCAAAAAGGCATCACCAAAAATTCATAATGCCCGTATCGAGTCCGAAAAGCCGTTTTAGGTACGTCTCCTGCTTTCACAAGTAGCTGATGATACCCCTGACGAATATCAATCTTTGAAAACCATCGGGCTCCCTTTAGTTGGTCAAATAAATCCTCTATTCTTGGCAGAGGATATTTGTTCTTGATGGTGATTTTGTTCAGCTCTCGGTAATCAATGCACAACCTCATACTGCCATCTTTATTCTTTACAAATAGAACTGGCGCTCCCCAAGGTGATACACTGGGGCGAATCAACTTATTGTCTAACAACTCTTGAAGTTGTCCTTTAAGCTCCTTAAGTTCAGCTGGGGCCATTCTGTATGGTGCCTTGGATATAGGCTCGGCTCCTGGTATCAGATTAATTTCAAACTTCACTTCTCTCAATGGCGGAACTCCCGGTAAGTCATTCGGAAATACGTCCTTGAATTCATTGATTACTGGAATCTGATCTATGGAGGGAACTTCTTGCTTAGCATCTACAACATACACCATAAATCCATCTGCTCCTTTTTGCAAAGCCTTAAAGGCCTTAATCACTGTCAAGTATATCTTCTTTGGGGCCTTTGTTAACTTGACATTTCCTTGTATCGTTATTTCATTCATCTCAGGGTCCTTAACGGTCACTTGTTTAAGCTTACAGTCGATACTTGCATGATTCTTTGTCAGCCAATCCATGCCCAAAATTACATCAAAATCCTTCATCGGAATTGGAATTAATGTCACCGAAAACAACTTTCCATCCAAATCCAACTCACAATCTTTTTACTGGTAGTGGGATACCAACACTTGTTCGCCGGCTGCCTGCACTCTGAAAGGGTTCTTAAGTCATTCGGGTAAGCAGTCGAGTCCTTTGGCGAATCGCTTAAAGATGAAGGAGTGACTCGCTCCGCTATCAAATAATACGTTTGCAGGTACTTTGTTAACTAGGATCACACCTAATCACAAGAGTGTAGCACATAGAGGTTTTCACATAAAACACATTTAATCTCCAACGTAAGTAACTAAAATTCAACTTAAGCAACTATTATTTAACTTAAGTCGTACCTGTCACCACGTTGGCGTCCTCCTGTACTTCAGCGTCTGTCATTGCGTGGACTCTTGCGTTGGGCCTGCCTCTCGGCTGCGGAGCCGGCCCTGCTTTTGCTTGACGCTTAGGGTTCCATTCGGGGCAATCTTTGATTCTATGACCCGTCTTCCCACACTTGAAGCACGCTCCGGTTATTTTCCAACATTCGCCCACATGTCTCTTCTGGCAGTGTGGGCATACTGCGGGTGCCTGACGATCAGGCTGATTCTGTTGCGGCGCCCTCTGCGCTGGCCCCGCCTGTCCTTTCCTAGGAATCTTGACCAGGTCTACCACCACTTCTTTCTTCCCTTGGCCTCTTGCTCAATTCTTCACGACCTCTTTAGGCTGTGACCTGCGCATGTCACTCTCCTCGCGGTAACATGCATCCAACATTTCCTCAAAAGTTTTTAAGCGAGACCCCGCTATGGCCGTCCGTATGTGGGGGTTCAGACCTTCCTCAAACTTCAGCATTTTCATTCTGTTGTTTTCCAATACCATGGGCGTGAAATTGCCCAAGGTATGGAATCTATCCGCATAGTCCGAAACAGACATCCTTCCTTGTTCGAACTTATCAAACTGCCTCATCTTTTCCAAAATGGCAGTCTCAGGCACATAGTAGTCTTTGTAAGCCTATACGAACTGTCTCCACTGAATAGGGGGGTCATCTTTGGCAGAATCCCATTCAACCAGGCATTAGCTCTGCCGATCAGCAGCGGGGTGGCTACATCCACCTTCAGTTCTTCAGGCACTTGCACAAGCCTAAAACACTTCTCCACCTCGTCTATCCAGAACTCAGCCACCTCTGGGTCAGTGGTCCCTTCAAAGTTGGGAGCATGCATCTTCCGCATCTCCCCCAATGTAATACCTGATACCGTGCTGAGGAGGTGGTGGCGGAGGAGGTTTTTGTTGCTGCTGGGCAACTCCTTGCACTATTACTGTGATAGCGTCTATCAGTGCTTGTGGTACTAGGACTGGTGGTGGTGGTGGAGGGTTCTCGTTCCCATTACCACCGTTTCCTTGGTTATCTCTCATGGGAGTTATTTTTTTCAAAATCAACGCTTATTAGCATTCAGCAATCCCAAAAGTAAGTACTGAAGGCCCATATGCATTGTACAAGGTGGAATTCGTGCGCTAAAATAAAGTAACATTTGTTGATTAACTTTTATC
This sequence comes from Eustoma russellianum, assembly GCA_036186865.1. NCBI lineage: Eukaryota > Viridiplantae > Streptophyta > Magnoliopsida > Gentianales > Gentianaceae > Eustoma > Eustoma russellianum. The sequence continues at coordinate 10,969,516 of AP025044.1, read as the reverse complement.
GCGCTTGCACACACCCATCCCAATCAAACTTACATATAGGATCACATACTTAGACCTAAAGATCAACTTAGGGTAAAAAAAATCATAACTTAGGACTCTACATGTCATAACCTAGGTCTCCGAGGTAGATCTGAAGCCTTGACTCTGATATCACCTGTAGCGCCTTGACCCGGACAGCGGAATCCGAACTGGTGCACCCGTCGTAGCTTACTGAGAAGACTACAAGACGTCTCATCTCTCGATTACGTATCATCAATGACGTCAGAGAAATAAGTGCGGAAACATGTATCTCATAAATCTAAACCATCAATGCAATACACCAAAAGATAAAGTGAATATCAATAACTGGTTATGGACGAAGCCATCTAAATCGTCAAATGAACTAAGAAACGGAAATAACGAGAATCAGTCTAAACAATCCCCCAACACATTCTAAGCATCCCATTCTGCCCACTCGCCGTCATCCTCAATGAAAATCATATCGTACTCAGGCTCTCCTGCATCACAAAGGTAGTACCCTTAGCGAAAAACGCTAGCAACTAACCCGCTTATAAGACATATGGGATCAACACATGCCAAGACATGAGTAATATATAATTCAAGGGGTCATGGGGCACATGTCTTGTATACTTTCAAGAGCGAATATTTAACAATACAAGAACATAAAACAGTAATTCTCAACCATTAACAATTAACAATCATTCAAGTCACATAGCAATCATCCCAACTGACTCACGTGATGCATGACAAAATATGCACTACACTACACAGTCACAAAGGCATGAGCAATTTCTTTTCAAAACAGTGCAATGCATGTCACAATGCCCGGTCACCTAACTTTATACCCTGTAACGCACCTCGGTTTATATTTCTATCCCGATTAACGTTACAAACAAATTTATACCCTGTAATGCACCTCGGCTTATATTTCCATCCCGATTAACATTACAAACAACTTTATACCCTGTAACGCACCTCGGCTTATATTTCCATCCCGATTAACATTACAGACAACTTTATACCCTGTAATGCACCTCGGCTTATATTTCCATCCCGATTAACATTACAGACAACTTTATACCCTGTAACGCACCTCGGCTTATATTTCTATCCTGATTAACGTTACAGACAACTTTATGCCCTGTAATGCACCTCGGCTTATATTTCCATCCCGATTAACATTACAGGCCACTTTCGCAAACCTGTGCCGAAGCACAGCTCTTTTGAAAACAATATGCAAATGCAAGTGCCATGATGCAAGACTCCTCATTTCAATCACATTCTTTGTTCACATAAGTTCAATTCACATTTGGTATCAATCAATCACACAAGATTTCCCTCACTTACACATTCGAGCTTATGCTTCAAGCTAGGTCATCAACGCTTAACCTTGATTCTAAAACTCACAAACTAATGTGTGAACCCCCAAATTCCTCTGTAGATCTCTATAAAACCTCAAACGTTTATTACTTAACCCTCTTAAGTCATTCATGTTGAAATCAGATTCGAATACCCTTCAAATTCTCCATATTTGATTCACCATCATAAATCATGTTCCCAAGACTTAGACTAACCTCAATCATGTCCTAAGAAGTCCCTAAGATCACCAAAAGGGGTCTCCTAGCTTCCCTATTTCTTCCCTTATTTTCCCACAAAACTGCAGGACGTCATACCCTAACGTCGATCGATCGACGTACGTCATACCCTGACGTCGATCCATCGACGTCCATCTGAGGGACGTCGAACTCTCACTCAATCTATGTCCATCGATCGATGTCCATCTGAGACACATCGATCTCTCATTCAACCTACGTCGATCTATCGATGTCCATCTGAAATACGTCATACCCTCTCTTGCTATACGTCGATCGATCGACGCCTACGTTTCCCAAAATTTTCACTGCGATTTCCACAGAAACTGCAGATTTCAAACCCAATCGATTTCCAACTTCTTTCCCTTCATTCCAAGCCTAATCTTCCCTATCAATCCATTCTTAATCCCCTCAAACAAGATCCTTCAAACGCACATCCACGATTCAACCCTAAAACTCGAATCATTCACCAAATCAAACCAAAAACCCAATCTTTCCACTCTCCCCTCCCTTCAACCGCCATTATCAACAACGTAGGAGTCGTGGGATGGGAATTTACATGATCTCACGTAAACAGAGAACAACCAACAATATTTCAACATATCATGGCCAAACCATCGACACCAAAACACATAAATCACATACAGATTTTCACGAAAAGAAACTACTGCATGGTGATCCAATTTGATATCAAAATAGGCCATTTTTCTTTCGCAAAACGTAAGAACTTATAAAAAAGTTACTTACCTTTGATTACTCGAGGAAGAAATGAAGAACGGACGAAGGTTGGATTGCAATTCTTGAAGGATTCTTCTCCAGGGTTGCAAAGGTGCCAAGGAGTCGCTCAAGGCTATAAGGGGCGGCGGTTTCTCTCTGCATAAAAGGGAAAACTGACGTTCTGTCAGTTTTTATATGGAAAGGGAAAATTTTGAGTTTCTAAATTATATACTATTTTCTTATTTATCCTAAAGGATAATTCCTAATATTTAATTCTAAAATTAAATACAAATTAATTCTAATATTTAATCCTTCGTTAAATGCCAGTTAATCCTAATACTTAATATGTAATTCATTACCGTTGACCGTCATTAAGCTCATTTAATTCCTTCTTTATCTTTTAGTTATTCTACGGAGTATACGGGGCATAACAGTTTTGTCTGGGTTGTCTCTTAGAAGCCTTACTGATATAGATAGTTGTTAGATTCCTGATATACAAATCTATAAAACTCTTTCAACCAAATCGGTGGAGGTTCGGGACCAAAATATAACCTTTTGGAACTAAATACATATGTATATATAAATGCCCTACAACCCCAATAATTTTGTACTTTTCGAAAGCAATCAAAGATAAACTTTCAAAATCCCATGTGGACGCCATATGAGTCCTTTTTTTCTTCGCTACAAAAGCCAAAATTTATGGTTCAAGAGTTTTTCTTCCATCCAGGACCCACTTTCCCTTCCAACGTCACCATGTTTTGGGACCCTTTGATTACTTCTGTTGCTGTTGATATTGAGACACATAAGTCCCAAAATAATAATGTTGTCTTTTTTTAATTATGAGGGAGTTCGAAATGGAATTTTGTAGAATAACCAAAACAATAATGTTTCTTTGTCTTTGGCGAGTTAGCTGTTGCATTCAGAAACAAACTCAGATTTATTAGAGAACGAAAGTGACATTCTGTACAGCACAAAGATGAGAAGAGCCAAGCACAGAGATGAGCTGAGGCCAGCACATGGATGAGTAGAGTTCAACGCAGGGAGAGCTGAGCTCAGCGCAGGAAGAGCTTAACACAGGGAAGAGCTCAAAACAGAAATGAGCTCAACACAGAGAAAAGCTAACCACATAGATGAGCTCAACACATGGAAGAGCTCAAACCAGGATGAGCTTAACATAGGGATGAGCTCAACACAGGGATGAGCTCTACATAGAGATGAGCTCAACAAAGGGAAGAGCTCAACACACAAACCGAGGTGAGTTCAACACTCTGTCCTTAAACCAAATTGCTCTAGTATACTGTGTCCAACCGGAAATTGCAAACGTCTTCCAGGATACAACGACTAACAGTTCCAACGAGTGGCACTACTACGTAAAAACTCCATGAACCTTGCAAGTGTTCTGACTTCTTTGATTGATGAAATGCAGCAGTAGTGTATGCAGTATGCAGCAATCGTTTATGCAGAATGCTCGTATGCAGTAGGAGAAGAGAAGAAAAATTTCAGTGTCTTTCAGAGGCAGATCACTGCCTCAATTTATAGAGGGAAATCTCGGAGGTTACGTCAAACCTACGACGGCACTGATCGGCTAGTAACCCCCACGATCACCACGCACTCCACGACCGCCTCTGATCGGCTAGTTATCCACGACTGTTAGGAATCAGTCAACTGAAACTGCCAGATTGACTTATTTTCAGGAGGTTACGGCAAACTCACGACCGCATTAATCGGCCAGTAACCCCCACAATCACCGCGTGTGTGGTAGCCATCTGCGTCTTCCCTCCGGTTAAAAATTCTCTTGCCCTTAGGACAAATCTAAAGTGCCTCTCCTAGCACTATATTTGGTGGCATTTTTCTTCAATTTGCCAATGTGGTATATTTACAAAAAGGTGATATGTCTTCTACTCATGAAGCTACATCACCAATTTTCTAATTTGCGATCAATTTTTACTCCTACTTTGAGCATTAATTTCTCATTACCCGGTATCAAAATTGAGTGATTCAAAACCCTAAAATCATCTACTCATTACGTAGATAATTTAGGACTAATTAGTTTTCATTTTTGATTAACGGATACTAATCATAGTTAAGCTCAAAGTATTGTGCTCACCAACTTTAGGCAAACCCATTTCCAAAATTTCTTCCAACAATCCCCCACATGAACAAAAATTAATGCAAATGCAAATGCAGACTCTAACGAGAAGTCAGAAAAGGGAATGTTGCATCAGAAAAGGTTGCTTCTTGTTTTGAACCTTTCATAATGATGTACCATCGGATTCACTCGGCTAAGTAGTGACTTGATGTCTTGAACTAGTCAGCCTTTGCTGTGAACCTAGACAACTATACTCACACAACATTTCTTTTAACACCCTTTTGGTTCTCATGGCTGTGTTCGTTTTGGCCATGAACAACCTGGTTTCAGAAAGTTTTTTAGAGAATGCTTG
>AP025044.1:10942950-10964756 GCA_036186865.1 Eustoma russellianum | reverse complement strand
GCTTGTGTTATGCCCCGCACCCTTCGTAGGGTAATTACAAAACAAAGAAGGACTTTACGGAAATTAATGACGGTCAACGAAAATTAATTAGACATTAATATGTGGATTAATTAGAAATAAATGGGGGATTTATTATTAGAGTTTAATTATATTTAATTTAGAATTTAATAATTAAGTTTATCCTTTAAGATAAATATATAATAGTATAATTTAGAAACACCAAACTTTTCCCTGACCATATATAAACTGACAAAGCGTCAGTTTCTTTACTTTCAGAAAACAACGACGTATTTTCCCTGCCCTAGCCGTTTCTCCCAGAGTAGAGAAGATAGCCTTCAGGAATCAATCCAACTTGTCTCCGTTCTTCAATCCGTCTTCGAGTAATCAAAGGCAAGTAATCTGTTTATAAGTTCCTACGATTTGTGAAAGAAAAACGGCCTATTTTATTATCAATTTGGATCACCATGCAGTAGATTTGTTCTTGATTATTTTCATACGATCTATGTGATTTCTTTTCGTGATTTGGCCAATGTATATGGAAAAGCTTTTGTTGTTGTTGTGGATTATGTGAAATCATGCCAATCCTTATCCCTCGGATCCCCTCTTGATGTGATTGTGTGTGTGCGTAGGTTTGAGGGAGAAAGGTGGGATTTTTGGCTTGATGGGGTTGATGAATGCACGTTTTAGGATTGAATCATTGTTGGTAAGTGCGTAGCGTTGAATCTGCAGTTTAAGTCTGTGATTTCAGCAAGGTGTTAGGCTTGGATGGATTGGTATGTGTTGGAGAAATCATGGATTGATGGTTCTGCAGAATTGCAGAGAAAAATTTTTGAGGCTACGCTGACATTGATCGATCGATGTCAGAGATCGATGTCCTCAGAAGGACATCGATCGATCGATGTAGTAGTGGCCGAGAGATCGATGTCCCCAGTTGGACATCGATCGATCGATGTAGGAGTAGGCTGAGAGACCGATGTCCTCAGAAGGACATCGATCGATCGAAGTGAGAGATCGATGTCCCCAGTTGGACATCGATCGATCGATGTATAGGGGATGAAGTCCTAAAATTTTGTGGAAAGTAGAGGAAGGAAGGGGGACGTTCGGGGAGCCTTTGGATGACTCTAGTGGCTTCTTAAGACTTGATTAAAGGTAGTCTAAGCCTTGGGAACATGCCCTAGGATGATGAATCAATCTTGGTGATTTCAACGGATTCTCGAATCGAGTTTCAACGGGAATGACGTAGACGGGTTAGGAAATGAACGTACGAGGTGCCTCAAAGCTCAAGGAAGGAGAGATGTGGATACTCGCGTAGGTTATGAACTTTAGAATCAAGAGAAAGTGTGGACGAGCTAGTTGAGGGTTAAGTATTGGCGGACAAGTTAGTATACCTTTGTGTGTGTCACTTGTACTTGCGCGTGTGAATGTGAATTGCATATGAGATTGGTGAATGTGAATGAAAAAAGGAGTCTTGCATCATGGCACGTGCATTGCATAAGTTTTTGAAAAGAGAGGTGCTTCGGCACTGATTTGCGAAGGTGACCTACAGTGTTAACCGGGATGGAAATTTAAGCCGGGGTGCACTGTAGGGCACAAAAGACTGTAACGTTAACCGGGATGGAAATATAAGCCGGGGTGCGTTACAGGGTATAAAGTCCTCTACAATGTTAATCGGGATGGAAATTTAAGCCGAGGTGCATTGTAGAGTTTACGAGAGCTGTGATGTTAATCGGGATGGAAATATAAGCCGAGGTGCATCACAGAGCATACGAGCTTGTAACGTTAACCAGGATGGAAATATAAGCCGGGGTGCGTTACAAGGAAATGAGTTAGGAACCGGACATTGTGTCATGCATTGCATTGATTTGAAAGAAATGGCTCATGCATATGTGATTGTGTAGCGTAGTGCATTATTTGGCATGCATCACGAGAGTCGTTGTGGTATGTGTGTTTATGTTAGGTGCTCGACATCGAATTGCTTACTTGCGTTTCAAGTTGCTGTTCCTGATTTATTCCGTGCCGCTTATATTTTTTTTTGAAAATTACAAGACATGTGCCCCTCAATTCCCTCAGTTTATCTATTACTCATGTCTTGCCATGTGTTGATCCCGTACGTCTTATAAGTGGGTTACTTGCTAGCGTTTTCGCTAAGGGTACTACTCTTATTGTGCAGATGAGCCTAGCTATGACATGATTTTCATTGAAGACGACGGCCAGTGGGCAGAATGAGATGTTTAGACCTGATGGAGAGGATTGATTTGACAGTTTTCGTTATTTCTGTTCTTTAGTTCATTTGAGGTTTTAGATGGCTGTGACCATACACATTTCTTTTGGGTATTCACATTGTCGGTTGACGTACTGTATTGATGATTTAGATTGCTGAGATATGTTTCCGTGCTTATTTCTCTTACGTCATCGATGATGTGTATTCGAGAGATGAGACGTCTTGTAGTCTTCTCAGTAAGCTACGATGGGTGCACCGGTTCGGATTCCGCTGTCCGGGTCGGGGCGCTACAGCTTGCCTCATAGAATTCTCATAAAAGCGGCCCCACTTCACACATACATAGGTGATTCCTATCAGGAGCATTCTGCCATACCCCACTTGATCTATCAAGAAATAGGACATCATTAAAAGCTGTAGCTTACCTTAAATATTTTCTGCAGGCAACACTTTTATGTAGCAGAATGAGTAAGTGCTAAACTGAACCTTCGTAACTTAGTTGTCCCATTGAACCAAGATTCTGGGATCTCCAGTCAACAAGGTTGGGTTACCGTTACAAAGGTTCTTGCATAGTAGGCTTCAGTCCCATTCTGCTTGTTAATTTTGACATCTGATCCCAAGGCAAGCCTTTTGTAAGAAGATCCGCAAGATTCTCCTTTGATTTTATGTAATCAATGGAAATCACACCGTTAGAGATCAATTGCTTAATGGTATTATGTTTCCGACGTATATGTCGTCACTTGCCATTGTAGATACTGCTTTGTGCTCGTCCTACAGCAGACTGACTATCATTGTGTATGCTGATAGGAGCAATTGGCTTAGGTCAACATGGAACATCTTCTAGGAAATTTTGAAGCCATTCAGCTCTTCTTCAGCTTTATCTAGTGCTATAAACTATGCTTCCATAGTGGACCGAGCTATGCATGTTTTTTTTGTTGACTTCCATGACACAACACCACCACCAACAGTGAATAGGTATCCACTGGTGGACTTAGAGTCCTTGCTACTTGATATCCAATTTGTATCACAGTATCCTTCCAATACTGCTGAATATCTTGTATAGTGTAATCCAAGGTTCATTGTGTACTTCAGGTACCTTATCACGCTATTTAGAGCTTTCCAATGATCTTCACTCGGATTACTCGTAAACCTGCTCAATTTGTTTATTGAACAGGCTAAGTTTGGTCTTGTACAGTTTGTTATGTACATCAGACTTCTAATTACCTATGAGTACTTCAATTGAGCTACAGGTTGACCTCGGTTCTTTCTTAATTGTATACTTAAGTCTAGTGGGGTCTTTATTGGTTTTGTATCAAACATATTGAATCGTTTGAGAGTAGATTCAATATAATGAGTTTGTGACATAACAAGGCCTTCAGTTATTCAAGAAATTTTAATTCCTAGGTATAACACTGGAAACCTCCATATCTTTCATATCAAAATTTCGTGTTAACATCCTCTTGGTATGCAAGATGAAGTCACGAGTATGGCCCATGATGAGCATGTCGTCTACGTATAGACATACTATCACATAGGCGTCTGGTGTGTTCCTGATGTACACATATTTGTCACACTCGTTGATCCTGAAGCCATTTAACAACATTGCCTCATCAAACTTCAAATGCCACTGTTTGGGTACTTGTTTAAGTCCGTACAAAGACTTGACAAGTTTACACACCTTTTTCTCTTGCCCTGGTACATCAAACCCTTCAAGTTGCTCCATATAAATTTCTTCTTCTAACTCACCGTTCAAGAAGGCAGTCTTCACATCCATCTGATGGATTTCTAAGTGATAGACTGCAGCCGTAGCAACTAGCATCCTTATTGAAGTGATTCTAGTTACCAGTGAGTAAGTATCAAAAAAGTCAAAGCCTTCCATTTGTCGATAGCCTTTAGCTACCAACCGGTCCTTGTACTTGTCAATACACCCATCTTCTTTCAGCTTTTTCTTAAAGATCCATTTTCATCCGAGAGGTTTACTTCCTGGTGGAAGATCAACCAGCTCCCAAGTGTGATTTTGAAGAATCGATTCTATTTGATTGTTTACTGCCTCTTTCCAGAAGGGGGCTTCTGGAGTTGACATAGGCTCAGAGAATGTTCTTGTATCGTTTTCTACTAAGTACGTAAGATAATCTGGTCCAAAGGACGTTGGTATTCTAGCCCATTTGGTTTGATGCGGTTCCTCAATTTCTTGAGGGGTCGTCTCACGCACTCGCTTACTAGTGCTTGCTTCTTCGTCGTTTTTGTATTTCTTTTGAAAGACATCTTCAAAGAACACTGCATTTCTTTATTCCATGGCAACATTCTCATGTATGTCAGGAATGTCCAACTTGTGCACCAAGAATCGATATGCAGTACTATTATTTGCATATCCTATAAATATGCAATCAATTTTCTTAGGCCCAATTCTTACTTGTCTTGGTTTGGGTACTGCAACCTTCACCAGACATCCCCACACTTTCAAATATTTGTAACTAGGTTTATGGCCTTTTCAAAGTTCGTATGGGGTTTCATCCACCGTTTTAGATGGAATTCTATTTAAAATAACGTTGGCCGAGAGAATTGCTTCCCCCCATAAGTTCTGAGGTAAACCTGAACTTATCAACATAGCATTTATCATCTCTTTTAGAGTTTGATTTTTGCGTTCAGCAATACCATTTGATTGAGGTGAATATGGTGCAGTTGTTTGATGAACAATTCCATGTTCTGAACAGAACTCATAAACGGTGTGCATATTTGCCACCTCTATCACTACGAATTGCTTTAATTCGTTTGCTAAGTTGATTCTCAACTTTATTTTTATAGTCCTTGAAAGCATCAAGAGCCTCATATTTGCTACTTAGCAAATAGACATAACAATATCGTGTACAATCGTCAATGAAAGTTACAAAATACTTTTTACCACCTCTCGTTTGCACAAATTTTAAATCACACACATCGGTATGAATTAAATCCAAAGGTTCAGTGTTCCTTTCTATTGAAGGAAATGGCGTCTTGGTCATTTTTGCTTCAATGCAGACTTGGCATTTTTCATTATTAATGTTCAGTTTGGGTAATAAGTCGAGATTAATCATCCTTTGTATTCACTTGTAATTAACATGTCCCAAACGAAAATGTCATAAACAAGAAGACTCAAGCATATACGCAGAAGTAGAAGCATTCTTATTAGCCGCTTCGGGTGAAACTTTCTTGGGTAAAACTGTCATTACACTTAACTTGAACATATTTTTAGTTTAGTACCCCTTTCCCAGAAACACCCCATTCTTACTTAGAATAAATTTATTACAATCAAATACTAGTCTAAATCCATGACTGACTAGTAAAGCTCTAGAAACTAAGTTCTTACGGATGTCAGAAACGTGCAATACATCTCGTAGAGTCAATTCCTTTCCTGAAGTCATCTTTAGAATCACATTGCTCGAACCTTCAACCTTCGAGCTATCAGAGTTTCCCATGTACAGCTTTTCATTATTCTTCTCCCGAGAATAGTCTCTAAACTTCACCCTGTTGGCGCAGACGTATCGAGTGGCTCCAGTGTCCACCCACGATTCACGAGGATTTCCAATTGCATTGCGCTTAGAAACACCAGCGTACAAATCCAGATCATCCATCTGGCTGACAAGGTTGGCTTTTGCTTTTTCCTGCTTCTTCTTGGTCTTACGGAAGTCAACATTGCGCTGCCCCTGAATTCCACAGTTATAACATTTTCCAGTGAATTTTTTTGCAACTTTCTTGCCTTTAGGGTTCACTCCGACAGGATTTACCTTTTTCTTTTTCTTCGCCTCGGCGACATGAGCTTTAGCATGACCAGAACTCGAACTTGACCTTCTTTCAGATCTCCGATTGTCCTCCTATATACAGAGTCGAACAATCAGATCCTCCTATGTCATTTCCTTTCGCTTGTGTTTGAGATAGCTTCTAAATTCCCTCCACGAAAGAGGTAGCTTCTTAATCACAGCTGCCACTATGAAAGATTCACTGAGCGACATGCCCTCTTCTTCCATTTCAGCCACCAACATCTGTAATTCCTCAATCTGAGAACCAACATTCTTAGAATCTGACATTTTAAAATCAAGAAATTTGCTAACGACAAACTTCTTTGTACCGGCATCCTCCATGCGGTACTTCTTCTCTAACTTTGCAGTTTTATAAGTACAATACAATCCGTACAATGAATTATCTAAATAACTCAAATTATGACTCAAGCATACATAATTGCTAAAATTCCATGCTTCAGCCATTAAATTGTTCTGCATGTTCAGATTCGGGTCTGCAACTGGAACTAGCTCCAGTGGATCCTCGGTCAGCATCTTTGCCAAGCCCAACGTTGTCAAGAAAAACAACATCTTTTGCTGTCAGTGTTTGAAGAAACTGCCTCCAAACTTCTCATGCTTTTCAACCTGTCTAGCAGCAGGAACTGGTGCAGGAATGGGTGCGGCAATAGTAGGTGCGACTGGAACAGCACTGTTCTGTTCCTTAGCGCCAATGTGCACAGCATTGAACAAGATAGAGCTTTCGTTCTCCATAAAGTTTCAGTTTCTAACAAGTGTAGAAACAAGAAGTCAGTATACAAACAGAATACTGTAAATAAACCAGTACAGAACCGCACAGAATTCGTCTTAAGATTGTTGCATTCAGAAACAAACTCAGATTTATTAAAGAAGAAACTTACATTTTGCACAACACAAGAATGCGCAGAGCTCAGCACAGAGAAGAGCTAAGCCAGCACAGGGATGAGCTGAGGCCAGCACAATGATGAGTTGAGGCCAGCGTAGGAAGAGCATAGTTCAACGCATGATGAGCAGAGCTCAACGTAGGATGAGCTGATCTCAACGCAGGATGAGTTGATCTCAACGCAGGAAGAGCTGAACTCAGTGCAAGAAGAGCTAAGCTCAACACAGGATGAGCTGAGCTCAAAGAAGAGCTCAGCACAGGGAAGAGCTTAACATAGGGAAGAGCTCAACACAGAGATGAGCTCAACACATGGAAGAGCTCAAACCGGGAGAGCTCAACACAAGGATGAGTTCAACACAGGGATGAGCTCAACACAGAGATGAGCTCAACACAAGGAAGATCTCAACACACGAACCGAGGCGAGTCCAAGACTCTGTCATTAAGGCATATTTCTCCGTTATACTGTGTCCAACCGGAAATTGCAAACGTTTCCAAGGATACAACGGCTAACAGTTCCAACGAGTGGCACTACTACGTAAGAACTCCACGAACTTGACAAGTGTTCTGACTTCTTAGATTGATGAAATGCAGCAGCAGTGTATGTAGTATGCAGCAATAGTTTATGCAGAATGCTCGTAAGCAGCGGGAGATGAGAAGAAAAATTTTGGTGTCTTTAGAGGCAGAACACTTTCTCCATTTATAGAGGGAAATCTTGGAGGTTACGGTAACCCACGACCGCACTGATCAGCCAGTAACCCCCACGATCACCATGCACACTACGACCGCCTCTGATCGGCCAGTAACCCGCAACTGAAACTGTCAGCTTAATCCGAGCCGTTAGATCGTAAGATTAAATCATAACCGTAGGATCTGGTAACTTATTTTCTGGAAAAATTTAAAATAAAATTTTTCCAAAAAGATAAGAACCGGGTGGGCGAGTCCGAACTCGAGCCGGTTGGATGGGCGGCATCGGCGGCGCGCGCGTGCGTGTGCCAGCCATCTGCGTCTTCCCTCCGGTAAAAAATTCTCTTGCCATTAGCGCATATTTAAAGGTGATGTGTCTTCTTCTCATGAAGCCAATGAGGTATATTTGCAAAAAGATGATGTGTCTTCTTCTCATGAAGTCACATCACAAATTTTCTAATTTGCAACCAATTTTACTCTTATTTTTAGCATTAATGTCTCATTCATCTAGTATGAAAATTGAGTGATTCAAACGCCTAAAATCATCTATTCATTACGTAGATAATTTAAGACTAATTAGATTCCATTTTTGATTAACAGATACTAATTATAATTAAGCTCGAAATATTATGCTTACCAACTTTAGACAAACCCATTTCCAAAATTTCTTCAACATTAGCAACAAGAAAGATTTAAAAGACAAAAAAAACACAAAATTTACATGTTAGGTCAATTCGATTTAGTTTTACAAGTTCAGATTTACTAGGCGTCGTTCTCCTCTCTCTCCACATACTTCACTCGAAATCCTTTCCGGATCTTGCTTATAGAATATCTGAGGAGGTCTATTAACCAAGTAATTGTACAAGAATTTCGACCAAATAGTTTGACTTTCTTAAATCATATTCGAATCAAACTTGTGAACTTTATTTTTTAGTTTGACATAAAAGGATTTAATATAAACTCTAATTGCGATATAATTCAATTAATATGTCAAAGGTAAATTATTATAAAATCCGAAACTTCCAGAACATTATCAATAAATAATACCAAGTTTTATTATTAGCGTCCTCTCTTAACTCAATGCGTACAAGTATGTTCATGTATCAATTTTGTCAGGATTTCTATCATTCTAACAAGTGTATCCACCATTCTAGGTTATAATCCAATATTGTGTTTATTATTATTTATTCATGTATAAATCAGTTAAAAATTGTGTTTTGTTTAGAAGTTATTTTTGTAAATATGAAAATGCATGAATTTAATTTGTCAAAGGACGGACCTGAAGATTTGTGACAATTTGAATGAATTGACTAATACTTTAAACATGATTAAAAATTATCCAGTTCGACGAGCAATTTAGAACGAATTCGATGTCGAACTTTATCGAACATATGACGAAACTTAAATAAATTTCATCGTAACGACTTTAGTAGTAGGTTAAATTAATTCAAATGAAAATACATAATGCGGTAAGTTTCACTACTTATAAAAATGCAAAATAAAAACAAGACATAACAAATAGTTAGGTGCATGAGAATATATTTTTTTTATATAAACGGAGATTTTATTAATGAGAAGCCTCACTTTTGGCGGAGGAAAACCGTATTACAAACATCAGAGTATGCGAATAAATGAAATAATGAACTAATAATAACATATCTCCAGTCGTATATGATATGCCGCATTAAAACCTTGCCAGGAAAAACCACCCTTGTGGATAAAACCCTGGCGAAGGAAAAAGCGTACATATTTATACGGCCGTCATTGATATGTGTGAAATCTAAGCTTGAGTACAAATGTGTGCTTTCTATAGATGGAGATGTGGGCTGAGCTCGCCAGTTGAAGCAGTGGAAGTCGTTGTTTGAGTTTGTCTCGTCCGGGAGATGCCATACCTCGGAAAAAATCCAAAGAGAAGTTATGCGGGAGATGGAGTGCATCCAAAGACTAATGTGCTCGGTCAATTAAGAGTTGTAATTCCCTCATTGGTCATATTGGTCATTTGGAAAGAATATACGAGTATTCGATTTGGGGATAGCTGCTTCTCGTATAGGAGATTGTCTTTTGCAAGCCCCTGAGCACATATATACTTGGTGTTCGGCAACGCAGGACCGCAAATACTTCCAACATATTCCTCAATTGGTTGCACAGAATTTCCCTCCTCTCTTAAGATTGCGCCGGCCTCAGGTTGTTCCTTGGGAGTTGCCACCAACAGGCAAGTTAAAATTAAATGTAGATGCAGCACTGGGTCGGGTTACTGCTGCTGCAGGCACAGTGCTACGAAACCATCAGGGGAAATTTGTCACTTCTAATGCTTCTCATTACCGGCTACGTTGCTGTTGCGGGCTGAACTCATGGCACTTCAGTATGCCTTAATCTTTTATGCCAGGGACCATGCCCAACTAATAATTGACACAGACTTTCGCTTGCTGCTTAATCATCTTTCTACTCTGGGTCGATACACATGTTCACTATCGGTAGACTTGCACCGCACACTACAATTTTTGAGTATCAATGGCTATTGGTTGCATTATTGCCCGCCAGAGACAAATACGGCAGCGCATACATTATCCCGACATGGATTTCATTTCATAGATGTTACTATTTATAAATTATTTACAGCATTGCCATGTGAAGTATGAGGAGCTATATCATTAGATACGTCCATCCTCCATCTACGGTTCTGATTATTGTCTCCCAATAGGTTGGTGCAATCAACAAATAGTTGCTTATGTCATCAATTGGTATAGGCAACGTTGGTATGTTTTCTTCCTTTTCATCGGCCTGTCTCCATGGGACTACTTTTACTGCTGTCTGGATAACAGTATTTTCTTCTCTGAGATTGCTGCAGAATATTATTACATGCCTATGGAAAATTATGCGGCCCACCTACATTGGCATTTGTTGTGGAGCCATTGTGTTGGATGTCAGTGTTCCTGCCTTGCGCGTATGAGGTGGTTTGTCTCCTTTTGGGTTGGCTATACTACCATTTTGTTGTCTGTATCACTAGTTGATGCAGGCAACATTGGCTAGGTGTTGTTCCCAACATCAAGGATTGCTCATCCGATATTACTGGTTGGCTATTCATTTGGTTGCCTGTATTCATGATGAATACAGGCAACATCGGTATATACATGACTTATTCTTCTTGGTTTCATTATTTGTACATTCCATCCATTAACCAATTCATTAGTGTGGCAAACGAGTAGGATGGCGCATTACATTGCTCAAGGATGCATATGGATATCGGCTCAGCATTTTTTTACGCCACTGCATCACGATGAGCTCTCCTTCCAAATGGTGAACTTCACATTGAGTTACCAGATTTTTTACGTAAGACGATGTATATTTTTTCTATTTCACGTCGCATATATTATTCCACGTAGCTTTCATTTATTGCAGGCATTATGTACACAATAGCTATTATCCAGTGGGAGAGTCTCCCACATTATATGTAACTACGGTATTCCTCTGCCACAAGTGAGGGTATATTTTATTGATAAAATCACTAGACGGTACTGCCCGTCCTTCATCAAGAAAAATATAAATAAACATATATATAGGGTGGTTAGGGTAGGAAAATAGGAAGAAGAAATTGTGGTTAAGAAAATACCCCAACAAAATACCAAATGTACAAAATCGTGTAGAAACTAAATGATGGTATTTTGTCCTATTCTACCCACCAAAACTTTATTATGGCCAAAAATTATTCATGCAAGTGGGAAAGAAAGATTTCTTCCATTTTACATTCTACTACGCAACAAAACCCTACACGCTTTTATTCTAATCGTCACACTTTCTCCCACTTGGTCCTACATGGAAACAAAAGACAAACCTTTCCTATTTTCTTCTCCCTAGGCCAACCAACTTCCCATCCAACAAGTCAATCCCTTCCACTCCATCATTACCTTACACACCTAAAGCCACCCTAATCCATCATTCCACAAAGAAAACAATCTCCACCTACTCCCCCAAACCCATATTAGGCTGAGGCATAAGGAAGGGGAAAACCTTTTTTCCCTTCAACTATTTTACACTACACACCTTGCACAAGTCATCCCAACTTCCAAACTTCCTCTTCTTCCTCTATTTGGCCGAGCTCTTTAACAAAGAAAAGGGAAGAACTTTTCTTCATTCTATTCAGCACAACATCATCCAAGATAAGTTTCATAAACCATCCATCATTCAAGAGTGATTCAAAAGGGGTGTAAAACCTTGAATCAAGGAAAAACAAGGTAAGAAACTCTATGTAACTTAAGTAAAATTTCTTCCATTACATAGCTTCATATGTTGCACACTAACTCTACCATTTTTCTCATTCAAAATTTCGCTCCAAGGAAGGAAGCAGAAGGTATTTTCTTCCAAGCCAAGTGAAGGACATCTTACGTGTGAGAAAAGTGAATTAAGGCGTGTACACTTCCTAGGTACTTTATGCATTTTAAAAGACTAAGTATTTATGTTTGTATCAAAATCGGATCATCATGTAGTAAGTTCAAGTTTCACCACAAAAACAAGTAAAATCTATGTTTTATGTGATACATATATGTATACATATCATATATACTCACGGCCACACATACACCAATAAAAGATCATGGATTCTTTCATGGCAGACATGGGCTGAGGCAGGGAGACCCTATCTCCCCCTTCCTATTTGTCATTGGCATGGAGTACCTCTCAAGGCTCCTCCGACGACTGCACCATGACAAAGGATTTCATTTCCATGTTGGTTGCACTGAGCAGTATATCACACACCTCTGCTTCGCGGATGACCTCATCCTTTTTCCATAAGTGACGCCTGCTTAGTACAAAAAGTAATGGATGCACTATCTTTCTTTGGTGATTATTTAGGGCTCAAGGCCGATTTGGCCAAATCCAATTTTTTTCATGCAGGAATTGGAGAGCCAACTAACTGGTTGCAGGTCAGCATGGGTTTCTCAACATGTACCAATCCCTTCAGATATTTGGGCATTCCAATCGCAGGTCATAAACTACAGAGCTCGTATTATGCCCTTTTCATCAAGAAGCTGATGGATAAGGTGGGATTATGGAATGCATCCAGCGTTTCATATGCTGGGAGATTGCAACTGATCAAAGCAGTGCTATAGGGAGTGAAATGTTTTTGGTTGAGTGCTTTACCCCTGTGTACAAAAGTTAGGACTCTGGTGAACAGAATTTGTCTACATTCTTATGGGGGAATTCTTCGCTTGGGTCCAAAAAGGCTTTAGACTCTTGGTCTCATTTCAGCATGCCTAAAAGGGAGAATGGTCTGGGTGTCCTTCAGCGGAAAGCATGGAATTTGACATTGCTAACCAAGCACTTGTAAGGTCTGCACCATATGGAGGACACGCTATGGGTACAATGGATGAATCACAAATATAAAATGTACAGTACACTATGGACTAGGATGGGGCACAGCTCAGACTCTCCTCTCCTCAAAAAAGCTTATAGAGATCAGAGACAAACTGCTGGTCCGCACAGACTCCTACAGCTCGGCCATAGAAGTAATCACCTTATGGATAGTGAATGTCATTCTTAAACCAGGGGTGGTATATGAATATTTCAGGAAAAGATGCAGAAAAGTCAATTAAGCCAAGATTGTCTAGGACTCGGCAATGACTCCGATACACTCTTTCATATTGTGGTTTGCTGGGCTGGTCATGCTTCCCACCAAGAAAAAAATAATTTATTTAGAGGACAGAGCATGCCCTCTCTGCTTGGAGGAACAAGAGACGCTGCAGCGCCTACTCTTATCCTGCTCGGTTACCAGACAGTTTTGGCTAACCATCTCAGCATTGCTACCTCTACTAAGGGGAATTAGCTCCATCAGCAGGCTTCTGACCTGTAGTTCGTGCAGACTCAAAGGGAAAGCTCTGAGAGCCAAGGTGGCGAAAATTTCCTTGGATGCCATGGTGTATCATATCTGGCATGCTCAGAATAGATGCATTTTTAAAGGAGCATCATTTCTATCTAGAGATGTAGCACATAGAATCTGCAATCACATGTATAGAGTGACGTATAAGCTTTACCCCGACATTTTAGGCATAGGTGCTGCTTCTATTGTTTAAAATTGCTTATATTACTGAACATTACATGTAGGTCAGCTTGTTGAACTACATGTAGAGCTTTTGTATGAGTTGTATCCCCTTGATGCTTTGATTTCTCTTGTTAATATATTAGCATTTCAACCAGAAAAAGCAAGCAGTATCACCCATAACCATCATAAGAACACAATTTGGCCGTAGAAGAATTCAATGGAAAACCAAAAGATCAAACTCTTATCCAAATTAATAAGACTTAGTTTTTCATCTAAAAGTTTTTCACAAACACTAAGAAATTCTAAAACATTTTGTTTATAACTTTTAAATTTGTTGCATAGAATGTTCATTCTATATAATTAGAGGTGATTTGACGATTAAAGACATTTAGTATAACGAATTAATAATATTTAGAAAAAAGTTTAATTTCAAAAGTTTTAGATATTTTATTCAAAAACTACAAAAAACTTAAGATTAAAAAATACCATTTACTCAAATTAATAAACTCGGATGCTTTGACCTTATAAATAAAGACAAAAACTAAAGAGGGACTAGATATAACATTTTTCTCCCAAAGCCAAACCCTGTGAATTAAACTAATGTCGCTTATGTATATAAAACTCGGCCGAGGAGTAGTGTTTATAACATTTGGATATCCCATAAACGTACCAAATAGGAAAGTTTGAAAAAAAAAAATATTTCAGAAGTTTTATGCGTGTTAAAGTCGACTTTCATATATGAAGTCTACTTCCACTGCTTTTTTTTTAGCATACTCGTAATTTATCTGCTCTTCAAAATCAATCTTGACATTTGGTAGTCGATTTGCAGAAGTGCTTCTTCACTATGCACAACTTTAACGCATTCTTGACTTCTCTACATTTTCATAGCTTAGTCTAAACTTTGTATTTAACTTGATGCACGAAGGTGATAACCTTGTCCTAGATGATGATCTCCAAACATGTCTCATCGGGTACTTTACTGGAATGTTTTCAGGTAGACAGGCAGTTTTTTCCCTGACAAAGGGTTGGAAAGTTAAGCACATAATTGACTTTCATCCTTCACGATGGATCATCTTCAGGTGTCAATCAATCTCTGACTTGGAACAGGTATTGGTATCGGGTCCTTATTTTAAACATGGGAAGGTTCTTATTCTAAAGAAGATCCCTATTCTCTTTGACTTTGGCCCTGAAGAAATGGTCATCGTTCTTATTTGGGTTAAATTTTCCAATCTTCCAGTGTCTTCTTGGAAGGAGGAATTTTTGTCCAAGATCTGCCACCAGTTTGGCAAACCTCTTATGGCTGAATTGCTCACCACTAAGCGGGAGTTATGGAGTTATGCTAGGGTAATGGTGGAGGTTGATCTCAGCAAACCTTTCCTTCACTATCTAGATATTCATCTCTCAAATGGAAAGTCTTTAAAGCAAAAGGTGGATTATGAAAGACTCCCCCTCTTCTGTGACATGTGCAAGCAAATTGGTCATGCTGAAACTGTGCACATGGCTAAGGAACCTCTCAATGGAACTACTATTCCAGTGAGACCCCCAGTTCTATATGCACCTACATAGATAGCACAATAATAGGAATATGTACTAGTGAATGGATTTTATTAAACATAAACAGAAATCTTCTGATGTTAAAATAGTCATAATAGTGGATATGCACAAATAGTTAAAAACAAATACCGAAACAAAAAAGTGCAAAGTCAAACTACATGTAAATACTATCTAATCCTCTAAGTATGCTCTAAGGCAGCCATATATCCTATCAATCCCTTTTTAACCTTAATCATCTGTCTCCATGAACTCCTATCCTCGACCATGTCTTCAGAGAGGTGAAACTCTAGTAAGTCATGCCTAATCTGCTCAACCCACGTCAGTTTGGGCCTGCATTTACTCCTCTTTCCTTCTACTGTGAGGCTTTCAATTGCTCTGACAAACGTCGTTGTCTATCTCCTCTTGACATGCCCAAGTCATCTCAATCTTCCCTCTCTTATCTTATTTGCTATACTAGCCACCCCTAACATTTCTCTGGATACCTCATTTCTTATCATGTCTAGCCTTGCACGCCCACACATTCACCTCAGCATCCTCATCTCTACCACTTCAATCTTTTATGACGACGTCCTCTTGATGGCCTAGCAGTCTGTTCCATATAACATTGCTGGCCGTACTGCCACCCCATAAAATTTTCTCTTTAATTTAGTTGGAATATTCTTGTCACACAACACCCCGAGGCCGCCCTCTACCTACACCAACCTGCCTAAACTCGATGTGCTATGTCACTCTCTATGTCCCATCTTTCTGTACAAATGATCCTAGGTACTTGAACTTACTTACTTTTAGGACCACTTGACATTTGATGCTGAGTTGGCTATTCTCATCGTCAGCTGCGGTGCTGAAGTCACAGTGCAGATACTCAGTCTTAGAACGACTAATCCTTATGCCTTTTCTCTCTAACACACCTTGCCACTCCTCTATTCTCATACTAAGGTTATGTCTACTTTCTGTGACTAATACAATATAGTCAGCAAAAAAGCATACACTATGGGATTGTCTCTTGGATCGGTTTTTACAACTCGTCTAGGACAACTGCAAAATAATATAGGGTCAAAGCAGACCCTTGATGAGGCTTGCCTCCACTAAGAAGAAGTTTGTATTCCCTACAGGCGTATGGATGTTTGTTTTCGTCCTGCCATACATATCTCTAATTATGTCTGTATACTTCATAAGAACCCCTTTTGCATCCAGACTATTCCATATTAGTCTACGTGGCAAACTATCATGCGCTTTTTCAAGATCGATTAATACCATATGTTGATCGCGCTTTTTCTCCCTATACTTCTGTGTTAATCTCCTTAAAATGTGTATTGCCTCCATAGTTGACCGGCCTGGCATAAGACCAAATTGGCTTACCGTAACTTGAGTTTCTCCCTTAATTCTATGTTGATTACTCTCTCCTATAACTTCATAGTATGACTTAGCAATTTAATGCCCATGTAATTCCCAGAATACTATGGATCTAATTTTTCTTATATAGAGACCATGACACTCCTAATCCACTCATCTGGCATTTTTCCTATTTTGAAAATAAGGTAAGAAGGATGGGTTGCATCCTGATGCCTCTTTAAACTCTGCTTCCATCTCTGTATCACACTCCAACCAAAGGCAGCCTTCTTTGGATGTGTTTATATCAGATGGCAATACTCAAACTCCTCACTACAATGGGTCCACATCCCAACCATCTGCTAATATGTCTGATATGGCTCAGGACTCTTATCTGGTTGCATTTGATCCCCCTCTTCTCATAGGTAACTCATCTGCCCCCCAAAACCCCTCTCATGTGTCTTATCAGTTTCATGTGCATAGGCTAAAATAATTGGAAAAGGAGGGTGGTTTTACGAAAGTCCTTTCTAAGAAACAGGCTAGGTAGCAAGGAATGTCTAATTATGGTAGATCGAAGCAAGGGAGGGACATTCCTACAGAAGTTTCTGGCTTGACCCCCAATGATTATTAGCTCTTGGAACATTAGGGTTTGTAATCAGCCAACTAAGCAAAAAGGATTAGTAAATTTAGTCAAGAAGCATAGGATAAACCTGTTTTCCATCTTGCAAACTAAACTTAATCTCATGATGTTGTCTTAGATCCTTTTTTTTTGTTCAAAGGCTGGCATTTTGCAGATAATGTTTGTCATCATCATGGGAAAAGGATCCTTCTGTTGTGGGATCCAACCTTTGTCTCCCTAATGTATTGTCTACTTCTGCCCAATCAGTCTTTTGTCTTGCCAAATGTCTGATATCTTCTAGACACTTGCATATTTCCTTTGCATATGCTTATAACACTGTTGTGGATAGGAGACCTTTGTGGAGTGAACTTGAGTCCCAGAGTCTGTTAGCTAGTGATTCTTGGACTATCCTAGGGGATTTCTATTGCATTCTTAGTGATGATGAAAGAATTAGGAGTACACTTGTTACTTCAAATCAGTTGCAGGACCAACTAAATTGCTTTATGAATTGTGATCTAATGGAAATAGATTACTCAGGCCGTAAATACACCTGGGATAATGGCACGATCAAGTCCAGGCTAGATAGGGTGATAATGAATACACCCTTTATGGAAAATTTTTCTAATGCTGATGCCTCCTTAAATTATGTCTGCCTCTAAGATCAGTCCCCTTTGATTCTCCAACTTCTTCCTTTTGTGCAAGGGACCTACTCATTTAAATTCTTTAAAATGTGGAATGAGCATGATGACTTCCACTCCTTTGTCTCAGACCCTTTGAATGAGGTTACTCATGGCACTATAATGTTCAGACTTTGTAGGAAGCTAAAGATGCTTAAGAAGGCTCTCAAGGATTTGAACAAAAGAGGTTTATCTCATATATTCTCTAGAGCAGAAAATGCTACAAAGGAATTGGACAACTTACATGAATCAGCTATGTTTCCTAATGTTTCAGATGACATTGGCTCCAGGATTGGAATTTAGAAGAAGGCTGCCTTTTCTCTTCTTAATGCTAAAAATATGTTTTTTTCTCAGCTTGCTAAAGGAGCCTTCCTCAATATATCTGATAGGAACTCAAAGTATTATCATTCAATGATCAAGAGAATGTATCTAAGAGGAGTATAACTTCTATTCAGCTCTATGACGGCTCTATATCCAAGTCTATGGATCAGGTGAAGGATCAATTCATATGTTATTATTCTGCTCTACTTGGTACTGCCACACAGGTTATTCCTATATGCTCTTCTGTTATTGAGAATGGTCCCCTACTTTCATTTGGAAGTGCCAGTTCTTTGACTGTTCTAGTACTTGATAAGCAAATCCAAGAATCTCTATTTTCAATCCCAACGGATAAGTCTCCTGGTCTTGATGGATACTCCTCTTTTTTCTTTGTCAAGTCCTAGGACATTGTTGGAGCTGATGTTTTAAGAGTAGTACATAAATTCTTCGGGAAGGACAGGCTACTAAGGCAGCTGAATCACTCAGTTATTGCTCTTATCCCCAAGGACACAGAGGTAACTAAAGTCCAAGATTACATGCCAATATCTTGCTGCAATGTTATTTACAAAACCATTGGTAAGATACTGGCTAAGAGGTGGGCTGCAATTATGTAGGATTTTATGGACCATTCTCAGGTAGGTTTCATAAAGGGAAGATCTATAATGCATAATGTATATCTGGTTCAAGAATTTCTTAGAGACTATGGCAAGGCATCTACCTTCCTCACATGCATGTTTCAAATGAATATACATAAAGCCTTTGATAGTACAGGTTGGGACTTCATTGATCAGATTCTGGTGGGACTTAAGTTTCCATCAGTTTTCATTAACTGGATCATGTAGTGTATAACAACCACCTCATTCATCATCTCTATAAATGGATCACTGTCAGGCTACTTCCCTAGTAAAAAGGGGCTTAAACAGGGATGTTCCCTGTCTCCCTTTCTCTTTGTCGTTGGCCTTGAGTATTTGCCCAGATCTCTGAATCTGCTGCAGGATAATCCAGACTTCAATTATCATCCTAACTGCTATGAGTTTAAAATCACTCACTTAGGTTTTGTAGATGACTTAATGTTGTTCTGCAGGGGAGACTACTTCTTCTAATCTGCTATAACGAAAGTTGGCTGATTTTTGTGCAGTGTCTAGATTGGTCTTTAACCATTCCAAATCAAGGATTTATGTTGCTGGCAACTGCTCTCAACTACTGAATTTTTAGTTAGCATCTAGCTTGAGCTTGGGGACTCTACCCTTCAAGTATCTTGGCATTCCTGTGGCAGGACATAAGCTACAACAAGCACAATACTCTCCTTTCTTGAGCAAACTATTGCAAAGGGTGATACGCAGTACTCAACCTTAATTCCGTACCCATGGCTTTCTGGAATGCTGTCCAAAACTTAGAGGTAAATCGTGAATCCTGATCGGACACTATACTTACTGGGACACCATGTAAGCTAACAATATTATCCATATATACATTCACTAACTTGTCGAGAGGTGCTTCACTTGAAATGGGTAGGAAATGGGCAGACTTTGTTAGACGATCCATGATGACCCAAATCATGTCATATCCACTTCTTGTCTTTGGTAAACCAGCTACGAAATCCATCGTGACATGTTTCCATTTCCATTCCGGAATTTCCAATGGCATCAACAATCCACCAGGCCGTTGGTGTTCCGCCTTGACTTGTTGACAAACCAAACACCTCTCTATAAATTCCGCGACATGCCATTTCATTCCGGACCACCAATAATATTGCTTGAGATCTCTATACATCTTGGTGCTACCAGGGTGTATGGATAGCCTTGATCTGTGAGCTTCTTGCAACACTTCCTTCCTAAGTTCGTCTACATCAGGTACGCATAATCTTTCTCTAAACCATAAGCTCCCATCCTCTTTGGTCCAAAATCCTTCAACTTGACTATGTTTCACCCTTTCCATTATTTCATTGAGGGTCTTGTCATTCTTCTGAGCCTCCTTTATCCGATCAACCAAACTTGGCGTGATAGTCAATGCTGTCAGGACGTTCACCGTGGATTCCACCAAATCCAAACCAAATTCCTCAATCTCTCTCTAGTGGTGATTGCCTCGCATGGCTGGATTTCCTGCTTAAAGCGTCGGCTAGCTTGTTAGCCTTTCCCAGGTGATAATGGATTGCCAGGTCATAATCTTTTAGCAACTCCAATCATCTCCGCTGCCTCATATTTAATTCCTTCTGTGAGAACAAATACTTTAAACTCTTATGATCCGTGAATACAACGCACTTCTCTCCATACAAATAATGCCGCCAAATCTTCAAGGCGAACACAACCGCAGCAAGTTCAAGATCATGTGTGGGATAGTTTTGTTCATAAGACTTCAGCTGTCTTGAGGCATATGCGATGACTCGTTCGTTTTGCATTAAAACACAACCTACAAATAAGGTATTAGTCTAGACTTAATATGTATACAAGATCATAACCTTATACTATAATTTACGTACCTAAATCGTTCTTTGACGTATCACTATAAATCACAAATCCATCAGTTTCAGAGGGTTGAGCCAATACTGGAGCTGTCGTTAGTCTCTTCTTAAGCTCCGTGAAGCTTTGCTCGCATTCCGCTGTCCACTAAAACTTGGACTTTTTTTGAGTAAGGCGACTGAGAGGTACGGCTATCCTTGAGAATCCCTCAACAAACTTTCTGTAATAGCCCTGTAGACCCAAGAAACTTCGCACTTCGGTAACATTGGTAGGTCTAGGCCATTCAGTGATAGCTTCTACCTTCTTCGGATCCACAGCAATCCCCTCTTCCGATATCACGTGACCCAGAAAAGCCACACTCCTTAACCAAAACTCACACTTGCTAAACTTAGCGTACAGTTGTTTCCGTCTCAAAATGCCTAGTACGGTTCTCAAATGCTCAGCGTGAGTTTGTTCGTCAGGAGAATACACCAGAATATCGTCTATGAATGCCACAACAAAATTATCCAACTGTTCTCGAAAGACGGTATTCATAAGATCCATAAAAGCTACAGGGGCATTTGTCAATCCAAACGGCATCGCCAACAATTCATA
Source organism: Eustoma russellianum (assembly GCA_036186865.1). Classification (NCBI taxonomy): domain Eukaryota; kingdom Viridiplantae; phylum Streptophyta; class Magnoliopsida; order Gentianales; family Gentianaceae; genus Eustoma; species Eustoma russellianum. Next base: position 10,943,596 of record AP025044.1, on the reverse strand, counting down.
ATGGCCATATCTTGTGCGGAAGGCTGTCTTCGCGATGTCCTCGGCCTTTACTCGCAACTGATGATACCCTGATCGGAGATCAATTTTAGAGAATATTTTAGCACCCTTGACCTGGTCAAATAAATCCTCAATTCGTGGGAGGGGATACTTATTCTTGATGGTAACTTTATTCAACTCTCTATAATCGATACAAAGCCTCATGCTACCATCTTTCTTCTTTACAAACAAAACAGGTGCTCCCCAGGACGATACATTAGGGCGGATAAACTTCTTGTCTAATAACTCCTGCAGTTGTTCCTTCAACTCTCTCAATTCTGTCGAAGCCATTCTATAAGGATCTTTTGAAATAGGTTCTGTTCCGGGAATCAAGTTGATCTCGAACTCAACTTCTCTTGGGGGTGGTACTCCTGGTAAATCTTCTGGAAACACATCAAGAAATTCATTGACCAATGGAATTTGCTCAATGGACGGTACCTCCCGAGTAACATCCATTGCATACACTAGGAATCCCTCAGCACCTTTCCTTAATGCTTTGCACGCTTGTGCCACCGACACGTACACCTTCTTGGGAACTTTCTTTCGTTCCGGTTCCCCTTGAAACGTTACCTCTTCCATCTTAGCGTTCTTGATTGTCACTTGTTTCAAT
>AP025044.1:10919186-10942940 GCA_036186865.1 Eustoma russellianum | reverse complement strand
AACGTTTGGCCTTCAAACTCTAACTCGCAAACTCGATGCTGCTAATACGAAACCATAACCTGATCTCCGTCCGCTTGAACACGATACGGAATTTCTAACCATTCAGGTAAACTACCAAGGTGCTTAGTGAATCACTTCGCTATAAAGGAATGGCTTGTGCCGCTATCGAAAAGTACATTGGCAGGCATCTTATTTACTAAAACCGCACCTAAGGCCATATAAAGTTTTACACACAAAAAGTTAAGCACATAAACACTTAATTCCTTAAGGATTTAAACTTAATTCAAATGGTACCTGCTACTACATCGGTAGCATCCTGCACATCTTTGTCCGTCATGAGATGTACACGGGCATTTGCTCGAGGCTTTGCTCTCGGCTGCTGAGCCGCCTCTCCAGGAATATTCTTCTTCATCTCCGGATAGTCTCTACTCATATGGACCACTTGACCGCATCGGAAGCATGCTCCAGCCACTTTCCTACACTCTCCGACGTGATTCTTGTTGTAGTGGGGACAAACTCTTATAGCCTGGTGAACTACTGGATTCTGGGGTGGGAGTCTCTGAAAATTTTCAACCAGACCTCTTTTCGGAATCTTGACCTAACGTCCGGGTCTTCCACCAACTCTCACATCATCTCTTGGCCTTTTGCCTCTATCAGACCCTCCTGCACTAGCTGCTCTTGCTGCTACTCGGCTTAAATCACTCTCGACACGGAAACACGCATCTAGCATGTCCTTATAAGTTTTCATCCCCGCATTCACTATTGCCGACTGTATCCTCGAGTCCAAACCCCTCTCGAACTTCGTCATCTTAAGACGATTATCAGACATAATCGCAGGGGCAAACTTACCCAAGGCATGGAAACGATCCGCATACTCCGACACCGTCATCCTTCCTTGCTCCAATCTGTCAAACGCTCTTATCTTGTCCAATATTGCAGTCTCCGATACGTAGTATTTCAGGAAAACATCAAAAACTGTGCCGAAGAGATTGGTGGGGTCATTCTCAACACCATTCCGTCCCACCACTCGCCAGCCTTGCCACTTAGAAGGGGTGTGGCCACCTCAACCTTTATCTCATTCGGTACTTGCACTAGCTGGAAACAAATCTCCACCTCAGTCAACCAGTGCTGAGCCTCTTCAGGATCGGTACATCCTCCAAACTCCGACACCCTCATCTTTCTCATCTCTCCATAAAAGAACCAAATGTTATGCTGTGGTAGTGGAGGAGGCAGAGGCTAATGCTGTTGCGCATACCTTTGTGCGATCATCGTCAGTGCATCCGTGAGCACCTGGGCTAAAACAACTTGTGGTGGCTGGTTCTCATGTTCGTTGTTAGTGTTCCCTGTGTTCTCTCTTCTTGGAGGCATATTTCAATGAAAGGTTAACATCTCATTAGCATTCAGTAAATACAAGAGATTACTGAAAGTTTGAACGCGTACGAATGGGTGAGGTATGTAGTACAACTACTAATACGAAATTAGATGATAAACGCGCTCGCACACACCCAACCCACACATACTTAAACACTAACGAAATCAGTACTTATAACTAAGGATCAACCTTAAGGGAGAATCACAACTCAGGTGTCTAAAAGGTCATGAACCTAAGTTTCCGAGATAGATCTGAAGCCTAGGCTCTGATACCACCTGTAGCGCCCGGCCCGACACTCTCGTCGGAACCAGTGCACCCGCCGTAGCCTACTATGAGAACTACGAAGCGTCAAGCAGATCAAGCGTACGTCATTCATGACGTAAGATAAATCAGCAGAAACAACATAAAATCTAAACCTTCATCGTCAATATTACAACCAGAAAATGTAGCGGAAATAAAAGGTGTTTGTTCATCTAGCTAACATAAGTTCCAGGACACATAATAACATTGAGTTTCCAAAACTTAAAAAAAGTAGTCCAGCATCTATCTATTCCCATGTCCGTCATCCCATTGGGCCCACACGCCATCGTCTTCGATAAATATCATCTCATATTCCGGCTCACCTGAAAAGGAATAGAGTATCTGTTCTTAGCGAAATTATCGCCAGCAAGTAACCCGTCTATACACCTTACGGGATCACACACGACGAGTCACCAGTTTATAAATCATTGCCCAAAATAAGGTGCTCAAGTTAGCAAGTAGCATCTTATTAAGAATTCTACAAAACAGATAAAGCACATAAAGGATACACGGATATGAGCATAAACCTGTACTAAAACAACATATCATCATAAGCAAGTCATAAACTAGTCACATCTCTTGCATATCTTATCTTATGCTTCGTGTATCATGATGCATGTACTTCTTTAAAATCACTCACAACACCCATCCATATGTCTTCTTTCATAAACATGTCATGCGTGTCACTTCACAAAACTTTTCATAACTCTTCTTATCATATTCTTCGCGTAGCAGAACTTTATAGCCTGTGGGTGATCAGTCCACAGCAAACAGAACTTTATACCCCGTGCTGAAAGGTCCACGACCCCATTACATATAACTTTATACCCCGTGCTGAAAGGTCCACGGCCCCATTACATACATCATATATCCATGCTGATAGGTCCACAGCCCCATAAAATACTTTATTTTCCGTGCTGATAGGTCTACGGCCCCATAACATATTTTATACCCTGCTGTTGACTCACAGGTCACGCTTTTATACCCTGCTTTTGCAGGCGTGACTTTTATACCCTGCGATCAACCAGCAGCCATTTTGTCTTTCGAAAACGTTAAACTTTTCTTGTAAACACATGTTCTTTCGCAAAGCAAATCTCAAATCAAATGCAAGTGCCCATGTCATGATGCGGAATGCATATGTAACTTCGTATCAACCATGTAACACACACACACACATACTTCTTACATATCAAGTATACGGTCTTGCACCTCAAAAACTCCATGTTCGTATCTTTCCAAGTCCGTTTGTCTTACTAATTCACTCAGGATTCAATCTTATTCTTACTTAATCAAACTTACCATCTACACCTCAATTGCACCTTAAACACCTTTGCATTTTATGTTCAGAAGTAGTGTATAAAGTTACTACACATACATAGGGCGCCTAAAGGGTCAAAAAGACTTCCAGTATACTTGGAACGCCACATGAGGCGCCTAAAGTGACATTAAGCGCCTATACTAGGCGTTCGAAGTGTTCGGGGATGTGCTGGAGACATTGAACGCCTACATGAAGCACCTAATGTGACATAGAGCGCCTAATGTAGGTGTTCGAAGTGTACGGGGATGCTTCAGGACACATTGAACGCTACATTAGGCGCCTAATGTGACTTGAAGCGCCTAATGTGGGTGTTCGAAGTGTTCTGAAGGTTCTAAACTGCAGTTTTTCTGTACGGGAATGCTTCAGGACACATTGAACGCTACATTAGGCGCCTAATGTGACTTGAAGCGCCTAATGTAGGTGTTCGAAGTGTTCTGACAGTTCTAAACTGCAGTTTTTCTGCAGTAACTTCCACCCAACACCTTTCTTCTTCAACCCTTTTATGTTCAACCCTTCAAGGTCCATCTAAGCTCCTGGATTCATCATGCTTAACACACAACTAACAAGATTTGATTCTTAAACAAGTAAACTAGTATCCACCCTAAACCTTCTGTCGCCCACAACCTTCAATAGATATCTTCAAACCTTTCAACGTAACAAGTCTTACAACAATGTCAACATTCATCCTTCCACTCCCTGCAAACACACTCAAAGCATCTAAGGTGTAATCACCAAACTTAAGAACTTACACAAGGACAATAAACACATCACGTATAACACTCTTGTGGGCATATTTAACAACAAAAATCACAACATAATTATTTTCAGATATTGGGCCAAAGAACATAACTTTACTCAACAACAACAACAACAATTACACATATAATAAAGCATTTAGCATAGACAAGTCAAAACTACTAATGTGTGATCCAAGTTTTCTCTTTGTAAGAACATTGGGCCTAAGGTAACAAAATTTGCGTAAATCGTATAGAAAGATTACTTGCCTTTGTTTCTAGTTAGCCTTACGAATTTACTGCAGAATCTTGATAAGGATTGAACCTAGATTGGCCTTTTTTTTCCTTCCTTTTCCTTCTTCTCTTCTTCTTCTTCTTCTCTTTCTCCTTTCTCTCTTTTCCTGCGGTTTTCTCCTCTCCTTTTTAGTGCTATAACCGTCCCCTTAGGTTGAGATAGGGAGTTATACTAAAAGTGGTGTAACTCCCTATCTCTTAGTAGGGACTATTTTAATAATTTCCCTTAATTACCCTTAATTCTACTTTTAACCCCTTTTTTCTTGTTTTCCTATATTTTATGTAACTAAGTTCCATAACCTACAAAATTAATCAAATTGCATGTAAAATTGACTTTTAAGTATTGATAGTCGTGCTTAAAAGTCACGGGGTGTGACATATACGGTCTTGAATACTTGTAATAGAGTAGAATAAGGCTTGAATAGTTTGCAATGAGCTAGTTTGTCTGATCCTTGTTATCTTGTTTTGGCATGCTGTTCGTCGTATGGGTTGCATCCCCCAAGATGCTTGGGACTTGGTTCATACAAATTTACATTTTGATAAAAAAGTATCTCCCAGCCGGACTACAAGTTCTCTTCACCGGCTTTTGGTTGTGCAGCTTACTAAAACTTTGCAATGACTGGTCATAAGCAAGTTTCATTTAATTTTTGTTGCTACATTTAATAGGAAAAATTTTATAAGGATCTCTAAAGATTTTTCCACGCCACTTTTAATTTGGACATCATAATATATTCTTAGATTTTAGGACGGACGCTTGTCAGTCCCTTTTCTACGATGAATTCTTGTGCGACATATTCAAGCGGAGAATGGATCATTCTATACTTACAGAACAAAACACCCCTGTAATTACTTAACTTTTTTTTTTATTTAGTCGTCTTTATTCTAACACCAGGTTCGATGTGGTCCAGTACACTCTACACTCTGTCATAGTGTATGATGCTGTTATACGGTAACAAGTCAATCACCATACGATGAAATTATCAAATAGTCGAATCCATATACTGTAGTGTCCCGCTTCCGAACCTTAGCATCGGGAACAGTGCATCCACCGTATCTCGCTAAGGAGAATACAAGGCATCGAATCAATTTCCAACATGTCCGAAAAGACATAGAAATTTTTCTCGCAGAAACGAAATACAACAACATTAAGTTTTCTTGATAAAAGAAAATCCTCAATACAATAATGAACCAAATCCTGACAATAACGTAACAATACTACATCTACAGTCAGCAAATCTAAACAAGGTGATGTCTGATGAGATCCCAATAAAATAAAGACAAATAGTCGCAAGGTCTTCTTATATCCTAGGTGCGACCATCAGTCTGGCCACTCCACCGTGTCAGCCCCGTCCTCAACAAAGACATAGTCGTAGGCCTTTTCCTGCACACATGGAGGGGGGAGGAATTAGGGGTGAGTGACAGAAAATCACCATGTAGGCAAGTGCCTCCAACTAGTACAAGACGAGCATACAAAAATAATATAACACATAGCACATAAAACATGATATCACATAAGCATATGAAAGAATGCGGAAAAATAATTCACTACAGATAAAGAATTCGCAACATCATGATGCATGTCAAGCTATGCGTGTCACACGCAACAAAGTCATGTCACACAGGATGCCGATATCTCCACCTTGCAATGCATGAACTCAAATCCTACTAAGTGGATGTGGGTCATACCCACTCACAGTCATCATACTGAGTGTGCGTGGCTGGGCCACCGTACACCATACTGAGTGTGCTTGGCTCGTCACCGTACACCATACTGAGCGCCTGTGACCCGTACGTCACGACCCACCATAAATGGAATGCACGTGCCATGAATGCAAAAACACAATCGTCTGAGGCCCTTTGCCAATCCTCCCATCCTCCGGCACTCAAATCTATCTTCGGTTATTGATCGAATGCTAACTAATCATTGTACGGCCTCAAATCCACTTTTCCATGGCTTGAATACATTTATCGTGCATTTTCTATATTTTTCCTCATTTTCCACTATTTATTTCTATTTATTATCTAATTATCTGAATTAAATAAATTATCATAATTACAGAAATTTAATAAAATAATTTAATTTTAGCATCTTATAATTTCTAGAATTTATTTATAATTTTCTGTTATTTATTTATAATTTTCTTGAAATTATTACTAATTTAATCAATTTAGTAACAATTATAAGAATTTCAAGAATTTCACAATTTTTTCCAATTATTAATAAACACATTGAGGTGGCCCTTTATTTTCTGCCAGCCCTGGTCCTTTCGCTCCTTTGGTCCGGTCTGCTGCAGTATTTTTTTTATTTAGCTGCGTTAATTGGACCGGCCAGCAGCTGGCCCTGTCCGCCGCCGGCTCCGCCCAGTATTCTTTTTTTATATATTCAACGTCAATGGGCTAGGCAGCTGGCCTGCCACCGTTCTGAGCTTCAGCCCTTTTGCTTTATTTATTTATTTATTTACTTTTTTGTATATAACGTGCTGCCAGGTCCAAGAATGACCTCACGCGCGCGGGTGAAGGCCACGCGCAGCCACTCTGGCGGCGCGTGAGGTGCATCGGTTGCCTTCGGCGTTCGTTTTTCGGCCCCGATCTATATTTTCACGTATTTCCATTCTATGGAAACCTATTCTAAGGCCAAAACGACAACTAAAAACCCTAAACAAGCCAAAAATGTTTTATTTTGATTATCAAATTTTTCCCTAAAATCAAATCCAGGTACGCAAACCATACTACGCATCAACAACACTCCAAAGTACAAGTCTTTCACAGATTCAACAACGTGCTATAGATTTCAACAATTAAACAACAACATCACATAATATATCACTAAGCCATGCTTGGATTATACGAATTTGGAGGGAGAAAAAGGAACCTACCTGATGACCGACAAAATGCACCACTACACGAAATTGTGAGTAGATTAGGACGCCTAGTTTTTCCCCTTTCTTCCCTTCTTCTTCTCTCTTTTCTCTCTTCTCTTTCTTCTCTTCTCCTTCACTCTTTCTCCCTTATGCCGCTGCCCTCTCTCACTCCAGCGTTCAAGCTTTTATTCTTTTTTAAAAATTTTTTCTTCCTTTTACTCCTTGCCTTAATTTCCAGTGTCTCCTGCCCCTTTATCAACTCAACTGAACCGAAATTTGGGGGGCATTAACTCCCCCAAATAATCACTTTCCTATCCCTCTTTTTTTTGAATTGTTATTATTATCTCACCTCCACTTTTGAATTCTCTTACTATTTTATTTTACATTCTTTTTTTCCTTTATCTTATATTATTTACTTTTATATATTTTTCCTTTACTCTTTACATATATAATAATTTCATTCAATTAAACAATTACTTGGACCTAGTCAACAAGCTACAGTTAATTTAACTTTGAAAAGATAGTTTCACACAACAGCTACTAAATTCCAAGTTAGTACGTAATAACTAATTTAAACATTTTCGGGTGTAACATCCTACCCACCGTACAAGAAGTTTCGTCCCCAAAAATTTACGTACCTTATTCGATGAGGTAGGGGTAGCGCTCGCGCATCTGGTCCTCTAAATTCCAAGTGGCTTCATTTTCTTTGTGGTTGCTCCACTGCACCTTGGCATATGGGATGATTCTCCTTCTCAATTCTTGGTCCTTGCGGTCTATGATTCGAAAAGGAGTCTCTTCATATGACGCGTCTGGTGTAATCCTTAAAGGTGGTGCACTCAATACATGGCTCGGATTTGAAACATACCTTCCCAACTGAGACACATGAAAAACATTGTGCACCTGGGCTAATACCGGGGGAAGCGCCAAACGGTATGCTAACGAACTGATCCTCCCGAGTATTTCATAAGGCCCAATGTATCGCGGCTTTAGCTTACCTTTCAACCCAAAACGGGTTACACCCTTCGTAGGGGACACCCTCAAATACACCTTTTCCCTGACAGTAAACTCCAGGTGACGCCTCTTCGAATCTGCCCGACTCTTACTTCTGTCTTGGGCAACCTTAAGCCTATCTCGAATCAACTTTATCTTATCCTTGGTCTGCTCAACCAGCTCTGGACCAATGATAGTGCGCTCTCCAGCTTCATCCTAATGGATAGGAGATCTGCACTTACGCCCGTAGAGCGCATCAAATGGTGCCATGCCATTGGCACTATGATGACTGTTGTTGTACGAGAACTCAATCAACTTGATCATACTGTCTCAGTTTCCCTTGAAGTCGATGGCACATGCTCTCAACATATCTTCCAACGTTTGTATGGTCCTCTCAGACTGCCCATCCGTCTGCGGGTGAAATGCCGTACTCAATCGCAACTCGGTCCCCATCCTTCTCTGGCATACTGACCAAAACCTTGAAGTAAATCTCGGATCATGATCGAAGACGATACTGAATGAGATGCCATGTAAACTGACGATGTTGTCAATATAAAGGGTAACCAATCTGTCAAGGGTCACATCATTCGGTACCGGTAGAAAATAAGCAGACTTCGTCAAGCGATCCACGATTACCCAGATCGTATCATTGCCATTCCTCGATCTCTGGAGGCCCACCACAAAATCCATAGTCACGTGCTCCCACTTCCACTCAGGGATCTTTAACGGCATCAATAAACCCCCTGGCCTCTGGTGCTCCGCCTTGACTTGCTGGCATACCAGACATCTCTCGAAAAACTCAGCTACATGTCTTTTCATACCGCTCCAGCAGTAATGTTTTTCAGATCATTATACATCTTGGTAGTACCCGGATGAATCAACAACTTCGAGTTATGTGCCTCCTTCAATACCGTCCTTCTGAGATCCTTAACCTTAGGCATACACAGTCTCCCCTGAAACCACATGCTACCGTCATTATGAATCTGAAATCCATCAACCTGGCTGGTCATCATCTTCTCTCGGATCTCGCTGAGCGATACATCCTGCTTTTGCGCCTCTTTGGTTCACTCAATCAAGGATGGAATGATAACCAGTGCTACTAGAACATTAGCTGTGGAGTCCACGATATCAAGATCTAACTCTGCCATATCCCTTTCCAACGGCATCTGTCTAGCATTGTTGGACATCCTACTCAGGGCATCCGCAACTCGGTTCGCCTTCCCTTTATGATAGATGATATTCAAGTCATAGTCTTTCAACAAGTCAAGTCATCTCCTCTGACGCATGTTTAGCTCCTTCTGTGTGAATAGATACTTCAAACTCTTGTGATCTGTGAATACTTCGCAGTTCACCCATTACAGATAATGATGCCAAATCTTAAGTGCGAAAACTACTGCAGCTAACTCCAGGTCATGTGTTGGATAATTCTGCTTGTATGGCTTCAACTGTCTTGAGGCATATGCGATGACCCTGCCATTTTGCATAAGGACACATCCTGCAAAGACACAGTTAGGCCACAGTTGTAATGCATATAAAATCAACTTTGAAGTTATATACATTACCTAGTCCGCTCTTCGATGGTATATATGATAAACCCTTCTGAGCCTGAGGGTTGTTCAAGTATATGGGCCGTCGTCAGTCGTCTCTTAAGTTCTGCAAAGCTCTGCTCGCATTCAGTGGTCCATACAAACTTTGACAGTTTCTGTGTCAATCTGCTCAAGGGCACCACTATCGATGGAATCCTTCAACAAACTTCCGATAGTAGCTGGCCAAGCCCAAAAAGCTCCTCAGTTCATTCACGTTAGTCGGTCTAGGCCATTCAGTAATAGCCTCAATCTTCTTGGGACTTATAGAAATTTCATCTTCCGAAACCACGTGTCCCAAGAAAGCAACGCTCTTTAGCCAAAACGCGAACTTACTAAACTTGGTATATAGTTCTTTCTGCCTGAGGACCTCCAGAACCTTCCTCAAATACTTTTCATGCAACTTCTGGAGAATATACCAGTATATCATCAATAAAGACAACCACAAACTTATCAAGCTGGTCCATTAACACCGTGTTCATCAAATCCATCAAGGCTGCAGGAGCATTAGTCACACGAAATGGTATCACTAAAAACTCGTGATGCCCATATCTGGTACGGAAAGCAGTCTTCGCTACATCCTTTGCTTTAATCCTCAGCTGATGATATCCAGATTGAAGATCCATCTTAGAGAATACCGAAGCACCCTAAAGAATGCCAAAGTTGAGAGATCGTTTGGAAAATTGTATAGTATTAATTACGCGTTACAACGATTAAAGGATACCTTTAGTTGATCGAAGAGGTCCTCGATCCGGGGTAAAGGATACTTGTTCTTGATGGTGATCTGATTAATTTCCCGATAATCAATGCAGAGTCTCATGCTACGGTCCTTCTTTTTTAAGAACAAAATCAGAGCTTCCTAGGGTGAGACGCTGGGTCGAATGAACTTCCAGTCGTGTAACTCCTGCAATTGTTCTTTCAGCTCCTTCAGTTCAGCCAGAGCCATCCTGTACGGTGGCTTTGATATCGGCTCAGCACTGGGCAGTAAATTAATCTCAAACTCTACCCCCGATTGGGCGGTAGTCCTAGCAGCTCATCATAAAATACATCTTTATACTCATTCACCACTAGTATCGAGTCTATCAAGGGTAACCCTTTTTCTACACCAATAGCATATACAAGAAAACCTTGATTACCTTTCCTTAATGCTCGGTATACCTGCACGGCGCTCATGTAAATCTTTTTAGGAGCCTTCTGCAATTTGAAATCACCCTGAAAGATGGCTTCCTGCATACTCTTCGTCTGCATGCGGACCTGTCTCTGACGAAAGTCGATCGTGGCCTGATACTTAGCCAGGAAATCCATGCCCAGAATAACATCAAAATCTTCCATTTGGATTGCAATGAGAGTTGTAGTGAATTCCAGCTCATTAATGTCCAATGGACAACCCTTGTACTAATAGTGCGATACAAACACCTGATCACCGACGGTTTGGACCCAGTAAGGAATCTCGAGCTATTCCAGTGGAATATTCAAACTCTTGACGAACCTCCTGGCGATAAATGAATGGCTGGCCCCACTATCGAAAAGTACGTGGGCTGGAACCTTGTTAATCAATATCTCATCTAACATGTGCAGGATTAGACATATAACACATAACCACAAAAAAGAAAAGTATTTAAAGTGAACTAGAACTTTAACACTTAATTAGATGTACCTGCTACGACGTCACCGGCCTCCTCGACATCAGCATGTGTCATGACATGCACTCGGGCATTAGTCTTCGGCCTCCCCTTTTTATGTGTCTTGCCCTGCTGTGGGGATGGTGCCTGTCTCTGTGCGGGGCAGTCTCTGGCGAAGTGCTCTGGGACACCGCACCTGTAGTAAACGTCCCTGGTCCTCCAGCACTGACCCACATGAAAGCGTCCACAATGGACACATGGTGTAGTAGGTGCCACCGCCCTCACTGGCTGTGCATCAGTCAATGCTAGTCCCTCGATGTCAAATGGCTTGGTAAACGGTCTCTACTACTGCGGTGGTCGAAAAGAGCTTCCCGACTGTTGGCGGCGGGGTACCTTCAGCCATCTCCCTGGTCTCGTAGAACGATACTCCTCCTGTGGCCGCTTAGTCCGGTCATCGGCTGTGACCCTCCTAAGGTCACTCACAATATCCCGTCATACCTCAAGTAGCTCCTCAAAGGTCCCCTGTCTGGAACAAATAATCAAGGACTGAATGCGAGGGCTCAGTCCAGTCTTGTACTTGGACATCTTTGCCTTCTCTTTATCCATAACGGAAGGCATATATCTCCCTGGCGCATGAAATCTCGCTGAGTACTGGTCTACGGTCATGGACCCCTGAGTAAGTAGCTGGAACTCAGTCATCCTCCTTTGTATGGCACTCTCAGGAATGTAGTGCCTCTGGTACTCTTCTCCGGACTGGGTCCAAGTCAACTGTGGGGTCAACCGACGCTGCATGCTAAGACACCATCCCCTAGCATCACCCTCAAGGAATGAAACGACCACCTCCACCTTCAGGTCATCGGGAACCTGCAATAACCTTAGCTGTCGGTCACATTCTGGAGCCAGATCTTGACCTCCTCTGACCGTGTAATGCCCCTAAACATCGGTACCTGGTGTAGGATCTGCAAGGCACCGGGGGGGTTGAATAGATGGTGCGGAAAATATGGTTTTTAAAATTTCTTTAAACCTAACCAATTCAAGTTCTGAAAACAGATTCTGTTTTCAGGACCAGGTTTAAAACGTTTTTAAAACTATGTTAGAGGTCTCCAAAAATTATGAAATTTTGAGAGAACTTAGCCTCAGATGTTATGAGGGTCCCTTAAAAAATTTCAAATCAAAATTCAACCTTTAACCCCTTCAAAAACAGTTGGTACTCAGATTGTGAAAATCTGCCAGAAACGGTAGATGGTTTTGAAAAATTAATTCCTATTTGTGTGAACGTCCAAATGATCTGAAAATTTGACCACTAACTCTTTATATACTATATTTTAATGGGTTGAAACAGTTTTGGAAAATTCTTTTGGGAATTAGGTCAAATACAATCAAAGTCTCAACCTTTGCAAGTCTGAAAATCAGACTGCACTAGTCTCAGAACTTTTGATGTTTGACTGACTTATACTTGTCCAAAACGGTTGAAACTTGTGCCAAATTAACTCTAGAACGTGTGAGTATGTTTCTGGAAATTTGTATAATTTTTGGAAATCGTTTACTATTTTTAAGAACGTGAACAAAACGGATAAACAGTGCAGAAACTGAAAAGTAAATGCTGAAAGTAAATTGCACCGAGAATTTTATATTGGTTCGGTTATAAACAACCTACTCCAGTCTTCAAGGAACACCTTCCTTGGTTCACACTAATCACACACACGCAGTACACCTTACCGCAGAGTTGATAGAGTTACACCTAACTCCAACCCTTTACAAACCTTGTATGTCGAGTACAATTCACACGAACACCACCACCTCGCTAGAATGAAGATTGATCACACCTTGATCAATCTTTTACAAAGATGTATGAATGGTGGTTTATCTCAAGCCTATTCAAGATTGAAAGAATATGAATACAATAGGCTTTAAAAGAAAAGAGAAAGAAAGAAGATGTAGGAGAAGAAGAGCTTGTCTATTTGATCTCTTTAGAATGCAATGCTTGTTGTTGTTTGTGTTTGCTCTCCTCTTCTCTTTTTAATTTGTGGCAGCCGTCCCCTAGGAGCCTTCTCCCCTCTTGAAAATTTCCTTTTAAGTGCTTGAGAGAGTGTAAGACATCATTGTGACAATGTCTTGCTTGCTTGGCATCATTCTATTGGATCATCATTTTGCTTACTTGGCACCTCTTTATTGGCTCAATGTTGTCAACATGATGACATGGAAAACTCTGAGATTAACACTTTAAACATGTGCCAATATCAATCATAAAATCATACCATAAGTCAAATATTTCATCATAAATTGTAAGACCAAAAATTCTTCCCCTTTCATGCCTAAAAATCGGCCAAGACCCTTCTTGCCATGCTGAATTTTTCAGCATGTGCAACCTTCCATTTCCTTCAAAATAATACCCATTATTCTTTGATTTTTCACAATAAAAATGAATCAACAATATATGTTAAGTATTGCTACCAATTAAAAGATGAACTTGGACACATTTTAGCGCTAGAATTCGGCTAGCTAAGTCATACACATGCTGAGAAATTTTTCAGCATGTAACTTGTAACATATCATCATTTATTTAATTAAATAATATTCAAACCCTTACCATATCTTCTTCTAATCAATCACCTAATAAAGGATAACAAAATAGGTCACATTAAACACCATAAAATCGGCCACTTTAAGGTTAGTATGCTGAAATTTTCAGCATGTGACATAAGAGAGATATATGTTGAATACTTACCTTTTGTAGCTTCTCTCTTTGATTCATCAATATTGTATGATTGATCCTTGACCAATCAATATGCCAACAAGGCTCCACATGTGCTCCATCTCAGCTGTATGTAACGTTGGAAGATGTATATACATGTGCTGAAATTTATTTTTGTTAACTTTGTAAAATAGTGCACACATGTAATATTCCAATCAGCCCTTAATTTAATTTTCTAGAACAGTTTAAGATGTATATTATATGTAAAAAGTGTCTAGATACGTGTCACATGATGTACAAGAAAAAGTTCCATGTTATGTGCGCAGAAAACCGAATTTTCGATATTTATCGATTACCCGATTTTTCTCTAATTTAAATTCCAACTTTTGCACATGATATATATATTATGTTATACATAATATATATAATATATACTTTAAATCTCAGCACTTGGCTGGTTTAAAGTGGTACCATTAACATGTGACAAAATTAAAATTGGAATCTTCACATTTTGGCCTAAATGTGGAGTAATTTGTGTGTGCCAACATGGAAAGTATTTTTGGCTGAATAAATCATGTATATTACAAAATATACCCCCATCTCCGGATGATGACATTCTACTATCGCGACTAATGGCCAATGATTCTGAGGCGGACTTTGTACCGGTTGTACCTAGACGTAAGAGGCGCTCCCGCAAGGACTTACCACCTCTCCCGCCTTCTACGATCTTAACTCGAAGCGCGTCCCACGTGGTTCAGGGAAGTACCTCTCTTACTCAATGAATTTTTTATTCTGGAATATTCGAGGCATGCGTGCCTCATTACCTAGATTAAAACAGTTAGTTACAGAACACCGTTTGCATTTACTAGCGTTATTAGAGCCCAAACATGAACCTTCAAGCATTAGTCGTTTTATGTTGCAGCTTGGTTTTACACATTCATATGCCTCTATTTCACATCGTATTTGGTTATTTTGGCGGGATGCAGAGTTTCAATTACTTGATACTCATGATCAGGGTCAAGTGGTGCATTTCACTCTTCACTCAGTCTCGTTGCAATGGAAATTTGTACTTTCGGTGGTTTATGCCAGTACTACACCGGTCCAACGACAGCTCCTCTGGCAAGCCATGTGTGATTTTTCTATTTCGAGTACTTTACCATGGTTAGTTGGTGGAGATTTTAATACTTTCCGCGCATTGGAAGATCATCGAGGTCGGTCGGTACCATCATTATCCGCTCTACAGGATTTTAATGACTGTATTGAATACTGCTCTCTTATGGCTCCTCCTCACCAGGGCTCCAGATTTACTTGGGCAGATGGTCGAGGACTTGGTCGCATTTGTCGAAGATTAGATTGGTTATTTATAAATTCCACTTTCCATACAAGCTTTCCGAGACTACAGTTGACTCATTTACCTCGGGTGGCCTCGGATCATATGCCCATCTTATTTGTCTGCAGTACACAGGGAGGTATTGCTCGGCGCACATACAGGTTTTTAGACCCATGGTTGCATCATTCAGACTTCCATAATTATATGATGCAGACATGGCAGTCTTATCCTACTACAGGAGGGATGTATGGTTTTTACACCAAGCTACGATCATTCAAAAAAGATATCCAACGGTGGAACCTTGATGTCTTTGGCAATATTTTTAATAATCTCAAGTATGCGGAGACTCAATTGAATCAGGCTGAAGCAGCTTTCGACACTAACCCTACTGATGCGAACCGTGCTGATTATCATAAGGCTAGGGCTGAATATCTACAAGCATCGACCGCGGAATTGCGTTTCTGGAAACAAAAGGCTAGAGTAAAATGGCTTCAAGAGGGTGATGCTAATACTCAATATTTTCACTCTATAGTCAAGGGCAAAAGGACACAATTACGCATTCAGCAAATACATAATGCTAATGGTCAATTGCTAACAGAACCTTCGGACATCATGGCTGTTGTACCCCAACAAACATGTACATGGAACTATGAATAAGTGACTGAATGAAAGCGATAGTTTCTTTAAGCGCGTGTTACTTAAGCTAGCTTAACCCTATTTACTTCTGAGATGATACTAAATAAGGGGATTCAAGAAAGTGATACGTGAAATATATATAGTTATAAGAACTATACACATTAAAATATATTTACGTTGGTGTATAAGGGTGTGAAACATATATGTATGTGTGTGCATACTAAGATACCTACATATATACGTCTAAGATACACACGTATGGACCCATATATACATATAGGTTATCATGTATACGTGTATACATATATATGCGTGTATAAAGAAGCATATGTATATATATATACACTAGTACCTAATGTACACATAGGCGTGGTTACTTACGTATACATGAACATTTATACAAGTTTAAGAGATTTGCACATTGTACCTCTTACGACATACATATATATGATAATCATAGAATAGAATAAAATAAATAAAACAATAGAATACATGAAATAACAAAATACCCCTCAAACACCCAAGAATTTCGGCTAAGCCCTTAGAGAATCTAGAATTCTCTACATCATTCCAAATAATGCTTAAATAAATAGTTATACAATAATTATAAAAACAAAATAATCAAGTTGCATGCAAAAGAAATGATTAAATAAGAAAAGGGGAGACTAGTGTGTAAGAAAAGCAAGACCTAGATTCTTTTTTTTCCCTTCTCCCATGCACCAGCCGATTACCCCTCCCCTTACCCCCTAGCTCCTTTTTATTTCTCAAGACAACCTCATTTCCATCTTGTCTTGAACATTTTCCTAAGAAAGCTCCTACTAAACACTTAAGGAAATTCTCCATCCCCCTTCTATCACCAACTTTCGGCCCCTCCCTTCTTGAAGGGTAGAAATTCTCAATCAAGCTTCATCTTCATCCCCAAGCTCAAAGATCATCTAGGTAAGTCTCTTCTAAGTTCTTAAGTTAATTCTTTATACAAATAGTGAAGCTCACTTGGGTATTTTTCTCCCCTAAACCGTGGCCTACATGCTCAAGGAGGAGAAAATCTTCAACACTCTTAGATGAAGCTACCTTGCTACAACTTGAATCTCCATCCCAAGACTACTTTGGTAAGATGTTCTAGCCTCAAATAAGATTCTACTTTCACTATTTAACAAAGACTAATCTCTTCCTTCCTCTTCTTCAAAACCGTGTGTTCTAGGGAGTAGGAGGAGAAGAATTCCAACTCAACTCACTCCAAACCAAGCAAAGGCAAAAACTTTGGCTTGAAGAGGCAAGTTTACAATGATCTCTCATGATTTATGTAAAGAGTTTGTGACTTGAATGCTTAGAAGTTCTTAAGATTTAATCTTTAGTTGAATGTCCTAAGTTTGAGATTATATCTTATAGATTTCTTAAGAACCTTGCATTGCATGTGGCTTATTCTCTCAAAGATGGAGTCTTTTATGACATGCATCTAGTTACAAGGCTGTTTTGAGATGATTTAAGGTTTAAGTAGTGATTAGTAATATATCTTGCAAGAACAAGATGAAAGGGTGAACCTTTGACTTGAACCAATGACAAAATCTCAAACTACTGGAGCTAGGCAGAACAGGATGGCATCTTCAACGGCCTGAGAACCAACCTTACAGACCTTCAATGATGCTAATTTTCGGTACCAAGCTAGCCTTATGAGTGTAGCACAAGTGAGAGTTGGAATTTTGTCAAAATAAGTTATAGATTATTTTTAATAAAATATTTAGTAGAACTGCTCCAGCAGAAAATTCTGGAGCAGGGCAGAATTGACCACTATGTTTAACGAATTTAAAAAGGGTCTTTTGAACCTTCAATAAATCTGGTTTTTGGCACAGATCTAGCCCCATGTGTATAGAAGAGCTGAGAGTTGGAATTTTGGTAAAATAAGTTATGGTTTAATTGTTATAAAATAAATGGTGAGACTGCTCAGGCTGTAAATTCTGGAACAGGACTGAATGATGTAACGTTTTGCATGGCATGAAAAGAGATCTTGAGGATGTTCAAAAAGGCTAATTTTCGGTTTGATGACTCCATTATGTGTATAGGAAATGTGCAAGTTGGAATTTTTGAAAAAGGAGTTGTAGAATATTTTTAATAAAAAATTTGGTAAAGCTGCTCAGACTGAAAAGCCTGGGACTGAGCAGAACTGCATCTCTTTTTGACTGACATGAAAAAGGACCTTGTAGTGGCTCAATAAATCTGATTTTTGGCAGGATGCTAATACCAGGTGTGCTGTGAATACCCCAGCTGGAATCATGGTAAAACAAGTTTTGGATTAATTTTAATGATTTAATTGGTAACACTGCCCAATAAGAAGTGCTGGAACAGAGCAGAAATTAAGTAACAAGTTAGTGGACTCAAAAACGAATCTTAGGGACATGAAAATGAGTTAATTTTCGGTAGGATGCTATTATTACAAGTTTATGATATGTATGAGTTGGAATTATGTTAAAATAAGTTAAGAATTAATTTTAAGAAATTACGCGGTAAAACCGCTCCAGCAGAAAATTCTGGAGCTAGGCAGAATTGACCATTGACTTCAACGAATTCAAAGAGGACTTTTTGGACCTTCAATAACTCTGATTTTTGGCACAAACCTAGCCCCATGAGTATAGTAGAGATGCCAGCTGGAATTTTGGTAAAAGGAGCTATGGTTTATTTTTAATAAATATTTTGGTAAGACTGGTCAGACCTGAAAACGGGAATTGAGCAGAATAGTGACTTCTTTTCACTGACTTGAAAAGGAACCTTGTGAATAACCAATAAAGCTGGTTTTTGGCATGATAATAACTCTATGAGTCTAGAAGACATGCCAGTTGGAATTTCAGCAAAACAAGTTCTAGATTATTTTTAATGAATTATTTGGTAAAACTGCTCAATAGAAATTACTGGAACCACCCTAAAATTTGTAACGACTTTCCAGGCTTAAAAAAGGGACTTAGAGACATGCAAATGGGCTGAATTTCGGTATGATACTAGTCCCATATGTTTATGACGTATACGAGTTGGAATTTCTGGAAACCGCATTACGGATTTGCCACAATTGAATTTTTAGTAAAATCTGTCAGCTCAGCCTCAGCAATTAAGATGGATCGTAAAGTAAGTAAGTAAGCCCTTTATGGTTATTTAAAATAATTCCCAATTCTACGACTTGTATCTATGATTTCACCTAACGTACTTGTGACGAAAGAGTCGCATAAATGGACCTAAATGGTTAGCCTAACCGTCCTATGTAAATGAAGTACAAAACTTGGAAATATTCTTCCAAACTCATGTACGTTGACATGTTATAAGGAATGCATATGAGCATTTATGTCATGGCTTGCATCTCATATCACGGCATGTATCATGCATGATCATGAACTTGATTTTCATGGATTTTATGATGCAAGCAAGTTTTACAAGTGATTATCTTTTCGTTATGCATGAAAAGTTTTTACGGTCCCATGTTTTTTTTTAAAGAAAGCTTCATGATTCCTTTGCCGGCCAAGCATGCGACTAACCCGACTCCAGACCCGGGGTTAATTGGTCTGATGACATGATATCTGTTCTGGTCCCGCTCAGATCCGGGGTTAATTGATCTGATATCTGTTCTGGACCCGCTCAGATCCGGGGTTAATTGATCTGATATCTGTTCTGGACCCGCTCAGATCCGGGGTTAATTGATCTGATATCTGTTCTGGACCCGCTCAGATCCGGGGTTAATTGATCTGATATCTGTTCTGGACCCGCTCAGATCCGGGGTTAATTGATCTGACACTCTGTTTTTATGACATGTTATTGTATGGGACCAAAATGATGTTTTGACATGGCATGACATGACATCATGCATTGCATATTGCATAACTCACGATCATGAAGACATGTTGCATGTTACAGTTAATGTTTATAAGTTACTATTGGTATAGCGTTACCTAAAAACATGCTTAAGCTGACCTCATGCAAGCTCAGGATTTAAGATCAGGTATGAATTACGATTATTCGAGGTTTTTGGGGTAATACATTCATGTTATGACTCTTTACGTATTTCATGGTCGTTTATTGTATTCTTGCTGGGTGATTTTTATCACTCACACTTTATTTTTTTTTCCCCCAGATAATGCCAAGATAAATTGGATCGAAGATGAGCCGAGGGTACCATATCCATAGGCGAGGAGATATGAAGAGGGCTAAGCTTAAGGACTTTTGTGCTGCCAAGACGAATTGTATTATGATTATGTCTACACTCTCTGGATTGTCGGTTATGTTATTTTGTGGTACTGCTACTTTGGGGACTTAGTTATTTCGTAATGCATGTTTAATTTGGAAAGTTTTAATTCTGCCTAAATTTTACTGTCATGTTAAACGTTAACATGGGAATCCATGACTTATAATATGGATTTTCGTATGTTACGCATGACGCTTTGTACTCTCCTTAGTGAAGTACGGCGGGTGCACCGTATCCGGACGAGGCCCGGGTGCGGGGCGCTACAATGGCAGCTGCGGTTTCTTTTTATACAGATCTGTTTGCTCCGGCAGTTACACAAAATCATGAGACAGTCTTATCATATATTCCTCGGTTGGTAACGGATGAAGACAATATTCGGCTGACCATGCTTCCGACAGCAGCTGAAATCAAAGAGGCGGCCTGGCATTTAGATCCTCATAGTGCGGCTGGTCCAGATGGCTTTCATGGTATGTTTTATCGATCATGTTGGTCGGTCATACATTCTGACGTTGAAAAGGCAGTACAGGAGTTCTTCCTTGGTGTTCCACAGCCATCGATTATGGCAAGTGCGGTTATCACTTTGATCCCCAAAACCTCCTCCCCACAGACTTTCGGTGACTTCCGACCAATATGTTTAACGAATTTCTTGAGTAAGGTATGTACCCGCATTATTGCGACGCGATTGGGGCAATTACTGCCGAAGTTGATATCTCCGGAACAAACAGGATTCCTCCCTGGGTATGATATCTCCACCCAAGTCTTATTGGCTCGAGAAATGGTGCATATGTTGGATGCTGGCACTTCACATTTATGTTTAAAATTGGATATGATGAAAGCTTTTGATCGTGTCAGTTGGGATTATTTGGAGCGAATATTGTTGGGTTTTGGCTTCTCGGGGTTTTTCACTAGATTGATCCTAAATCATCTTCGCGCTACTACGTTATCCGTTTTGATCAATGGCGAACCATCTCAAACATTTCGGCCATATAGGGGAGTTAAACAAGGGGATCCATTATCTCCTCTGCTTTTTATTCTGTCTTCTGAGGGATTCAGTCGAGGCTTATCCTCTTTAGTGGCGTCTGGCAATATTCAATCCTTTAACCTTGGGCGTATCCCGTTTGCCATCTCTCATTTGGCGTATGCTGACGATCTACTGGTCTTTCTGCAAGGTACAAAGCGTAATATTCGGCGTTTTAAGAGGTTCTTAACTGATTACGAAGCAGCTTCGGGCCAAAAGGTTAATTTCCACAAGAGCAGTATGATACCATCGACCAGGCTTTCTGACCAGCGGGTTCGCCATTTACAGGAGATACTTGGGATGCGACTTTCGGCACTACCTTTCAAATATTTAGGATCTTATCTTCACAAGAGTATTAACCGTTCAAGATACTGTACTACGATATTGCAACATTTCGATGATAAATTACAAGGTTGGCATTCCAAACTACTATCTACTGCAGGTCGATTAGTCCTACTGCGCGCGGTGCTCTCTGCGCTACCTCTGCATGTCATGGCAGCAGGGGGCTGCCAAAATCTGTCATTAAGATGATACAGCGGAAAATGGCCACTTTTTATTGGGGACAGCGCAGGCATTGGGTTTCATGGTCCACTATCTCATTACCTACGGAGGAGGGTGGATTAGGGCTACGCGATCTCTCTTCCTTGCAACAGGCGTATCATTGCAGAATATGGTGGTTATATCATAAGCAAGATACATTATGGAGCCGATATATGCACGCCAAATACGGACATAGGGGGGACTTTCGGCCGCGTTTGCCGGATTCACCGGTGTGGAAGCTTCTTTGTCGCATACATCAGGTTTGTGTGATGCATACCGCAGGGAACAATAATCATCTCACTTGGCAGCCTTCTCCCTCGGGAGAATTTGCGCTTAAATCGGCTTACAATATCTGTCGCTCATCTAAACCCACATTGCTTTCTGCGAAGTTCATTTGGTTTAAACACCACTCACCCTCCATCAGATTATTCCTCTGGCGATTATTTCACGCGGCTTTACCATTTGAAGACTATATAGGCCCTTATTTGATGGCACGTCCCACGCAGTGCCCATTTTGTAAGCAGCACTCTTCCTCGGTCGATCATGTGTTCTTGAATTGTGCAGCAATCCAGTCCATGTGGTTTTTCTTTGCATCTGAATTGCAGAGTATGCTCCTGAGTACATGCACCATACGACAATACTTATTAGCTTGGTGGTTCCGGTCATCCTTTTCGTCCTTTGATGGGGTCCTCAAGATTGTAGTCCCTGGCATATTAGTCTATAATATATGGCGTTGTTATGCAAATATGGTATATGGAGAGCAAACGTCATTTTCTATATCTGCACTCCGAAATACCGTCCTTTTTGACCTTCATATGTGGGTCCATTCAATTCAAGGATCCAAACTCGCTGCCGGACCCGCTACACCGTTATCCTGGCTGTCAATCCCTCGCTCTCCGCGTCTACAAGTGGTTAAATGGCTTACTCCCCCAACAGGTCGCTTTAAACTTAATGTGGATGCCGCGGTTGGCCGTTCCAATGCGGCAGGAGGTATCATTTTACGTGACTCATGTGGAGCATGTGTGCGGGCGGTCGCATTCCGCCTCCCATATTGTCCTCCATTGCATGCTGAAATTCAAACGGCACTGTTTGGCTTGCTATATTTCCTCCCCTTATACAGGTCTCTGATTCTAGAAACCGATTGTGCGCAGTTAATTCAACGTCTACGTAAACAGCAGCCCATGTTTGGAAACTTCCATTTTACACTACTACAGCAGTTGATCAATCGTCATAATTTAGAAATTCAGCATGTATTCAGAGAGGCAAATATGCCGGCTCATTATTTGGCGCAGCACGCAATGCAATCGCCTTGCACCTCCTTTTTCACGCGGTCCAGCCTACCTTCAATGGTCCGTGCAGCGCTTTCTTTGGACCTCACGTCAGTTGCTGTGCGTAGACAGTCAACATAACGTCTTCCATATGGATTGGCCCGCACATCTTTTTCCTGTCTGTGCTCGATTGAGTACAAACAGGCAGGGTATGTTGATTGCTCTTTTTAATTTATTAATTCTTGGGCTGTTGTTGCTACGACTATGTGATATATACTTTTATTTGGTGGCTGTATGCATGTCTATGTGTTCGCAATCTGGGACTCTTGCTGTTGTTGGGAGCTTCATTCAATCTATACACTCAGTTCAAGCGCTACAAGGCATGGACTTTCACGTGGCGGAATGTCTTTGGCGTGAGCGGGCTCAGAATGTCTTCCACAGGGATTGGCGTCCTCTGCCACATCCTGCCTGCGTCCTGAGGGATGCAGGCAGGCTCGGTATGCTCATTTATCGATTACTCTGCGTTTTATTTTTTCTTCAAGTGACTCATAATTGGTTCTTGGTGCCTGCTGTTTCATGTATTGGATTATATCTGGCGATTCCATTGGAGGTTTTGCTCACCATGGCGTGCTTCACAATCTTGCTGAAACCACTGGTGATGACCCTGTTGAAGCGTTATTTCGACTACCCTCGATATCTACACCACCTGGAAGAATGTCAACAGCTGTACTCATATTTACATACTATACATTTCGATGATGGTCGTATAAATATGTACGCTTTTTCCTTCGCTAGGGTTTTATCCACAAGGGTGGTTTTACCTAGCAAGGTTTTAATGCGGCATATCGTATATGACTGGAGATATGTCCTCATTAGTTCGTTATTTCATTTGTTCACTTACTCTGAACGCTTGTAATATGGTTTTCCTCCGCCATAAGTGAGGCTTCTCTTTTAATAAAATAAATGTTTCT
>AP025044.1:10856748-10891479 GCA_036186865.1 Eustoma russellianum | reverse complement strand
TAGGGCTTTAATATGATCGCTTATCTGTGCCTATGTAGGGTTGACTCAGCCACAGAAGACCAAGTAACGATGAAAGATACGTCTATTGGAGAAATGGCAGAGGCATAAAGGTTGAAGCCATTGGGTATTTTAAATTGAGGTTGACTTCTGGATTTTTTCTAGATTTGCGTGACTCTTTTGTAGTACCGTCATTTAGATGAAATCTTATTTTGTTTTATCGATTGGATAGAAGTCGATATTTCAGTTTGTTTGGAAATGGAAATTTTCAACTTTATCATGCTTTTAGACTAATTGGTCACGGTGTAATGTCTGAAATTGATAAACTTTATTCAATAAATTTCGTTACAAATAAAGAAACCTTGCATGTTATTACACGAAATGCTATAACAAAATTAACTCGTGAGAATTCAGGATCACTTTGGCATTGACGTTTAGGACACATGTCAAAACCAGAATACAACGTCTTGTCAAAACAGGAATTCTCAATCCTTTAGACTTAAACGATTTAATGTCGTGTATATTTTGTGCTAAAGGAAAACAAACTAAAGTCTGGAGATATGAAGCAAATCGTGGGAATAGTCCATTAGAGTTGATTCATACCGATATTAGTGGCCCATTTCATCCAGTTATTCGAAATGGCCACCCTTACTTGATCACCTTTATCGATCACTATTCATGATATGGCTACATATTCTTGTTTAAATAAAAAGCGCAAGCAATAGACATGTTCAAATCCTTAAAAGTTGAAGTTGAGTTACAACTCAACAAAAGAATTAAATCCGTCAGATCTGACCGTAGGGGTGAATTCTACGGTTGATATGATGGATCAGGAGAACAGTGTCCAGGACCATTTGCTAAATATCTAGAGGAACATGGAATCGTTCCTCAGTACACCATGGCTGGGTCACCAAGCATGAATGGTATAGCTGAAAGACGAAATCGTACACTTATGGACATGGTACGTTGTATGATGAGTCAAACTACGCTACTATTATTCCTCCGGGGAGAAGCGCTAAAAGCCACAGCTTACATCCTCAACCGAGTACCAACTAAAGCAACGATAAGGGCCCTTTATGAGTTATAGACTAAGCAAAAGCCTAGCCTTAACCACATAAGTATTTGGGGTTGTGCAGCAGAGGCAAAGCCTTACAAATCAAATGAAAGAAAGCTGGATACCAAAATAGTTAGTTGCTATTTTGTTGGTTGCTCGGAAAGGTCACGAGGGTATAAATTCTACGATCACACAAGTAAAGTGTTTTTTGAGACAAATTCGGTAAAGTTCTTTGAGTATACTTTTGTTCCAGGGGGAATGATTTGCATCAGCAGATCACCGAGTTAGATGAGGAACACTCAAATGAGACAGAAATGCGAATCGAACCATCTTTTGGGGAGATAGCATCAGCGATACCTGCACATGAGGTACCTCCTCTTTGTAGTGACGCTCCACAGGGACAAGTTCTTGTTCCTGATGAAGTTACTGAAGAACCCGATGAATTGCCGGTTGATGCAGTTCTAAAGCCTACAGTATCCCAAGAACAAGTGACCCTAAGGAGATCCACTCATGAACGGAGAAACTCCATAGCTAAAGACTATGTGGTGTCTCTCCAATAACACAAATTCGATGTTGGTATGTTGGACGATGAACCGGAAAACCTCCAACAAGCATTACAATGTCGAAATAAAGAAAAATGGATAAAAGCCATGGAAGAAGAGATTGCGTCTATGCACGACAACAAAGTATGGGATGTTGTCTCGTTGCCTAAAGGTTCGAAACCTGTTGGTTGTAAATGGATATTTAAAACCAAACGGGATTCAAAAGGCAACGTAGAACGATATAAGGCCCAACTTGTTGCTAAAGGGTTTACCTAAAAGGAGGACATAGACTATACGGAAACCTTCTCTCAAGTATCCACGAAGGATTCCTTTCGGATAATCATGGCTTTAGTGGCACACTTAGATCTTGAGCTACATCAGATGGATGTCAAGACTGTGTTTTTAAACAGAGAACTCGACGAAACAATTCACATGGGTCAACCGCCTCAATTCGAGGTGGGAGATCCAAAAGGAATGGTTTGTTGACTAAAGAAATCCATCTATGGGCTCAAGCAAGCATCTCGACAGTGGTACTTCAAATTCGCCAAAGTGGTTGTCTCATTCGGTTTTGAGGCAAACCAAATTGACAAATGTGTGAATCACAACTTCAGTGGGAGCAAGTTCATATTCATGATCTTGTACGTAGATGATATACTGCTTGCAACAAACGATGTAAACATGTTGAGCGACACCAAAGCCTTTCTGAGAAAACATTTCGAGATGAAAGACCTTGGTGAAGCCTCATATGTGTTGCGACTTGAGATACAGAGGAATCGAACCCAAGGTACCTTAGCTCTCCCGCAACAGACATACATCGAAAAAGTGTTGAAGCAGTATAGCATGGATAAGTGTAAACCACTTAGTACCTCTATGGCAAGAGAAGACAAGTTTAATCTCAAGCAATGTACACAGACTGAGTTCGAACGTTCAGAAATGAGGAATACTCCCTATGCTTTGGTAGTAAGGAGTATAATGTATGCCTAAGTATGTACACAACCAGCCTTGGCATTCATTACGGGAATGTTAGGCAGATACCTCTCTGATCCGGGCAAGGATCACTTGTTGTACCCCAACTACAACACTTGTTGTACCCCAACTACAATGTACTTGAAACCATGACTAAGTGACGTAATGTAAATAAAAGATTTCTCCAAGTGCATGTTACTTAAGTCAAATTAGCACTTCTTTACTTAAATTCTTTTAAGATGGATACTAAATAATTATATAAGGGGATGTCACAAGGTATTAAAATACCTTATAAGTCTCTGCCAAGAGGCCTTGATCAACCATGAAACAATTTCGTTTTATAAGAATAACAACTTAAATGATCCTCACAAAAGCAAAATTAAAATCATATTAGATAAAATAAATAATAGTATAAGTTATATAAGCATGTGCTATGCTAAATGTGAAAAGACCAAAATACCCACAAGACCCCCCAAGATTTTGGCCAAGGAGAATGGAGGGATCTAGAATCCTCTCCATTATTCTACTACTTGGAATATCTAATTAAAATATCAAATTAGTTTGAATTTAAACAATAAAATAAAGAAAGCATGCAAAAGAAATAATAAAATACTAAAAAGGATGAAGGCATGAGAGGCAAAAGCTTGAAGCTACAAGCCTAGGTCTCCTTTTCCCCTCTTCATGCGCCAGACACCCCTTCCCCATACCCCCCTAGATTTTTAAATTTTGTAAGAAAACTCCCTTCCACCCATGTTGAACTCCCTCAAAAAGCATTCAAGCCAAGCCATCACTTAGAAGGTTTTTCCATCTCCCTCCACATACACAACTTTCAGCCCTTCATCTTGAAGCTAGGAGGTTCACTTCAACTACCATCTTCAAGCTCAAGAAACATCTAGGTAAGTTTTGTTCCAAGCTCCTTTAAGTGGATTCTTATTTTTCATGAATGAAGCTCATGGGTTCTCTTGTTTCTACACCCCCAACCCGTGACCTTCATGATCACTAGGTGCTAAGATTTCAACCTCTTAGGCGGCGCACTCTCTTGATAGTTGAAGCTCCATTCAAAATCACATTTTGGTAAGGATATCCAACTTCAAAATAGCTCTATTTTCATTATGAGAATAATGACTAACATTCTCCTTTTCTCCCTTATCACAACCGTATGTTCATGAGTGAATAAGGAGGAAATTTCAACTCATCTCATTCCATATCCAAGCTAAGAAAAGAGCTCTAGCTTGAAGAGGCAAGTATACACTAGACTCTCATGATTTATGGGAAGAATTAGTAACTTGAATGTCTAGTTGTTTCTAAGATGTGAACTTTAATTGAACATACCAAGTTTAAGATTATACCTTAGTGATTCCTTAAGAACAATGTCTTGCATGTGAGTAAATCCTCCAAAGGTGAATACTTTTCTTACATGCAATGTGATATGAGGCTGTGTTATGATGAAATAAGGTTCAACTAAGTGATTCTAGGCAAGAATAGCTCTTGGATGAAATTTGTGAAGTTCTAAGATAGCATGCATGTGCTAGAGGTGTGTTAATGAGGTTGTTTGGTAAGATTGAAATAAAATGGCACTTGAATGTGTTGCATGCCTAAATAAATGTTGTAAAATATTTTCACGGTATCATACAAGCTTCGGCCAAAGGGATGGAAATGATGGTGAGTTTGAATCCAAGAAAGAACACCTTTTGTGAGCAAATATGGTAGTTGTTGTGTACCAACTACAAACTGTTTTGAAATGATGCAAAGATGACTCAATAAAAAGAATGGAATCTGGATATTCATGAGAAAAAGGATGTAGGTGGTTATTTTTTAAGTTACTTCATAAGAACAAGATAATTAGTGGACACTTGACATGGAAAGGTGACAAAACACAAAATCACTGGAGCTGGACAGAAATGGGCAGTGTGTTGTGTGACCTAAAATGGACCTTAATAACGTGCAATCAAGCTGATTTTGGCATGATTTTAGCCCTCATGTGTGTAATATGAGAGTTGGAATCTCGGTAAAATAAGTTGTGGATTATTTTTAATACAATATTTGGTAAAACTGCTCAAGCTGAAATTACTGGAACATGGCAGAATTATGTAACGTTTTGTATGGCCTAAAAACAGATCTTAAAGGTGTTCAAATAGGCTGATTTTTGGCATGTTTTTAACCTTATGTGTTTAGCAAATATGGGAGTTGGAAGTTTGGAAAAAGGAGGTGTGGATCATCCTTAATGAAATTTTTGGTAAAACTGGCCAAGCTGAAACTACTGGAGCTGGACAGAACTAAGTAACGTGTTCCTTCACCTAAAAATAGATCTTAGAAACATACAAATGGGCTAAGTTTCGATAGGATGCTATTCCCGTATGCTTATGACGTATGTGAGTTGGAATTTTGGGAAAAGGAATTATGGGTTTGCCACAATAGAAGTTTTAGTAAAATTGGTCAGTTCAGCATCAACATTTGACCAATTACGGAAGAATAATTAAATAGACCCTTTTGCGTTATGGGATTGTTCTGAAAATTTTATGTTAATCACCTAAGACATAGAGGAGCATGACCAAGTAGGTTAATCAATTAGGTACCATCGTTTTGATGGGTAATTATGGATTTAAAGTTAATACACAAAAACTGGAAAATTGGGCAGAACGGGGGAATAAGTTAAGAGGCCTAATTTTGTGGAATTGAACCTATATACACGGTTTGGGCCCTTGAATGTTAGTCCTTAGGGATATTACCATGATTTTCAGGATTTGGCCCAAACTAATTAACGATTTAAGATCATGATAATTAAGGTAAAGAGGGCCGTTAATGCTGAATTCGGCAGTACGCTTTATGACAACTTAATGATTTAAGGGCTTTATTCGTCTTAGAATGTTACGAAAATTTTATGACATGTAAATAAGACCCCATTGCACATATGCATGACAAAAGATTATGAGAATGGACTTGTTTGGTTAATCTAGCTGACTCATGAACATGAAGTAGTAATCTGGAAATTTTAGCTCATGAAACCATGCTTATTGTCATAATCCATACCACGACTTGCATTGCGTAACATCTCATGTATCATGCATGATCATATGCACCATGAATCTGATTTTTTATGAAGTTTCCATATGCAAGCAAGTCTTTTCAAGCAAGCAAGTTTTTCGTTATGCATATAAGTGATTTATGGTCCCATGTTTTAAAGAAAGCTTTATGATACCCTTGCCGGCCAAGCATGCGACTCGACTCTAGACCCGGGGTTAATAGGTCTGATGCCATGATAAGTTCTGGACCTGTTCTGGACCCGATCCAGGCCCGGGGCTAATTGGCCTGATGTTATGTTCTAGATCTGTCCCAGACCCGGGGTTATTTGCTGTGATGACATGTTCTGGACCCGTTCAGATCCACGGTTAATTGATCTGACACTCCGTTTTTCTGACACATTGTTTTATGGGACCAAAATGATGTTTTTGACATGACATGATATCATGCATTGCATCTTGCATAATTCATAAGTACTTTAACAGTTGTACGTTTCAGTTAGTGAATAATAAGATATTGTTGGTTGATGCGATTCAAGGAGCCATAAACATGCAAACTTTACAAACAAGGACGTTGAACATACTAACTCCACAAACAAGAAACTTTTGCGCAAATAGAAGATGTAAACTAAAGAGCTTCTTGTTCAAACATGTGCAACATGAGCCAAGGAATATAGATACATGATTTTTCTATGTTTATTGAGGTCATGATTTGATTGTCCTCGTGTTTGATGCATATCATAGGATGTAAATGTTGGTGGGAGGGCAGGATGGTCATTTTATGTGTTGTCGTTGTAATATTGAGTCTAGTTATTTGCGTTGTCGTTGTTTTATGTCTAGGATATTTTATAGAGTCTTGTAATATGTGCTTATAGTGCTAATTACCGTTTTTGAGTGCTTTCTAAGGAGGCAAGGCTAAATAAGGAAAGTAGCTTGAAGAGTCCCTATTTTTCAGGAAGGCAGACGGACACCAGTGGGTATTTTGGACGCCTAGGTCGGAGTACTGATCCAAATGGGTTTAAGCCATTTGGAGGTATCAGATAACTGAATTTGTGACGATTTGCATGTTTTACACTTTTGCTATTTCGGGCTACAAGATGGACCGAAATCAGGTGCAAGTTAGGAGTCCAAAATGGAAAGTACTGAAGATCACTTGATGGATATCAAATTTTTGAAGGCCCGTATCTCTGTCAAGCATAGTCAAAATGAGGTAATGCAAAAGCCCAAATTCAAGAACATATCATGAGCTACAACTTTTCACAAGAAAGAAAACCCTAGTTCGGTGTCTAGAAGCGGCTATAAGCCAGTAACCGACAGGGTGTAATTCTAATACGAAATTTTAGGGATTTGAGTTATGTAATTTTTCCTTGATTAGCTTTGACTTATCTTTTGTGTAAATTGGATTGAGATTGATAGGTAGTAATCGGAGGACTTTGATTAATTAGTTATTTTTTTAGGAATAGCAAAACTTAGCTTTATATTAGCTAGAAAACGGCAGAAAAAGGTTCAGAGTTTTCAGAATTTCAATGGGATAATTCCAGCATTTTGGTGCAGCCGTATGTGCCTTCTTTTGGTGTGTTTTTCCTTTGGTTTTCACAAAGTAAAATCAAGGCTAGATCCAATCAAGGTTTGAGCAAACCTAGTTGGTGAATCACAATGCAAGGATACGGAACGACGTGTTGGATTGAGGATTTGAATTGCTCAACGTAGACGTTGTTGGCTTCTCTTGTCCAAGAAGGTGGTGTTTGCGCCATTGTCCCACGCAAGGTTTGATCAAAGGTGTCTTTTGGAGTTGAACAAAGCGATCGTCATTTCCATACGATCCAAGATCGTATCAAAGTGGTATCAGAGCGAAGGTTTCTTCTTTACAACTCACATATCCTTCATTCTTTTGTGTTTTCTGTGATGTTTTCATCCTCGCCTCAAACGTTCATTAATCTATATCTGTTCCCTTTTACATCCTCAATTCCATTTGTCATTTTATTATAAAAAAAGGCTGTGTTTCCTTTGGTTTTTTTACTCATACGAAGACAAAAAAATCAAAGTTCCTACCTTTCTTTTGCTTCAAGTCACGTTGGTTTCCTCCACTCCAGGCCTGCATAATTTCCATCAACTTGCTTAGATTCTTTTCTTTAGCCTTATTTGACCTTAACACGATAATCTTGCCACAAAAAAAATCATATACCAAAAGAAAAGTTTGGACTTTGCAGATATTTTTGCTATTAACCCTTCAAGATTGAATTTTTACACACACTTAACAATAGGGTCATTGTGATAGAGTTTAAATTCAGCCATAACATATAAAACTAGTCCATTGCTTGAAAGTGCTACCTAGTCACACGTAAATCTTGTTGCTAACGAAGCTTTTAGGTGACTTTAGACTTGTGTGACTTGATTGCATTGTTGCTTGGTTTGTGTTGCTATTATCTTGTATCCAAGGCTGTTTTGCAACCATGAGACACACGACACCCTTCATATATAAAAGGACCCGTCTTTCAAGCTAACAAGTCACAAAAAACTGTTTTGTCTTTCTTTTAGAACCATGCCTATAAAGAGCATTGAGCCCTCTTAAACTCCAATCAAGGGCTGAATATTGTGTGAAACAGATTTGATATTGTGTTCTTAGATCAAAAAGAAAAGGCAGTGCACAAAAAAAAAACAGTTCAAAAGAAAAAGAAGTGCAAGAAGGAGAGTAACCAAGGTTGTTCTCAAATTATTTGCAAATTGAGTTCCATAAAAGCTCAACAAGATCTTCCATTTGAAGCCACAAAATGCATCACATTTTCATTGCCTTACACTTGGATACTTGATTGTTGCACTTGAATCAACAACTTGTAATTGATTTGCATTAGGCTAATGTTAACTAAAGATTGCCCAGGGCAACCCTTAGTTTTCTTTGGCTCAGCCTTTGACATAATTTTTGGTCTCATTTTCCTTGATTATTAGGAGGTTAAGTGTGTTAAATTGTCTTGTTCTTGGCTTGATACCTTTGCTTATTAGTTGCTGAAATTTGGGTGACACGTCGGAGAAAAAGGTGCCATTGATCATCGGATTGTGTTAGCCACTTGAGAAGCTTGCTTTCGTTGTATCTAGCTCAAGATTGGCCAAGGAAAACACAAACTTGAGTGACTATAAAAGAGCGATAGAGGAACATACACTTTGATTTTGATTTTCACTAACGTAACGAAATCTCTTTTGTCTTTGTGTTAGTTTTTCCTTTCTTTGTTTTCTTGATTAATTTCAGGTTACTCATGGATTCCATGGAGGATGATATTAGAGACCTCTATCGTGCAACGATAGAAGGGTTACGCCAAGCTCATTTTACTTATGGAATTGCATATGATTTGCGTGATATGAGTGACGATTCTATTGTTGATATTGAGCATGATTCTTATGATGATGATGCTGAAATTTCAATTGATACACAAGTTGGTCATGATGATAAAGTTGATGAGTCGAATGAACATGACTTACATGATAAGCTTCTTGGCTTGCATGATCCTAAATTATTTAAATCCGGTTTGTCTGAATCTGATGATGTTTTGCACTCTAAAGTGTGTGAACCTGATAAGAAATCACATGTTGGCTTCCATGATCATATTGAAGTTGAACATGACTGTGTGAAGTTCTTAGAACGTAATTCTGATATTCGTAAGAAACTTCTAGCACAAAAAGAACATAACTTTGAGATCCTTGCAGAAGTAGAAGAACAAAAGGTACATAGATTAGACTTCCTTAATAAATTGCAAAGTCTTAGGAGACTTGTTGATGTTTATCGTGTTCATATGCATGAGACTGACATGCGTGCTGAAAGTGATGAGCTTGAATCTAAAGTTGTTTGTGCTACACATGACTCACATGATTGCTTGGTTTACATGCTGATTTACAAGAAGATTTGAGTGACATTTTAAGTGAGAATAGTGATGTTCTAGGTCATAAATGTGATAACATTGAGAAGCATGAATGTGTTATCTATGATAATCCCTTGTTTGAGTGCCTTGATAGTGATATTCCATCCCAAGAAAATTCTAGTTTGCGTGCTTATGAATCTGAAATTCCACTTGACGTTACGTTGCACACGGATTTTGAAGATGATAACCTAAATGTTAGTGATGATTTGTGTTTTGTGGAGCATGATAGTTCAGATAGCTCTGGTTTGGAAGTTCTAAGGAGCGTACAAGGTATGTTGTTTATTCATCATGTTTTACATACTTTCTCTTTCATGCATGATAAATCTTTTGTGAGGAGTTTTATACCTATCTTGTTAGTGCATCCTAAACATATTAGGAAGAGGTGCTTGTTGCTAAGTGCTCATGTAGATATGTGTTATAATGGGTTATTGTCTACATGCTTCTTCCTTCAGTTAATTATTAATCCTAGGCATGTTAAACTCAAATTATGCATGTTCATTACACTTTATTCTCTTAAGTTTGTGTCTTGTATATATTATGAGTCATTTGTAGAGTATCTCTTGTATCCTTTTCTGTGTTTAGATTCGAGGTCGAATCCTTTTGAAGAGGGAGGGAATGATGCGATTCAAGGAGCCCTAAACATACAAACTTTACAAACAAGGGCGTTGAACATACTAACTCCACAAACAAGAAACTTTTGCGCAAATAGAAGATGCAAACTAAAGAGCTTCTTGTTCAAACATGTGCAAGATGAGCCAAGGAATATAGATACATGATTTTTCTATGCTTATTGAGATCATGATTTGATTGTCCTCGTGTTTAATGCATATCATAGGATGTAAATGTTTGTGGGAGGGCAGGATGGTCATTTCATGCGTTGTCGTTGTAATATCGAGTCTAGTTGTTTGTGTTGTCGTTGTTTTAGATCTAGGATATTTTATAGAGTCTTGTAATATGTGCTTATAGAGCTAATTACCGTTTTTGAGAGTTTTCTAAGGAGGCAAGGCTAAATAAGGAAAGTAGCTTGAAGAGTCCCTATTTTCAGGAAGGCAGCTGGACACCAGTCGGTATTTTGGATGCCTAGGTCGGAGTACTGATCCAAATGCATTCAAACCACTTGGAAGTTTCAGATAACTCAATTTGTGACGATTTTCATGTTTTACACTTTTGCTATTTCGGTCTACAAGATGGACCGAAATCAGGTGCAAGTTGGGAGTCCAGAATGGAAAGTACTAAAGATCACTAGATGGATATCAAATTTTTGAAGGCCCGTATCTCTGTCAAGAAGAGTCCAAATGAGGTGATTCAAAAGGCCAAATTCAAGAACATTTCATGAGCTACAAATTTTCTGAAGAAAGCAAACCCTAGTTCGGTGTCTAGAAGCGGCTATAAGCCAGTAACCGACAGGGTGTAATTCTAATACGAAATTTTAGGGATTTGTGTTATGTAATTTTTCCTTGATTAGCTTTGACTTATCTTTTGTGTAAATTGGATTGAGATTGAAAGGTAGTAATCTGAGGACTTTGATTAATTAGTTATTTTTTTAGGAATAGCAAAACTTAGCTTTATATTAGCTAGAAAACGGCAGAAAAAGGTTCAGAGTTTTCAGAATTTCAATGGGATAATTCCAGCATTTTGGGGCAGCCGTATGTGCCTTCTTTTGGTGTGTTTTTCCTTTAGTTTTCACAAAGTAAAATCAATGCTAGATCCAATCAAGGTTTGAGCAAACCTAGTTGGTGAATCACAATGCAAGGATACTGAACGACGTGTTGGATTGGGGATTTGAATTGCTCAACGTACACGTTGTTGGCTTCTCTTGTCCAAGAAGGTGGTGTTTGCGCCATTGTCCCACGCAAGTGTTGATCAAAGATTCAAAGGTGTCTTTTTCAGTTGAAAGAAGCGATCGTCATTTCCATACGATCCAAGATCGTATCAAAGTGGTATCAGAGCGAAGGTTTCTTCTTTACAACTCACATATCCTTCATTCTTTTGTGTTTTCCGTGATGTTTTCAATCTCGCCTCAAACGTTCATTATTCCGTCTCTGTTCCCTTTTGCATCCTCAATTCCATTTGCCATTTCATTATTAAAAAAAGGCTATGTTTCCTTTGGTTTTTTTAACTCATATGAAGACAAAAAAAATCAAAGTTCCTACCTTTCTTTTGCTTCAAGTCACGTTGGTTTCCTCCACTCCAGGCCTGCATAATTTCCATCAACTTGCTTAGATTCTTTTTTTTGCCTTACTTGACCTTAACACGATAATCTTGCCACAAAAAAAATTCATATACCAAAAGAAAAGTTTGGACTTTGCAGATATTTTTGCTATTAACCCTTCAAGATTGAATCTTTACACACACTTAACAATAGGGTCATTGTGATAGAGTTTAACTTCAGCCATAACATATAAAACTAGTCCATTGCTTGAAAGTGCTACCTAGTCACACGTAAATCTTGTTGCTAATGAAGCTTTTAGGTGACTTTAGACTTGTGTGACTTGATTGCATTGTTGCTTGGTTTGCGTTGCAATTATCTTGTATCCAAGGCTGTTTTGCAACCGTGAGACACACGACACCCTTCATATATAAAAGGACCCGTCTTTCAAGCTAACAAGTCACAAAAAAACTGTTTTGTCTTTCTTTTAGAACCGTGCCTATAAAGAGCATTGAGCCCTCTTTAACTCCAATCAAGGGCTGAATATTGTGTGAAACAGATTTGATATTGTGTTCTTAGAGCAAAACGAAAAGGCAGTGCACGAAAAAAAAACAGTGCAAAAAAAAAAAGAAGTGTAAGAAGGAGAGTAACCAAGGTTGTTCTCAAATTATTTGCAAATTGAGTTCCATAAAAGCTCAACAAGATCTGCCCTTTGAAGCCACAAAATGCAACACATTTTCAGTGCCTTACACTTGGATACTTGATTGTTGCACTTGAATCAACAACTTGTAATTAAATTGCATTAGGCTCAGGTTAACTAAAGATTGCCCAGTGCAACCCTTAGTTTTCTTTGGCTCAGCCTTTGACATAATTTTTGGTCTCATTTTCCTTGATTCTTAGGAGGTTAAGTGTGTTAAATTGTCTTGTTCTTGGCTTGATACCTTTGCTTATTAGTTGCTGAAATTTGGGTGACACGTTGGAGAAAAAGGTGCCATTGATCATCGGATTGTGTTAGCCACTTAAGAAGCTTGCTTTGGTTGTATCTAGCTCAAGATTGGCCAAGGAAAACACAAACTTGAGTGACTATAAAAGAGCGACAGAGGAACATACACTTTGATTTTGATTTTCACTAACGTAACGAAATCTCTTTTGTCTTTGTGTTAGTTTTTCCTTTCTTTGTTTTCTTGATTAATTTCAGGTTACTCATGGATTCGATGGAGGATGATATTAGAGACCTCTATCGTGTGACGATAGAAGGGTTACGTCAAGCTAATTTTACTTATGGAATTGCATATGATTTGCGTGATATGAGTGACGATTCTATTGTTGATATTGAGCATGATTCTTATGATGATGATGCTAAAATTTCAATTGATACACAAGTTGTTCATGAGGATAAAGTTGATGTGTCGAATGAACATGACTTACACGATAAGCTTCATGACTTGCATGATCCTAAATTGTTTAAATCCGGTTTGTCTGAATCTGATGATGTGTTGCACTCTAAAGTGTGTGAACCTGATAAGAAATCGCATGTTGGCTTCCATGATCATATTGAAATTGAATATGACTGTGTGAAGTTCTTAGAACGTAATTCTGATATTCGTAAGAAACTTCTAGCACAAAAAGAACATAACTTTGAGATCCTTGCAGAAGTAGAAGAACAAAAGGTACATAGATTAGACTTCCTTAATAAATTGCAAAGTCTTAGGAGACTTGTTGATGTTTATCGTGTTCATATGCATGAGACTGACTTGCGTGCTGAAAGTGATGAGCTTGAATCTAAAGTTGTTTGTGCTACACATGACTCACATGATTTTCTTGGTTTACGTGCTGATTTACAAGATGATTTGAGTGACATTTTAAGTGGGAATGGTGATGTTCTAGGTCATAAATATGATAACATTGAGAAGCATGAATGAGTTATCTATGATAATCCCTTGTTTGAGTGCCTTGATAGTGATATTCCATCCCAAGAAAATTCTAGTTTGCGTGCATATGAATCTGAAATTCCACTTGACGTTACGTTACACACGGATTTTGAAGATGATAACCTAAATGTTAGTGATGATTTGTGCTTTGTGGAGCATGATAGTTTAGATACCTCTCGTTTGGAAGTTCTAAGGAGCGTACAAGGTATGTTGTTTATTCCTCATGTTTTACATACTTTCTCTTCATGCATGATAAATCTTTTGTGAGGAGTTTTATACCTATCTTGTTAGTGCATCCTAAACATATTAGGAAGAGGTGCTTGTTGCTAAGTGCTCATGTAGATATGTGTTATAATGTGTTGTTGTCTTCATGCTTCTTCCTTCAGTTAATTATTCATCATAGGCATGTTAAACTCAAATTATGCATGTTCATTACACTTTATTCTCTTAGGTTTGTGTCTTGTATATATTATGAGTCATTTGTAGAGTATCTCTTGTATCCTTTTCAGTGTTTAGATTCGAGGTCAAATCCTTTTGAAGTGGGAGGAATGATGCGATTCAAGGAGCCCTAAACAGACAAACTTCACAAACAAGGGCGTTAAACATACTAACTCCACCAACAAGAAACTTTTGCGCAAATAGAAGATGTAAACTAAAGAGCTTCTTGTTCAAACATGTGCAAGATGAGCCAATTAATATAGATACATGATTTTTCTATGTTTATTGAGGTCATGATTTGATTTTCCTCATGTTTAATGCATATAATAGGATGTAAATGTTGGTGGGAGGGCAGGATGGTCATTTCATATGTTGTCGTTGTAATATCGAGTCTAGTTGTTTGCGTTGTCGTTGTTTTAGGTATAGGATATTTTATAGAGTCTTGTAATATGTGCTTATAGTGCTAATTACCGTTTTTGAGTGTTTTCTAAGGAGGCAAGACTAAATAAGGAAAGTAGCTTGAAGAGTCCCTATTTTTCAGGAAGGCAGCCGGACACCAGTCGGTATTTTGGACGCCTAGGTCGGAGTACTGATCGAAATGGGTTCAAACCACTTGGAGGTTTCAGATAACTCAATTTGTGACGATGTTCGTGTTTTACACTTTTGCTATTTCGGGCTACAAGATGGACCTTAATCAGGTGCAAGTTGGGAGTCAATAATGGAAAGTACTGAAGATCACTGGATGGATATCAAATTTTTGAAGGCCCGTATCTCTGTCAAGAAGAGTCCAAATGAGGTGATTCAAAAGCCCAAATTCAATAACCTTTCATGAGCTATAACGTTTCGGTGTCTAGAAGCGGCTATAAGCCAGTAACAGACAGGGTGTAATTCCAGTACGAAATTTTAGGGATTTGAGTTATATAATTTTTTCTTGATTAGGTTTGACTTATCTTTTGTGTAAATTGGATTGAGCTTGATAGGTAGTAATCTGAGGACTTTGATTAATTAGTTATTTTTTTAGGAATAGCAAAACTTAGCTTTATATTAGCTAGAAAACAGCAGAAAAAGGTTCAGAGTTTTCAGAATTTCAATGGGACAATTCCAGCATTTTGGTGCAGCCGTATGTGCCTTCTTTTGGTGTGTTTTTCCTTTGGTTTTCACAAAGTAAAATCAAGGCTAGATCCAATCAAAGTTTGAGTAAACCTAGTTGGTGAATCACAATCCAAGGATACGGAACGACGTGTTGGATTGGGGTATTTGAATTGCTCAACGTAGACGTTGTTGGCTTCTCTTGTCCAAGAAGGTGGTGTTTGCGCCATTGTCCCACGCAAGGGTTGATCAAAGGTGTCTTTTGGAGTTGAAAGAAGCAATCGTCATTTCCATACGATCCAAGATCGTATCATTGGTATAGCACTATGCTTAGGCTATATCGTCAAACAGATCCATGATTAAAGATCAGGTATGAATTAATATTTGATGTTCTTGGGGTTTTACATTCATGTTATGATTCTTTACTTATTTCATGCTAGTTTATTGTATGCTTGCTGGGTGATTTTTATCACTCACACTTTTATCTTCCCCCAGAGCCAGTAAATGCTAAAGTCGAATGGATCGAGGATGAACCGAAAGTGATGTACCCGTAGTCGAGGTGTCAGGAGAAGATCATGCTTAAGGACTTTTGTGCTTCTACGATTATGTATTATAAACTATGTTAAACTCTTTGGGATTTCGGTTATGTTGTTTTGCGGACTATTACTTTTGGGGACTTAGTATTTTGTAACGTATGCTTGTTTTAAAAAGTTTTAATTCTTCCTAAATTTTACTACCATGTTAAATGTTAGCATGGAAGTCCATGGCTTAAGTTATGGATTTTCTCATGTTATGCATGACGCTTCGTACTCTCCTTAGTGAAGTACGGCAGATGCACCGTATTCGAACAAGGTCCGGGTGCAGGGCGCTACAGGTGGTATCAGAGCTCAGGCTCCAGATTACAGGCAGAACGTAGAACTAAGTTATGATCTTAGAATCTAAGTTTGATCTTAGACTTAATTCATGATCTTAGAAGAGTGATGACCTTAGATTAGGACCCCTTAGACTGGATTTAGAATATAATTTAATAATTAATTCTGTCTTATTAAATCCAGATCTCTAATGTAAGGTGAAACTTTCCTCTCCTCAATTAAAACCTTTTCTGAGAATTATGACTTTTGCACAGAGTAACTTGGTTTTATTCCAACCTTTGTAAAAATGCTAACACTTCGAAGTGCAGATGGTGCTACCTCGCGGCAGACCTCCTAGGGCTCGACCAGCTGTTCAAGAGCCCGCTCCCCCGCAGCCACATGGCCTGTTCCTCCACCGCCGGTTCAGCTCCTACCGCCACCCCAACCGGACCAGAATCCACCACCACCATCGCTGGCACCTGTTCCTCCGGTTATACCTGACATGAATACCTTCCAGGCCTTTTCCAAGTGGTTACCCAGATCGGGCAAGGCTTAATCCATCAGAATGCTCCACCTCATCCGCACTAGCCTGTGAGAGATGCCCAGTATTAC
The DNA here is from genome assembly GCA_036186865.1 of Eustoma russellianum. Taxonomy (NCBI): domain Eukaryota; kingdom Viridiplantae; phylum Streptophyta; class Magnoliopsida; order Gentianales; family Gentianaceae; genus Eustoma; species Eustoma russellianum. Next base: position 10,874,919 of record AP025044.1, on the reverse strand, counting down.
TTTGAGAAATTAAAGAGAGCTAATGTACCCCCGTTTGAGGGAAAGCCAGATCCCGATACATCGGCGAAGTGGTTAGATGAAGTTGAAAACTATTTCGAGTTAATTCAAGCCCCCGACGAGCTGAAAACCCTAGCCATCTGACCATTTCTGATAAGCAAAGCTAACCAATGGTGGAAGATGAATTTGCACCCCTTGCCTAGACCAATTGCCTGGGAAAGATTTCTGTAAGAGTTTCACAAATTTTATGTCCCCCCGTCTTTTAAACTTCAAAAGAGGCATGAATTTGAATCACTGAAGCAAGAGTCTGGTATGATGGTAGCCGATTATGCAAATAAGTTCATCGCATCAGGAAGATTTCAGCCTGTTACCATGAACGATGAAGAGACAAAAATGCTGAAGTTTGAAAGAGCGCTGAATCTAATGATAAGGACTTGGTTAGTGAATGCAAACCCCACCAATTTTGGAGCTCTTTTGAACGCATGCTACCAGATTGAGAGAGACATTATCCGCCGTGACGATGTGGGACAAAAGAGAGAAAGACAAGGGACTGGAAATGAGAAAGAGGATCATTTCGACAAGGAAAATCCCAGGGTCAGAATCAGCGCCGTCAGCATCACCAAAACAATCAGCAAATGAATCAAGCTCCACCTCAGCAGCCAGCTATACTAGTGTGCCCTCAGTGCCAGAAGAGACACATGGGTGAGTGTCGATGGAAGACTGGACAATGTTTTGGATGCAGCAAGGATGACCACCTGATTAGGGATTGCCCAGAAAGAGGAGCGCAGCAACAGCAACCACATCCAAAGAACTAGTGACCACGTGCGAATGCAAGGGTGCACGTCATGACGAAAGCAGATGTTGAGGAGACGACCGACGTAGTGACTGGTAAGATCTAAAGTTTTACGCCTTCAATACGCTTTACTTATACATGCCTATACTGTTGCTTAGTTAAATATGCATAATTCAGGAATAATCTTAGTGTGTAGCATACCTGCGAATGCATTGTTCGACATTGGCGCCAGCCACTCATTTATCTCCAGAAAGTTTGCTAAGAATCTTGATCATGACTCAGTCAGATTAGAAATACCCTACAGAATACAAGAAGCCGACGATCATGTGCTTGTCTCACATCATATTTTCCGAAATTGTGTGCTTGAGTTCGATGAACAGCGCTTTGAAGCCGACATGATCCCTATAACCATGAGCGATTTTGATGTGATCCTTGAAATGGATTGGCTCTCAAGGAACCATGCTCACATCGATTGCCGAAGTAGGCAAGTTATCATTAAGAACCCAGCTCGAGATGAAGTGTCATTCTAAGGAGGAGCTAAGTTAAAGAAACCATCCAAGAAAGTTTTTGTTAACACGGCTCGTGCCAGCCAAGCATTGAAGAAAGGCCATGAAGGATTCTTTGTTTATGTCCTAAGTGCTGAACAAGCGAGTCCTACCCTTGCACAAGTCCCAATTGTTAACGAATACCCTGATGTGTTCCCTGATGATTTACCTGGTCTACCTCCTGATCGCGAAATTGCCTTCGAGATAAACCTTGTCCCAGGAGCTGAACCCATGTCAAAAGCCCCATATCAGATGGCTCCTGTAGAACTGAAAGAGCTAAAGGAGTAGTTACATGAGCTACTAGATAAGAAGCTTATTCGCCCCAGCGTTTCGCCTTGGGGTGCTCCGGTGTTATTCGTAAAGAAGAAATATGGAAGTATGCACTTATGCATTGATTATCGGGAACTTAACAAAATCACTATAAAGAATAAGTATCCATTGCCTCGGATTGACGACTTATTAGACCAACTCAGGGTATGTAACTAACAAATTTTAGTTCAACTAAGGTTTAAATCTTGTCAAAACCCTATCTAAAGTATCTTAATACAGGGATCCCGAATCTTCAGTAAGATTGACCTACGACCGGGATACTTTCAATTGAAAATTAAGGCAGAAGACGTTCCAAAGATTGCCTTCAGGACACGCTATGGACACTATGAATTTTTGGTCATGCCTTTTGGCTTAACCAACGCTCCTACCGTCTTTATGGATCTCATGAATCGATTTTTTCAGGACCAATTGGACAAGTTCGTAGTAGTCTTCATAGACGACATATAGATCTATTCCCCAGATGAGGAAACACATGCAGACCATTTGAGGATAGTTCTTAATATTCTATGAAGGAGACAGTTGTATGCAAAATTTAGCAAATGCGAGTTTTGGCTGCGTAGTGTATCCTTCATCGGCCATGTTATATCAGAAGATGGGATTTCAGTAGATCCTAAGAAAATCGAGGCTATCACAGAATGGCCCAGACCAACAAACGTTATCGAAGTGAGAAGTTTCCTTGGGCTAACAGGATACTATCGAAAATTTGCGGAAGGATTTTCGAGGATAGCTGTTTTTCTCACCAGATTGACCCAAAAGAAAACTAAGTTCGAGTGGAGTGCTGACTATGAAAAGAGTTTCTCGAAGTTAAAAGCAAGGTTGACATCCGCCCCTATCTTAGCTTAGCGCACTCCTGGCGAGAAATACGTGGTGTACAACAATGCCTCCAAGAACGGCTTAGGATGTGTACTTATGCAAAGAGATAATGTGTTAGCTTATACATCCCGACAATTAAAACCATTCGAGCAAAACTATCCAATTCATGATCTTGAGCTTGCCGCAGTGGTTTTCACACTGAAGATTTGGAGACATTACTTGTATGGTGAGAAGTGCGAGATCTATACAGACCACAAAATCTTAAAGTATCTCTTTACCCAGAAGGAGCTAAACATGCGGCAGCGTAGTTGGCTCGAATTGATTAAAGAGTATGACCTTTCCATTCAGTACCACCCTGGGAAAGCTAATAAAGTTGCTGACGAGTTAAGTCGAAAAACAAGTCACCCATGTCAACCACCCCTTCAGCGACATATGGAAGAGTTTGGCTTAGAAGAAGTTGATTCAGTGGATGAAGTTCTCGCCAAGTTGGTTCTTATTCCTTCACTGATTGACCGGATCAAAGAGGCTCAAGGGAATGATACAGCATTGAGAAAGATCAAGGAGAGGATGAAAGATAAACCACAAGGTGACTTTGAAGTTCACAGTGATGACAATTTATGGTACCGAGGACGGTTATGTGTACCCGAGAACAAAAATATTAAAGATGAAGTTTTGATGGAAGCCCATAATTGGTAATTATGTATACACCCTGGAGCAAATAAGATGTATCAAGACCTCAAGCAAAAGTTTTGGTGGCACGGTATGAAGAATCAAATAGCTGAATTTGTTGAATGATGCTTGGTCTGTCAAAGAGTAAAAGCTGAACACCAAAGAACTGCTGGATTATTACTACCTTTAGAAGTGTCAGAATGGAAATGGGACCACGTCACTATGGATTTCGTGACTGACCTGCCCAAGACTAAGAATGGAAATGGTGCAATATGGGTCATTGTGGACCGTCTAACCAAGTCTACTCACTTTCTGGCCATGACGATTAAAGCATCTATGGAGAAGTTAGCATCGATGTACATTTATCAGATTGTCTGTTTACATGTTGTGCCCGTAAGTATCATATGTGACCGCGATCCCCGTTTTACCTCGAGATTCTGGACAGCCTTTCAAAAGGCAATGGGCACAGAGATCAGAATGAGTTCCCTGTTTCATCCTTAAACTGATGGACAATCTAAAAGAACAATTCAAACCCTTGAGGACATGCTTTGCGCTTGCATTCTTGACTTTGGAGGAAGCTGGGATAAAAGCCTTAAGCTTGTTGAGTTTTCATACAATAACAGTTTCCACAGGTCCATCGGGATGGCACCTTATGAAGCATTGTATGGGCGAAAATGTCGATCCCCACTCTATTGGGACGAGATTGGAGATAAGATCTATACGAGACCTAACATTGTTGAGCAAACTCGAGAAAAGGTAAAGACGGTTCAACAAAGACTGAAAGTGGCACAAGATAGAAGTAAGGTATGGGCTGATTAAAGAAGGAGACCCTTAGAGTTTCAAAAAGGAGAGAAAGTTTTCCTAAAGGTTTCTCCATCCAAAAGGATCAAGAGATTTGGCGTCAAAGGGAAGTTAAGCCTAAGATTCATTGGACCTTATGAAGTACTAGAGAAAGTTGGTGATGTTGTGTATCGCTTAGCGTTGCCCCCATCCTTGTCCCAGCTACATGATGTGTTTCATGTTTCCCAACTTCCCCAATATGTTTATGACCCAAGTCACATCTTCGAGGATCAACAGCTGAAGGTTGATGAAGATGCGTCTTATGTAGAGGAGCCTCTAAAAATCGTTGATCGGAAAGAGAAGAAGTTGAGAAAGAGATCCATACCTATGGTAAAGATTTAATGGAGAAACCATTCGGGGGAGGAAGCCACATGGGAAACAGAGGAAGACATGAAGAATAGATACCCCCATCTTTTTGACTAGTCTCTAAAGTTTCAAGGACGAAACTTATGATAAGGGGGGAGGATGTTGTACCCCAACTACAATGTACTTGAAACCATGACTAAGTGATGTAATGTAAATAAAAGATTTCTCCAAGTGCATGTTACTTAAGTCAAATTAGCACTTCTTTACTTAAATTCTTTTAAGATGGATACTAAATAATTATATAAGGGGATGTCACAAGGTATTAAAATACCTTATAAGTCTCGGCCAAGAGGCCTTGATCAACCATGGAACAATTTCATTTTATAAGAATACCAATTTAAATGATCCTCACAAAAGCAAAATTAAAATCATATTAGATAAAATAAATAATAGTATAAGTTACATAAGCATGTGCTATGCTAAATGTGAAAATACCAAAATACCCCCAAGACCCCCCAAGATTTCGGCCAAGGAGAATGGAGGGATCTAGAATCCTCTCCATTATTCTACTACTTGGAATATCTAATTAAAATATCAAATTAGTTTGAATTTAAACAATAAAATAAAGAAAGCATGCAAAAGAAATAATAAAATACTAAAAACGATAAAGGCATGGGAAGCAAAAGCTTGAAGCTATAAGCCTATGCCTCCCTTTCCCCTCTTCATGCGCCGGATACCCCTTCCCCTTACCCCCCTAGATTTTTAAATCTTGCAAGACAACTCCCTTCCACCCATCCTGAACTCCCTCAAGAAGCATTCAAGCCAAGCCATCACTTAGAAGGTTTTTCCATCTCCCTCCACATACACAACTTTCGTCCCTTCATCTTGAAGCTAGGAGGTTCGCTTCAACTACCATCTTCAAGCTCAAGAAACATCTAGGTAAGTTTTATTCCAAGATCCTTTAAGTGGATTCTTATTTTTAAGGAATGAAGCTCATGAGTTCTCTTGTTTCTACGCCCCAACCCGTGACCTTCATGGTCACTAGGTGCTAAGATTTCAACCAGTTAGGTGGTGCACTCTCTTGATAGTTGAAGCTCCAATCAAAATCACATTTTGGTAAGGACATCCAACTTCAAAGTAGCTCTATTTTCATTATGAGAATAATGACTAACATTCTCCTTTTCTCCCTTATCACAACCGTATGTTCATGAGTGAAGAAGGAGGAAATTTCAACTCATCTCATTCCATATCCAAGCTAAGAAAAGAGCTCTAGCTTGAAGAGGCAAGTATACACTAGACTCTCATGATTTATTTGAAGAATTAATGACTTGAATGTCTAGTTTTTTCTAAGATGTGAACTTTAATTGAATATAATAAGTTTAAGATTATGCCTTAGTGATTCCTTAAGAACAATGTCTTGCATGTGAGTAAATCCTCCAAAGGTGAATTTTTTTATTACATGCAATGTGATATGAGGCTGTTTTATAATTGAAATAAGGTTCAACTAAGTGATTCTAGGCAAGAATAGCTCTTGGATGAAACTTATGAAGTTCTAAGATAGCATGCATATGCTAGAGGTGTGTTAATGAGGTTGTTTGGTAAGATTGAAATAAAATGGCACTTGAATGTGTTGTATGCCTAAATAAATGTTGTAAAATATGTTCATGGTATCATACAAGTTTTGGCCAAAGGGATGAAAATGATGGTGAGTTTGAATCCAAGAAAGAACACCTTTTGTGAGCAAATATGGTAGTTGTTGTATACCAACTACAAACTGTTTTGAAATGATGCAAAGATGATTCAATAAAAAGAATGGAATCTGGATATTCATGAGAAAAAGGGTTTAGGTGGTGATTAATAATTTACTTCATAAGAACAAGATAATTAGTGGACACTTGACATGGGAAGGTGACAAAATACAAAACCACTAGAGTTGGACAGAAATGGGCAGTGTGTTGTGTGACCTCAAAATGGACCTTAATAACATGAAATCAAGCTAATTTTTGGCATGATGTTAGACCCATGTGTCTAGCAAATATGATAGTTGGAATCTCGGTAAAATAAGTTGTGGATTATTTTTAATACAATATTTGGTAAAACTGCTCAAGCTGAAATTACTGGAACAGGGCAGAATTATATAACGTTTTGTATGGCCTAAAAACAGATCTTAAAGGCGTTCAAATAGGCTGATTTTTGGCATATTGTTAGCCTTATGTGTTTAGTAAATATGGGAGTTGGAAGTTTGGAAAAAGGAAGGTGTGGATCGTCCTTAATGAAATTTTTGATAAAACTGGACAAGCTGAAACTACTGGAGCTGGACAGAACTAAGTAACGTGTTACTTGACCTACAAATGGATATTAGAAACATGCAAATGGGATAAATTTCTGTAGGATGCCAGTCCCGTATGTTTATAACGTCTGTGATTGGAATTTTGGGAAAAAGAATTATGGTTTTGCCACAATAGAATTTTTAGTAAAATTGGTCAGTTCAGCATCAGCATTTGACCAATTATGGAAGAATAATTAAATGGACCCTTTTGAGTTATGGGGTTGTTCTGGAAATTTTATATTAATCACCTAAGACATAGTGGAGCATGACCAAGTAGGTTAATCAATTAGGTACCATTGTTTTGATGGGTAATTATGGTTTTAAAGTTAATACGCAAAAACAAGAAAATTGGGCAGAACAGGGAATAAGTTAAGAGGCCTAATTTTGTTGAATTGGACTTATATACACGGTTTGGGCCCTTGAATGTTAGTCCTTAGGGATATTACCATGATTTCCAGGATTTGGCCAAAACTAATTACGGATTTAAGACATGATAATTAAGGTAAAAAGGGCCGTGAATGCTGAATTCAGCAGTACACTTTATGACAACTTGATGATTTAAGGGCTTTATTCGTCTTAGAATGTTACGAAAATTTTATGACATGTAAATAAGACCCCATTGAACATATGCATGACAAAATATTATGAGAATGTGCTTATTTGGTTAATCTAGTTGCCTAATGAACATGAAGTAGTAATCTGGAAATTTTAGCTCTTGAAACCATGCTTGTTGTCATAATCCATGCCACGACTCACATTGCATAAGATCTCATGTATCATGCATGACCACATGCACCATGAATCTGATTTTTTATGAAGTTTCCGTATGCAAGCAAGTCTTTTCAAGCAAGCAAGTTTTTCAATATGCATATAAGTGATTTATGGTCCCATGTTTTAAAGAAAGCTTTATGATACCCTTACTGGCCAAGCATGTGACTAACCCGACTCCAGACCCGGGGTTAATAGGTCTGATAACATGATAAGTTCTGGACCCGTTCTGGACCAGTGATTAATTGGTCCGATGATATGTTTTGGACCCGATCCAGGCCTGGGGTTAATTGGCATGATGTTATGTTCTGGACCCGTCCCAGACCCGAGGTTAATTGGTCTGATGACATGTTCTGGACCAGTTCAGATCTGGGGTTATTAGATCTGACACTCCGTTTTTCTGACACGTTGTTTTATGGGACCAAAATGATGTTTTCGACATGACATGATATCATGCATTGCATCTTGCATAATTCATAAGCACTTTAACATGTTGTATGTTTCAGTTAGTGAATAATAAGATATTGTTGGTATAGCACTATGCTTAGGCTATATCGTCAAACAGATCCATTATTAAAGATCATGTATGAATTAATATTTGAGGTTCTTTGGGTTTCACATTCATGTTATGATTCTTTACTTATTTCATGGTAGTTTATTGTATGCTTGCTGGGTGATTTTTATCACTCACACTTTTATTTTTCCCCCAGAGCCAGTAAATGCTAAAGTCGAATGGATCGAGGATGAACCGAAAGTGCCGTACCCATAGTCGAGGTGTCAGGAGAAGATCATGCTTAAGGACTTTTGTGCTGCTATGATGATGTATTATGAACTATGTTAAACTCTTTGGCATTTCGGTTATGTTGTTTTGCGGACTACTACTTTTGGGGACTTAGTATTTCGTAACGCATGTTTATTTTCAAAAGTTTTAATTTTGCCTAAATTTTACTACCATGTTAAATGTTAGCATGGAACTCCATGGCTTAAGTTATGGATTTTCGCATGTTATGCATGACGCTTCGTACTCTTCTTAGTGAAGTACGGCGGGTGCACCGTATTCGGACAAGGTCCGGGTGCGGGACGCTACATCACTGTACCGCAGCAAAGAGGGTGCTGAGATACTTACAAGGAATGAAGCAACATGTACTGACATATCGGAGATCTGATGAGTTAGAGATCAGTGGATATATAGATTCCGATTTTGTTGGATGCTAGGACAGCATGATATCGACCATAGGCTATGTGTTTACTTTAGCCGGATGTGCGATCTTGTGGAAAAGCATGAAATAGACCTTGTTGGTATCTTCCACTATGGAGTAGGAATTCGTAGCATCATTCTATGCATCCAATCAGGCGATATGGCTTTGCAATTTCGCCACAAGGCTACGGGTATTTGAGACTATCTTGTCTCCAATGAGGATTTACTGTGACAGTAAGCTACAGTGCTATAATCAAATAAAAACCAGAGTTCATCTAAAGCAAAATATATAGAGATAAAGTATCTAGCTGTTAAAGAAAGAATTCAGAGTGGTCTGATCAGTATTGAGCAAATAAGTACAGACTCCATGGTGGCGATCCTTTGACTAAGGTTGTGGAACCGGTAGTGTTTCACAAGCATGTTTGTCGTATGGACCTTAGTCCAGTTGAGGATCTTGTATCTGTACAGAAAAAGAGGTTTAAGTGATTTCAAAATGCATGATTTAAATAACGTGTTACAAAGAAATGCATGACATATTTTATGACATGACATGTTGGCGCATAAAACTTGTATATAGTTCATACATAATGTTGTCGTACTAACGAGCCATGAAGCTTTAAAACCTTACATCAAATGGCAAGCATTTGTTGTGTTTGAACTATTTTCAGGTGCCACCATTAATGAACTAAACTAGTTCATTAAGGGAAGTACTTAGTTAATTAAACTAAGTAGTTCACTAAAGGAAGCAATATTTGGAAAATGCACAAAGGCAACAAGTTGAAGAAAGGAAAGTTCTCCCTCTCCTCCCCACACGCCATATATATATATATATATATATATATATATATATATATATATATATATATATTTAGATTTTTTTGAAAAAGGCACATACACATATATTCCAACGTACTACCGACACGTTATATATTTTACGCACGTACGTTAAAGTCACACCATTATACTTAACTCATATTTATGAGTATATTCAGGTCTAATATCATATGATATAAGTTATGGTGATGACAAATTTATTACGACACGTTAAAGGGTTCTAAACCGAAAATTGTCGTATCGGGCAAATACCGAAACTTTGCCAACGTGTCACGTACTTTCCATAAATAGATGGACAGCCCCTACACTTCAAAAAATGGCCACAAATTTCATGGCTTACATGGTATATACAGCCATAAAATCATTCCATGTTGGCACACACAAATCACCCCCAATTAAAGCCAAAGTGTGGAGATTTCAAATTCAATATTTTTATCACATGTAGGCGTCACTTTAATCAGCCATGAGAGCTGAATATTAAAGTTTAATTTATGTATATTATGTGTAACATAATATATATAACATGTGCTAAAAGTTGGAATTTAATCGGAGAAAAATTGGATAATCGACAAACGTCAAAAATTCGGTTTTCTACGAACACGACACATGGAACATTTTTGGCATGACATATAACATGTATCTAGACTCTTTTTACATACTCTATACATTCTAAAGTGTTCTAGAAAAATCATTTAAGTGCTGATTGGAATATATCATATGTGTATAATTATTGTGCACTATTTTACAAAGTTTGCAAAAATAATTCAGCACATGTGCAAGAATTTCACACACCATTTTCAGCTTTGTTGGAGCCTAGATGGAGCTTATTTGGTACTTTAATTGGTAGAAAATAAGTCACATATGATGGGTGACTTTGAAGAGGTCAACGCATAAGGAAAGATTTCAAAAATACAACACATGCTGAAAATTTTCAGCACATGTGAATAGTTGCCGAATTTACTATTTATTTGTCCTTAATTTGCATCCCAAAACTGAAGGGATTGAATGGTGATTATTTGATAGTGTTTTGAATTATTTTTCACACATGTTTTTCAAGTTAATCTCAGATTTTTATAGCACACTAAATGGTGACAAGGTTGGACCAATCATGAAGTGCCAAGTAAGCAAGGCCAAGACAATCATCCAAACAAGAGTTGCCAAGTAAGCAAGTTGATGTCACATTTACACAAGACATTCTTCCAAGGACTTAAAAAGAAAATTATCAAGATGAAAAAGAGCCCTAAGGGCCGGCCAAGGCTGATTAAAAGGAGAAGAGATGTAGCAAACAAAGGCAAGACAATTCTCATATTCTCTCAAGTGCAAAAAGTGTCTTCTACTTTCTTCTTCTACATTTCTTTCTTCTTCTCTCTCAAGCCTATTGTTCTTATATTCAAATATATTGAATAGGCTTTGTACAGAACACCATACATGCTCATTGTTGTAAAAGGTTGATCAAGGTGTGATCAATTCTTCATTCGTTCGGTGGTGGTGTTCGTGAAAGCTGTGATTGCTTGTATCGTTTGTAAAGGGTTAGAGTTGGTGTGTAACTCCAGCAACCCTTTGTGGTAAGGTGTTATTTTATTTAGTAATAACCGAGGAAGGTGTCCTCGAAAACTGGAGTAGGTTGTTTTAACCGAACCAGTATAAAATTCATTGTGTTCTCTACTTTCAGCACTTACTTTAAGTTTCCAGCATAGTGTATCGTTTTTATCACGTTTGTAAAAATAGTAAACGAATTTCAAAAATCACAAAAATTTCAGAAAAAATAGCCACATGTCTTAAGATTCTTTTGGTGCAAGTTTCAACCTTTTGGACAAGTATAAGTCATTCAAACGTCAAAAGTTCTGAGACTAGTGCAGTTTGATTTTCAGCCTTGCAAAGGTTGAGACTTTGAACGTATTTGACTATCTTCCCAAAATAATTTTTTAAAACTGTTTCAACTCAATTAATTAAACCTAAAAAGGAGTTAGTAATTAAATTTTCAGAGCATTTGGAGTTACGGTTAAATAGGAATTAGTTTTTCAAATCAGACTACTGTTTCTGGCATATTTGCGCAATCTGACCATCAACGATTTTTAAAGGGGTTAGAGGTTGGATTTTAATCTGACATTTTTAGGAAATACTCAGAACATCCGAGACTAAGATCCCTCCAAATTTCAGAATTTTTGAAGACCTGCAACCTAGTTTTCAAAATATTTCAAAACAGGTCCTGAAAACAGAAACTGTTTTCTGAAGTTGGGTTTTGGTTTAACACAATTTTTAAAAAATGATCTGAAAGAAGTTGGAAGTATGAACCTGAGCAGATCCGGGTTAAGTGATCTGAAAGAAGTATGCACCTGAGCAGATCCGGGTTAAGCGATGTGAAAGAATGATGACGTTACCATTCTGAATCCGGGAATAATAGATTCAAAGGGGAGAAATTACCGCCTCAGATCCGGGAAGATAAATCTGAACACGCTATTGTTTTATACGATGATGATTTGAAAGGAAAGCATGGAAAATCATTTTTCTCATTTTATCATGACGCATTACATGTACATATGCATGCATGTCACGTATGGAGTCATTGTGTAGCGACACATGATGCTTAGACTAAGTTGTCATGATCCTGTAGGACCTAAGTTATGATGATTACTGTGTGGTTAGTCGATGCATGTTAAAGTCTCTTTATGTTATATTATGTTCTAACTAGTAATTTCTTAAATTATGACCTTATTATACTAAGCGATGATCCTTATCGAATGTTGATCGGAGGACAGGTATGTTTCTAAACCGGATATTATTTGGGGTTCGGTTCTTGCTCGTACTTTCCATTTAACTCATGATTATTATAGTATACTTGCTGGTGACGTTGTCACTCACCCTATTTTTCTCTCCAGAGGTGGCAGGAGATAAAGTTGAATGGATTGATGACGAGCCTAGGGTTCCCTACCTGTGAGTGCATTGGAGGATGGCCAGGATTAGTAGCCCGAGCGTACCAGCATTAAGGGATGATGCTGTTTTGTAGTTGTGATGGGAAACAATTTACTTTTGTCGTTTCTGCTACGGTTTATGTGGGTTGTAAACTTTAACTGCTTGTGACGATGCTTTAATTTGAAGTTTTAAATTCTGCCACGGTTTCGCTCACTTGTTGCGCGCAAGCACGAAAATCCATGCAATTCTATCATGGATCACGACGCGTATGGATGATGCCTAGTACTCTCCTTAGTGAAGTACGACGTGTGCACCGACTTCGGCGGGGCCGGGGTGCGGGACGCCACAAAACGAGATATAACTTTGGGTCGTACAAATATGAAAAGAGACCATTAATGCATATGCAACACTCAAATCATAAAAATGGATATAGATCACGCCCCATGCATGCAAACCAAAATGTATATCAAAAACGAAAAGCATACTATATGCATGATGGGATTCTTGTCCAAAGGCCAAACGCATTTGCCCCTAACGTGTACTATGTTGCATTTTCATCACCTTTCTCACCTTTTTGAAGACCTAGAAAGGTCACCCAAATTTGGGTACCAAAAAGGACATTCTCAAAGGGTTGAATAAATAACCTTAAAGAACGCACTTTTAATATTATTCGAAATGCATGATTTTTTTCTTTTTACATGCGCTTTTGATTGACTTTCCAAAATAAAGGGGGAGAGAATGCATGATTTAAGGGGGAGAGAGAAACTGATTGCATAAATCAAGGGGGATTGAATTTGAAATTTGAAATTTAAATTTTGAATTTATGCACGATTGAAGGGGGAGTGATAAGATTTAAATCATGAATGTAGGTTATTTTGAAAATCATCAAAAGGGTGAGATTTTAGAGAAAAGGTGCTTCAGTGATTTCAAAATGCATGATTTAAATAACGTGTTACAAAGAAATGCATGACATATTTTATGACATGTCACGTTGGTGCATAAAACTTGCCTTGTATAGTTCATATATAATGTTGTCGTACTAACAAGCCATGAAGCTTTAAAGCTTACATCAAATGGAAAGCATTTGTTGTGTTTGAACTATTTTCAGGTGCCACCATTAATGAATTAAACTAATTCATTAAGTGAGGTACTTAGTTAATTAAACTAAGTAGTTCATTAAAAGAAGCAATATTTGGAAAAGGCACAAAGGCAACAAGTTGAAGAAAGGAAAGTTCTCCATCTCCTCTCCACACGCCATTTTAAATAAATAAATAAATATATATATATATATATATATATATATAGATTCATACGTGATGTCTTTGAGCGCATTGGATTCAAATCTGATGTGAAGATCACATTTTTAGATCAATCTCATATATTGATGAATTTTCTCCATGAACCTGGCTATGTCCGTTGCTTCTATCGGAGATCATGGACTATGGCGGGTTGCACCATGAGAGTTACCAAATGGACCATCGATTTTGATCCGTCCGCGGATGCACCGATAGTTCCTATATGGATTGCGCTGCCATGCTTACCGATACATTATCAACAAAAGGCTGCACTTTTTGAAATAGCACGCATTGTAGGGCATCCTATCAAACTCGACGTAGCCACTGCTGATGGTCTTCGTCCTTCGGTGGCAAGGATCTGTGTTGAAGCAGATATCTCTAAGGATCTGCCCAAAAAACCCTTCTTGGAAGGAAAACAAAAGATAATCCAACAGCAGATAATCTATGAAGACCTACCTTCTTTTTGTACGGACTGCCGCAGGTTAGGACATGCAACATCAAAATTCAGCCAGCTTGATCAAGATCCGCCGCCGCCACCCAAGCCCCAAAAACCTACTACGCGTTGGACACCAAGGAAAGGGCCGAAAGCTTCAACCTTGGATCCATTATCCGTTACTTTGCTACACAAAACCACAGATCATGATTTGCAGACATCACAACGTGGTGATTTGACCCCAAGTAATGCATCTCAGCAACGCTCCCCACCAATACAAACAGATGCCGCAATACCAGATCTCCCAACGATTAATCCTATTCAGCCCACATCGCACATTGCAGTCGATGATATATCACCGGAAGAAGATACTCTCGCTGAAGGGTTTTCCATACACAGATTATTTGAAGAGCCCGATAATTCAGCACAGGGTGCACAGGACGATCCAGATGTTTTTCAAGTATCGGATTCAGATGCAGATCACATGACTCAGATTGTTCACACAGATATGGCCTCACGCTCACAATTTCAGCAACAAATGCAGGACTCCTTAGATGAGATAAAAAGACGTCTGTATGCAAGAAAATTGCGTTCTTCCTGCGTTGATGATATACACCAAAGCTCTACTGGAACATCACATGATCTGGATGGATTTATACCAGTTGCACCAAGACGTAGGCGTCGTCGTAAGCATGAATTGCCACCAAGGCCACCTTCTACAGTTACGACCAGAAGTGCTTCCCGTATGGGTTCCTACCATTCCAACACGGTATCATGAATGCACTCACGTGGAATGTAAGAGGGATCCGAACCTCGTTACAGCGTCTCATTACATTACTACGTCAGACGCAGTTTGATCTCCTTATTCTCATTGAACCAAAACAACGCTCCACAAAACTCTCATCTTATCGTATGAAATCAGGTTTCACCAATGCATTGGAAACATGTCAAGGTAACATTTGGATATTTTGGACTTCTTCGCTTTTGAGATTTTTAGAAGTACAGCATGGAACTCAAGCTTCGCATTTATCCTTCGAACACATACCTACACAACAGTCTTTCACATGGTCAGCTGTATATGGGAAACACACAATTGCAGCAAGACGCTCATTATGGGAGTCTATAACACAATTTTCACAGAATCACACATTGCCATGGATTTTAAGTGGGGATTTCAACACATATCTCTCTCTTGATGAACATGATGGCCGATCCTCTCCCCCCTTCGGCATTTAGAAGACTTTAATCAATGGGTAGATATCTGTGGGCTGCAAGATCTCCCCTTTGTTGGATCGCTGTTTACTTGGTCGCGTGGAACTGGCCAAGGCAGAGTTCGACGCAGGCTTGATAGACACTTGTGTAATGTGGCATTTACAACTATGTTCACCAGTATTTCTGTTCAACATTTATCTCGTGCAACATCAGACCACTCTCCCCTGTTACTTAAATGCACTACTACTATAGAGAGGACTCACGTTCCCTTTCGTTATATCAATGCATGGGCGCTTCATCCAGATTTTAAATCATATGTGCAACAGCAATGGACTCAATACCCTATGATAGGAGGCATGCGTGGGTTATATACGAAGCTTAATAGATTGAAAAGAGATCTTCGTACTTGGAATAAAAATGTCTATGGAAACATTTTCAACAATGTTGCAGAAGCAGAGGCAAATTACCATAGACTTGAAACTCAATTTGATTCGGATCCCACTCCTGCTCATCGTACAACGCTTTCGTTGGCGCAGGCAAAACTGCTACAGGCTACTAACGCCCAAACATCTTATTGGGCTCAGAAGTCAAGAATAAAGTGGGTAGCTGAAGGAGAGGCTAACACAGCGTATTTTCATGCCATTGTTAAGGATAAGCATAGACGGCAACAAATTAGCAGCCTTCGGAATTCTGCAGATGTTATTTTACAAGACAACGCATCCCTTGGAGCGGAGGCTGTCTCTTTTTTTCAACAACTTTTTTCGCATGAAGATGTAGCTGGGGTTTCTGATTTTATACGTCACATCCCCTCAATTGTGACACCAGAAAATAATTGCATGCTGTTGCAAATACCAACTGCGAGTGAAATAAAAGATGCAGTGTGGAATCTAAGTCCAAGCAGTGCAGCAGGTCCTGATGGTTATAATGGGCATTTTTATCGAGCATGTTGGGACATCATACACCTTGACGTCATTCTAGCGGTGCAAGAATTTTTTCTGGGAGTGCCTCCACCACGAATCATGCTATCATCCCTCATCACATTGATTCCCAAAAAGCCACGACCAGTTACTTATGCGGATTTTCGGCCTATTTGTCTCTCCAATTTTATAAGCAAGGTAACCACGCGCATACAGGCAACACGACTGAGTGTTTTACTTCCACAAATCATCTCTTCGGAACAAATTGGATTTCTAAAAGGGCATGATATAAGTGAGCATGTCATCATGGCCAATGAGATGACACATCTGCTGGATAAAAAAGTCCGCCACGGCCAAGTAATGATAAAGCTAGACATGACCAAAGCCTTTGACCGCGTTAACTGGTCGTATCTAGAGGCCATTATGCTAAAGTTTGGGTTTGACTCACACCTTCTACGTATCATCCTTAATAATATGCGCCTATCCAAGCTCTCCATTTCGGTTAATGGTACAACTCATGGCTTCTTCTCGCCTTCTCATGGAGTTAAACAAGGTGATCCTTTATCACCGCTGTTATTTATAATATGCTCAGAAGGATTTAGTCGTGGTTTAAACAGATTATTCAGCTCTCAGCATATTAAAGGTTTTGCCTCTGGAAGAGTGGCACCAGTCTCCCATTTAGCTTATGCGGATGATTTATTGATTTTTCTCAATGCCTCAGAACAAAATTTGTCACGATTTCAGTCTTTTCTTCATGATTATCAACGTGCCTCGGGTCAGCTTGTCAATTTAGCGAAAAGCCAATTTGTTCTAAGTTTGTATGTCACACCAAGCCAGCAACACCATGTTGTCCAAGTTTTGGCAATGCAGCCGTCTTCTTTGCCAATCAAATACTTGGGTTCCTATCTTTTTCGAGGGATCAACAGAGCTTCTTACTATGTCTCGCTCTTGCAGCATTTTGATTCAAAATTGACGGGCTGGACTAGCCGTCTCTTGTCTCCAGGAAGTCGTCTAACTTTGCTCAAATCGGTTCATTCATCTATTCCTCTTCATCTTTTAGCTGCTTCTCGCCTTCCCAAGAGTGTCATACATGCCCTTAACAGGAAAATCTCGCTTTTTCTCTGGGGAGGGCAGCATCACTGGACTTCCCTAGACAAGTTATGTTATCCGGAGATAGAAGCGGGATGGGGAATCAGAAGTCTAGTACATATACAACGTGCTTATGACTGTAAGCTTTGGTGGAATTATCATTCAAGTACCTCATTATGGGCAATATACATGCGGGCACGCTACGGTCAACGAATGGATTACTTACCCCGCATCTATGACTCCCCTAGTTGGAAAAGGATATGTTATTCGCACACTCTTTGCATGCAGCTCACGACTGGCCACCCCGCTCCAATTTGGCGATCAAGCCCTACAGGTCAGTTTTCCCTACGATATGCGCATGAAGATATCAGACCACACCATGCTCACCTTCTCTCACATAAATTCATATGGTGGAAAGGAGTTCAAACATCTATATGTATGTTTCTATGGAAATTGCTACATTCAGCACTGCCCATGGAGGACAACATAAAGGCCTTTTCTTGCATTTGTCCAACAATATGCCCACTCTGCAGAAATGCCTCAGCTTCTATATCCCATGTATTTCTACTATGCCCGTGTGTCCAGTCTGCATGGACACAACTATCAGTGTTACTCGATGGTCCGATGCCACACACTGGAAATATTCGACAATACCTTCTACAATGGTGGATTCACTCTTCGGTCAAATCTTTAAAAGGTAATTTTAAAGTCGTTGGACCCATCATGCTTTGCTGGGCTATTTGGCGAGTTTATGCAAATCATCAATTTGGAGAATCTGATTTGTCGGTAGCCCGAATCTTACCCTTAGCTAAACATTCTTGTTTTGATTGGGCTGCCACAATTTCTGGCACATCATTGGCCAATACATTCCCTCGTTGGTTAGCAATGGC
>AP025044.1:10839654-10851238 GCA_036186865.1 Eustoma russellianum | reverse complement strand
GCCAAAGAGTGCTTGTCCATGAGCAGAATCAGTTATGGAAGATATTTTCTATCTTCTTCTACACACTTCTTTATTTACAATCAACTCAAGTATTTATACTAGCTATAGAATCAACTAGAATACAATTAGCACATGAAGAATAAGAGTTGGTCCGCTGCAGCATGTACGCGCCTTTCTTCGATCTCCCGGAAGCGTGCCAAATCTGTTGAGCGTGCTAGACGCGCCTAGTATCGTGCCAAGCATGCCAACTGCGCCACATATCGTGCCAAGCATGTCAACTGCGCCACATATCGTGCCAAGAATGCTAACTGTTGTTGGACCATGCACCTGCAATAAAAACCACTAGAGGGGGGTGAATGGGGGTTAGCGAAAATTACACTACAACCCTTTGTAAAAACCCCTTTGAAAACAGAATCTGAGACCACCTCAGATTCAAAACCCGTTTTTGAAAAATTCAGAAATAAATGTACACAACTCCAAAAATTATGAAACTTTCCATAATTTAACTTCAATGTGTTAACAAGACTCTATCCAAGAATCAGATATAAATAGGACCATTTGATCCTTCAAACAAATAAAAAGATTCAGATGGTCAATCTGGACAGAATTTGAAAGAATGTTGCTGATTTTGAAAAATGTGTTTCTCTTTGAATACTCAGCCTAAAAGGTTGATCTTTATATAAAAACACTCCTTAGCAGGTGTAGATAATATTTCCAAAAGGCCCTGACCTTAAACAATTCTTGATAAATACAGACTTTAAGTCATCTAGCCTCACCATCCACCCCTGCTGCCACGTGTCGTGCGGTGACGCGTAGGATGAGGAGAAAATGGGTGAGGTGATCTCATCCCGGACAACTATTTCCATGAACGGTGTTGTACAATGTAAATTGAGCCAGGGTCCTCTCTTCAATTAATAGAAAGCAAGCACCCGATTGAAGACACCAACCCTATTCAAGACTTGGATAATCACCTTCTATGCAACACTTAGTTGCAACACCTCTACCACCTATTAATATTGTAGAGAAAAAAGGGGTTGAATGATTTTCAAATACTTGATTTAAATGTGCACAAAAACGAGCATAAGATAAAACGTGCATAAGATATACATGTATGCATGATACATTGCTATTACTTGCCTTATTTAGCTTATATATAATGTTGCCGGACTAAAGAGCCATGAAGCGTTAAAGCTTACATCATATGGCAAACATTTATTGTGTTTATACTATTTTCAGGTGCCACTATTAATGAACTAAACTAGTTCATTATGTGAAGTACTTAGTTTATTAAACTAAGTAGTTCATTAAAGGAAGCCACATTTGGAAAAGGCACAAAGGCAACAAAGCTAAGGAAGGAAAGTTTTCTCCTCCTCCCCTCCTTAATGTATACATGCCATCTTATACATATACATATACATTTTCAGATTTTTTGAAAAAGGCACATGCACATGTATTCCAACGTACTACCGACACGTTATATATTTTATGTACGTACGTTAACGTCACACCACTATACTTAATTCATATTTATGAGTATATTCAGGTCTTATATTATACGATATAAGACATGGTGATGACAAATTAAATATGACACGATAAAAGGTTCTAAACCGAAATTTGTCGTATCGGGCGAATACCGAAACTTCGCCAACGTGTCACGTACTTTCCATAAATAAATGGTCAGCCCCTATACTTCAAAAATTGATGAAAATTTCGTGCACATGACATAATATTCATCCAAAAATACTTTCCATGTTGGCACACACAAATTAATCCACATTAAGGCCAAAATGTGAAGATTCCAAGTTTAATTTTGTCACATGTTAATGGTACCACTCTAGAACATTCAAGTGCTGAGATTTAAAGTATATATTATACATATTATGTATAAAATAATATATATAGCATGTGCAATAGTTGGAATTTAAATTAGAGAAAAATCGGGTAATCGATAAATATAGAAAATTCGTTTTTCTACGCACACAACACATGGAACGTTTTTGGTACGTCATGTGACATGTATCTAGACACTTTCTACATATGTTATACATCTTAAAGTGTTCTAGAAAATTAAATTAAGGGCTGATTGGAATATACCATGTGTGTATTATTAAATGTGCACTATTTCACAAAGTTTGGAAAAATAAAATTCAGCACATGCACAATCATTTCCAACGCCTACAACAGCCATTTTGGAGCATATGTGGAGCCTTGTTGGCATCTTAATTGGTCAAGATTCAATCACACAATGTTGGTGACATAAAGGAAGGAGCTACTAAAGGTAATATTTCAAACTATGTCACATATATGACACATGCTGAAAATTCAGCATGTGTGTTGTATTATGGCCGATTTTTAGCACTAAGAAATGCCATATTTTACTATCTTGAATCATGAGGATTAATTGAGGATGTTTTGGAAATGATTTGAATATTATTTAAAATAATAAAGTGTGATACTTTATATATCACACATGCTGAAAAATTTTCAGCATGTGTGAGACTTGTGTGGCCGAATGTATGGTCTTAAAAGTGTCTATATTCATTTCTCATGTGATAGAAATATCTACCATAAATTGATGATTCATTTTTATAAAGAAAAATCAAAGTAAATTTGGAATTATGTTGAATAAAATGGAATGATGCACATGCTGAATTTTCAGCATGGCATGGGCGAATTCTAAGTCAATTTTGTGAGATTTTTTGTCTTGCAATTTATGTGATATATCTTATGATTTATGGAAGTTATTTTGTGATGATTTTGGGACATGTTTAAGTGTAATTCTCAGATTTTTTCCAAGTCATCAATGATGACAACATTCTTCCAATGAGAAGGTGCCAAGTAAGCGAAGACTAAATGATCATCCAATAAGAAGATGCCAAGTAAGCAAGACATTGTCACAATGATGTCTTACAATATCAATAGCCATAAGAAAAAGTTTCATTCTTAATTTCCATTGAATAAAAGACTCATCGTTCAAAAGAGGAGACCTTACAGTTGACATTCCTTCTTGCACGGTTGTGGTTGCCATCTCACTGAATCGTTGGATTCTTTGAAGTTAGTGTTCCTGCGTTTTGATACCAATTGTAGGATCTGCAAGGCACCACTAGAAGGGAGGGTTGAATAGATGGTGCGGAAAGTATGGTTTTTAAAATTTCTTTAAACTTGAACAATTCAACTTCTGAAAACAGATTTTGTTTTCAGGACCAGTTTTAAAATATTTTTAAAACTAGGTTAGAGGTCTTCAAAACTTTTAACATTTTGAGATAACTTAGCCTCAGATGTTATGGGGGTCCCCTAAAAATTTCAAATTAAAATTCAACCTTTAACCCCTTCAAAAATCGTTGGTACTCAGATTGCTCGAATCTACTAGAAACGGTAGATGGTTTTGAAAAATTTATTCCTATTTGTGTGAATGTCCAAATGCTCTGAACATTTGATCACTAACTCCTTATATACTATATTTAAATGGGTTGAAACAGTTTTGCAAAATTCTTTTGGGAAGTAGGTCAACTACAATCAAAGTCTCAACCTTTGCAAGTCTGAAAATAAGACTGCACTAGTCTCAGAACTTTTGATGTTTGATTGACTTATACTTATCCAAAAGGGTTGAACCTTGTGCCAAATTAACCCTAGAACGTGTGAGTATATTTCTGGAAATTTTCGTGACTTTTGAAATTCGTTAACTATTTTTACGAATGCGAACAAGAAGGATAATCAGTGCAGTAACTGAAAAGTAAATGCAGAAAGTAAATGTCACCAAGAATTTTATACTGGTTCGGTTATAAACAACCTACTCAGTCTTCAAGGAACACCTTCCTTGGTTCACACTAATCACACACACGCAATACACCTTACCACAGGGTTGATAGAGTTACACCTAACTCCAACCCTTTACAAACCTTGTATAACGAATGCAATTCGTACGAACACCACCACCTCGCAAGAATGAAGATTGATCACACCTTGATCAATCTTTTACAAAGATATATAATGAGTGGTGGTCTATGTCAAGCCTATTCAAGATTGAAAGATATGAATACAATAGGTTTAAAAGAAGAAAGAAAGAAAGAGGATGTAGAAGAAGAAGAGCTAGGCTTTTTGATCACTTTGATTTGAATGCTTGTTGCTTGTTTTGTTTGCTCTCTTCTCTTTCCTTTTAATGAGTGCAGCCGTGCCCCTTGTAGTGCCTCCCCCTCTTGAAAATTATCTTTTAATTCCTTGAGAGTGATCTATGGTCCATCATAGAAGACTGTCCATTTGTTCCTACTAAGACGTCAATTATTGATGATGTCACACTAGAGGTTACAAAAACGAAACAAGAATACAATAGTGATGACAAAAAGAAGTTGAGTATGAATACTAAAGCCATGCAACTACTATTAAACGGCCTAAGTAAAAGTGAGGCTAGTTACGTGTCAAATTGCTCTAGTGCTCAAGAGATGTGGCATATTCTTCAAATGAAACATGAAGGGACTAGCCAAGTAAAGGAGTCCAAAATCAATATGCTTATGTCCACACTTGAGTGCTTTAAATTATTGCCAAATGAGTCTATTGTTGAGATGGATTTACGCTTGACTAAAATTTACAATTCTCTTGAGTCTCTTGGCAAAGCCTTCACTATGCAGGAAAAGGTACAAAAGGTCTTGCAAAGCCTTCCATCCGAGTGGGACCCTAAAGTAACGGCCATAGAAGAAAGCAAAGAGACCAAATCGATTAAAATGGAAGAACTAATCGGATCACTTAAGGTATATGAAAACAAACTTTCTTTAAGACATTCTGAGTCCATTTTTAATAATGACAGGGCTATAACATTTAAATCAAATGAATACGTCGTAGATGATAGTGACACAGATTCCGATGATGAGGACTTAATCACAATGGCTAAAAGATTAAGAAAAATATTGAGAAAATCGATTAAACATAAGTCTACCTCATCTAAGGATCATAAAAATAAAAATAAGGAAATAAAGTGCTATGAATGCGGCAAACTTGGACATCTATCATATGACTGCCCTAATAAAGAAAAACAAACAAACAAATACCCTGACAAGGATCGGAACAAGAATAGACTCGTCTCAGAACCTAAGAAAAGGAGAAGAGCATTCAAAGCCTCCACTTGGAGTGACACATCCGACTCTGAGACAGATGATACGGAAGAATACAAGACACAAGTATGCTTTACATCTAAAGCATCAAATGAGGTATCTTTCGACTCTGATTCCGATTCTGAATGTTCATATGATGATTTATTTAGTCAATATTTAGAATTGCATAAGTTTTCAAAGACTCTTGCAAAAGAAAAGAAGCGATTAATTGAAGACAAGTAATTGTTAGAATCTTCTAACAAAGATCTTGTGTCTCAATTAAACGATTCAAAAGAAGAGTCGTCATGCATTATAAATTCATTAAAATCTGAAATTTCATCATTGTCATCTGAGAACATCGAATTGAAATCCGAGATTTCAAACTTGAAATCAAGGAATGCAGATGTAGAGAAAAAGGTGAAACAATTTGACACGGGATCTAACATGCTGCATCGTATTATCTTATCACAAAAGCATGATAATGACAAAACAGGGTTAGGATACGTTGATACTAATGAAGTATCCACCAAACAAACTAAGTTTGTTGTGTCTAAGAAAGTAGACACGCCAAAGCCTCAAATGGCGTCTAAGATGACGCAAAAATTGCCTATTTCCTCATCGCACCCCACTTCCTCTTCACGTCATGTGAAATACAACTTTGTACCACATAGATATGAAAAGAAAAGAGCAATGCATACATGACATTCATTCCATCCACGCACTACGCATACAAACACAAGGACATATCAAAAACGTCCTACATATAATGCGTATAAAGGAGTTCTTGGCCAAAGGCCAGATACAATTGCACCAAAAGTTTATTATGTTGCATTCTCATCATCTTTCTCACCTCTTGGAAGACCTAGAAAGGTCACCCAAATATGGGTACCAAAAGGGACATTTTCAAAGGGTTGAATAAATAACCCTTACGAACGCACGTATAAGAAATGCATGATTTTTTCTTTCATCTTTACAGGCATCTTTTGATTTGCTTTCCAAAATAAAGGGGGAGAGAAAGCATGATTTAAGGGGGAGAGAAATACTGATTGCATAAATCAAGGGGGAGCAGATTCGAAATTTAAATTTCAAATTTTAAATTTATGCATAATTGAAAAGGGAGAGATATGATTTAAATCATGTGCATAAGTTATTTTGAAAATCATCAAAAGGGGGAGATTGTAGAGAAAAAGGGGTTTGAATGATTTTCAAATACATGATTTAAATGTGCACAAAAACGAGCATAAGATAAAACGTGCATAAGATATACATGTATGCATGATACATTGCTATTACTTGCCTTATTTATCTTAATATAATGTTGCCGGACTAACGAGCCATGAAGCGTTAAAGCTTACATCATATGGCAAACATTTGTTGTGTTTATACTATTTTCAGGTGCCACTATTAATGAACTAAACTAGTTCATTAAGTGAAGTACTTAGTTTATTAAACTAAGTAGTTCATTAAAGGAAGCCACATTTGGAAAAGGCACAAAGGCAACAAAGCTAAGGAAGGAAAGTTTTCTCCTCCTCCCCTCCTTAATGTATACACGCCATCTTATACATATACATATACATTTTCAGATTTTTTGAAAAAGGCACATACACATGTATTCCAACGTACTACCGACACGTTATACATTTTACGTACGTACGTTAACGTCACACCACTATACTTAACTCATATTTATGAGTATATTCAGGTCTTATATTATATGATATAAGATATGGTGATGACAAATTAAATACGACACGATAAAAGGTTCTAAACCGAAATTTGTCGTATCGGGCGAATACCGAAACTTTGCCAACGTGCCACGTACTTGCCATAAATAAATGGTCAGCCCCTATACTTCAAAAATTGATGAAAAGTTCGTGCACATGACATAATATTCAGCCAAAAATACTTTCTATGTTGGCACACACAAATTAATCCACATTAAGGCCAAAATGTGAAGATTCCAAGTTTAATTTTGTCACATGTTAATGGTACCACTCTAGACCAGCCAAGTGCTGAGATTTAAAGTATATATTATTGATATTATGTATAACATAATACATATAGCATGTGCAAAAGTTGGAATTTCAATTAGAGAAAAATCGGGTAATCGATAAATATCGAAAATTCGTTTTTCTAGGCACACATCACATGGAACGTTTTTGGTACATCATGTGACACGTATCTAGACACTTTCTACATATGTTATATATCTTAAAGTGTTCTAGAAAATTAAATTAAGGGCTGATTGGAATATACCATGTGTGTATTATTAAATGTGCACTATTTTACAAAGTTTGGAAAAATAAAATTCAGCACATGCACAATCATTTCCAACGCCTACAACAGCCATTTTGGAGCATATGTGGAGCCTTTTTGGCATCTTGATTGGTCAAGAATCAATCACACAATGTTGGTGACATAAAAGAAGGAGCTACAAAAGGTAACATTTCAAACTATGTCACATATATGACACATGCTGAAAATTCACCATGTGTGTTGTATTATGGCCAATTTTTAGCACTAAGAAATGCCATATTTTACTATCTTGAATCATGAGGATTAATTGAGGATGTTATAGAAATGATTTGAATATTATTTAAATTAATAAAGTGTGATACTTTATATATCACACATGCTGAAAAATTTTCAGCATGTGTGAGACTTGTGTGGCCGAATGTATGGTCTTAAAAGGGTCTATATTCATTTCTCATGTGATAGAAATATCTACCATAAATTGATGATTCATTTTTATAAGGAAAAATCAAAGTAAATTTGGAATTATGTTGAATAAAATGGAATGATGCACATGCTGAATTTTCAGCATGGCATGGGCAAATTCTAGGTCAATTTTGTGAGATTTTTTGTCTTGCAATTTATGTGATATATCTTATGATTTATGGAAGTTATTTTGTGATGATTTTGGCACATGTTTAAGTGTAATTCTCAGATTTTTTCCAAGTCATCAATGATGACAACATTCTTCCAATGAGAAGGTGCCAAATCAGGGACGGTTGCACTCATTAAAAGGAAAGAGAAGAGAGAAAACAAAACAAGCAACAAGCATTGCAAATCAAAGTGATCAAAAAGCCTAGCTCTTCTTTTTCTACATCCTCTTTTTTTCTTTCTGCTTGTAAGCCTATTGTATTCATATCTTTCAATCTTGAATAGTCTTGACATATACCACCACTCATTATATATCTTTGTAAAAGATTGATCAAGGTGTGATCAATCTTCATTCTTGAGAGATGGTGGTGTTCGTGCGAATTGTATTCGTTATACAAGGTTTGTAAAGGGTTGGAGTTATGTGTAAATCTATCAACCCTGTGGTAAGGTGTATTTCGTGTGTGTGATTAGTGTGAACCAAGGAAGGTGTTCCTTGAAGACTGGAGTAGGTCGTTTATAACCGAACCAGTATAAAATTCTTGGTGCCATTTACTTTCTGCATTTACTTTTCAATTACTTAACTGATTATCCTTCTTGTTCGCATTCGTAAAAGTAGTTAACAAATTTCAAAAATCACAAAAATTTCCAGAAATATACTCACACGTTCTAGGGTTAATTTGGCACAAGGTTCAACCCTTTTGGATAAGTATAAGTCAATCAAACATCAAAAGTTCTGAGACTAGTGCAGTCTGAT
Organism: Eustoma russellianum; assembly: GCA_036186865.1. NCBI lineage: Eukaryota > Viridiplantae > Streptophyta > Magnoliopsida > Gentianales > Gentianaceae > Eustoma > Eustoma russellianum. The sequence continues at coordinate 10,842,514 of AP025044.1, read as the reverse complement.
TTTCAGACTTGCAAAGGTTGAGACTTTGATTGTAGTTGACCTACTTCCCAAAAGAATTTTGCAAAACTGTTTCAACCCATTTAAATATAGTATATAAGGAGTTAGTGGTCAAATGTTCATAGTATTTGGACGTTCACACAAATAGGAATAAAGTTTGCAAAACCATCTACCGTTTCTGGCAGATTCGAGCAATCTGAGTACCAACGGTTTTTGAAGGGGTTAAAGGTTGAATTTTAATTTCAAATTTTTAGGGTACCCTCATAACATCTGAGGCTAAGTTCTCTCAAAATTTCATAATTTTTGGAGACCTCTAACCTAGTTTTAAAAACGTTTTAAAACTGGTCCTGAAAACATAATCTGTTTTCAGAAGTTGAATTGTTCAAGTTTAAAGAAATTTTAAAAACCATACTTTCCGCACCATCTATTCAACCCTCCCTTATAGTGGTTCCTTGCAGATCCTACAAATATAGCCTTACTGAAATGGCTAATCAATATTACAAATGAAGCTCAAGTGGCTTGTAGCTCAACAAAAATAACAAGAACACCTTTGCTACAAAGAATGGAACAAGAACAACAACAACAAGAAGATGATAGCTAGAAAATTTAACAAATCCTTGTGAGTTTCACGTGTGTTTCATCTTCTTCACCATTGCCTCTATTTATAGTGTGGTTTGAGCCTTGGAGATAAGACTTTCAATGTGTCACCGTCTTCATCATCAAGTCAAAATGTCTTCTCATCATTGGTTGACCTTGTATGCATGGCAAAATAAGACAACATAATTGGCCCACCTTAGATAAACCATTTGGCCGATTTTTTGTCTCCAAAAATGACTTGGAATTATCTTGAAAGTGTGAAGATAATATGACCATAACAACTCCATCATCTTCTCAACTTTTTGGCAAGATAATAGGCATGTGAGAATTGAATATTTCAAACAAAAATCTGCACCATATTCAGCCTATACTAGCCGTTGGACACAAGCTGAATTTTGCAAAAATAATCTTGATTTATCCTTTGTAAAATAAAGATAATAAGAGAAGATAATACCACCAAAATACCCTCAACATCAAGCACAAGAACAGGGCATGTGAGAGATTCATTTTGACTAAAAAAATCTGCCACAAACAGTCAAAACACGAAGTAGCCATTTGGCTATATTTGAAAAATCCAAGTTGGCAATTTTTGCCAACTAGCTCCTTTTTGATTGGTCCACTTGTCACCAATCCATAAAATGAGCATACCATCATTCTCACCTGATCATACACGTTTTCAAGAATACATATATGTTTAGCAACTCAGATTTTTGAAGAAGAAATTAATAGATAATAGTTGACAAGATTATGTCAACGTGTAACACCGAAATTCTCAAATTTTCTTCTTATATGTCGTGATAATTTCCACACCTTTAACACCTTTTATACCTCTGAATAATGATGATAAATATGCTCTTATAACACATATAAGAGAGTCTTCAAGAAAAAATAGAATGTGACATCTCAAATCGCCACATATCCCGCTATAGTCAATAATATCATCATGTGAGAGAATAAGATAAAGAATCACCATATAATCTTCAAGATAATAATATCTCAACTCTAGAATGAATATAATAATATGCTCAAGAGACTCCTTGAGTAAAAGTACCAAAAATACCCTTGGGTGGTGAAATGACCAAAATGCCCCTGGTATGTGAAAACTTCAAAAATGACCCGGATGGTCAGAAATAATCATGAGATCACCATTGTCATGATAAATAGTATAAGAATATATCCTTGAAATATTTTCACCATGTGATGTTCCTACAAAACTCAAAATACCAATTTTGCCCTTTTTGGTAAGTTGTAGAAACATCCAAGGCAAGTTAGTCACAAGACAATTATAATCACTAAAAATACATAATATACACATAATGAAATGTATAAATCATATACAAATGAAAACAATCAATTTATCATATTTTAGAAAAATGTTTCTAAAAGCCCTAGACATCGATCGATCGAAGTGCCTCAGCTTCAGAAATCGATCTCTCACAGTAAGGTTCAGAATTTCTTTTGACCTACATCGATCGGTCGAAGTGAGGGTTCGATGTACATCGATCGATCGATGTGTTTCAGGTTTAGAGATCGATGTCTCACAGTAAGGTCTTAAACTTTCACTGTCTTACATGGATTGATCGATGTGAGAGATCTATGTACATAGATCGATCAATGTGCAACAACCTGAGAGATCTATGTCAACCTTTTCAACTTTTAATCACATATAACACCATGTGTGACAGTTTTAAGTACGCACCACTTAAAATCATGACTTAGAGAGAATAAGATAAAGAATCATCATATAACCTTCAAGATAATAATATCTCAACTCCATAATGAAGATAATAATATGCTCAAGAGACTACTTGAGTGAAAATACCAAAAATACCCTTGGGGGTGAAATGACCAAAATGCCCCTGGTATGTGAAAGGTCCAGAAATGACCCAGATGGTCAGAAATAATCATGATATCACCTTTGGCGTGATAAATAGTATTAGAATACATCCTTGAAATGTTTTCACCATGTGATGTTCCTACAAAACTCAAAATACCAATTTTGTCCTTTTTGGTAAGTTGTAGAAACTTTCAAGGCACGTTCGTCACAAGACAATTATAATCACTAAAAACACATAATATACACATAATGAACATGTATAAATCATATACAAATAAAAACAACAAATTTATCACATTTTAGAAAAAATATTTCTAAAAACCCTAGACATCGATCGATCGAAGTGCCTCAGCTTCAGAGGTTGATGTCTCACAGTAAGGTTCAGAATTTGTTTCTGACCTACATCGATCGATCAAAGTGAGGGTTCGA
>AP025044.1:10802781-10830279 GCA_036186865.1 Eustoma russellianum | reverse complement strand
TCCGCCAGCCTTCTGTACTGAGACACATTAGAAACAAGAGGAGAGTCATTGTGTTAAAGTTTGAGATGCTGACCTGCCTCATCTATGAGCTCCATAGCATACTTTCTTAGACATACTATAATCCCCCCTAAGACCTAGCCACTTCTAGTCCCAATAAGTATTTAAGAGGCCCTGAGTCCTTGATCATGATGTCTGATACAATGTGGTTTTGAGTGAAGTAATAGCCTCCAAGGAGTTACTAGCCACAATGATATCATCCACATAGATAAGAAGGACTAGAAAGGAAGTAGCCATTTGCCTTGTAAACATAGTATAGTCATTTTTTGATTGGATGTAACCTTGAGTGTGCAGAAAGATAGTAAGCTTAGCATTCCACTGCCTACTAGCTTGTTTAAGTCCATAAAGAGATTTATGGAGCCTGCATATAGTGTTGGGAGGCACAGGAGAAAAACCCTCTCGAACATTCATATAAATCGCTTGATCAAGATCACCATGTAAGAAGTCATTGTTGGCATCCAATTGATGGACATGCCATTGCTTGACAGCAGATACTGCTAAAATTAGTGTAACAATGGTCAACTTTGCAACAGGAGAGAATGTTTCAGTATAGTCAATGCCAAGTTTCTAAGTATAACCTTTTGCTACAAGCTTGCTTTATATCTCTCAATTATACCATCTGACTTGTGCTTCACTTTTTACACCCACTTGCAGCCTATTGGGGTCAAAGACAAAATATGATTGGCCTCCAAAGCTTCTAGCTCATGTTGCATTGGCTTTAGGTAGTGAGTTGACATGGCAGCCTGCTGATAAGATGAAGGATCTTATTGCAAACTGATAATAAGAGCATGTGTTCTATGATTAGGAGCTAATACATCAAATCATATATATGCCTCAATAGGATGTAAAGTTGAACAATGTAAAGATGATAAATGGGGAACTGAATTCAAAAGACTACAATAATAGTCATTCAAGTATCTTGGTGGTTGTTTGTGTCTAGTAGGATAAGAAGAGGTTTGTACAGGAAGAGCTCATAAAGGCAAGATAGAAGTCAAGGTATGGAAAGTACGGAAGCCCACAAGATTGATACCTGATCTTTAGAAAACCATATCTTTGCAAATAAAAGTCCAAATGAGGTGATTCAATAGCCCAAATTCAAGAAAATTTCATGAGATACAATGTTACTAAAGAGTGTGAACCCTAATGCGACGTCTACAAGTGTGTAGAAGTCAATAACTGACAGAATGTATTCTAGTACAAAATTTAAGGGATTTGATTGTACACTCATTTCTTGAATAGTTTTGACTTATCTCCTTATGTAGATTTAATTTAAATTTATAGGAGATATGCCAATAACTTTGATTAATTTATTAGCTTTTATAATTAGCAAAACAATACCCACAAAAGAGACAACATGTTCAGCTTGTATAATAAAAGACAGTTTTCAGTTTTCAGAAAAATTTCAGAACACTTTATTTCTTGGGCAGCCCTCTTGTATGCTTCCTTCTTGTGTTTCCTTTGGTTTCACATACACAAATCAAAGCTAGATCCAATTCAAAGTTCGAGAAACCCTTGTTCGTGGCCACAATCTACGGAAAAGGAACGACTTGGTAGATTAGATGGCTGAATTTCTCAACACCTGGAGTTTGCAGCGCCATTGAGGAAGAAAGGTGGTGTCTTGCGTCATTGTTCAACTTTAACCGACATTGAGGGCTTGGGAGAGCTGAAGGAAGGGTCCTCAAACACATATCAATTGGGTATCAGAGCAAAGGTTCTTCTTTTTAACTCACATATCTTTCTTTCGTGTCCTCTCCCATATAGCATGCCATACTACATCCCACAGTTCACCTCTTTTCTTTCTACCCCTTGTCTTTTTTTTCATGTTCTCCTCCATAGCTTGTCACCCCCATCTCTGATTATATAAAAAAACGGTTAGAAGAAAAAAATAGTCTTTCTTGTGAAAAATGCACAAAACCGAGGCCTTTGCATCAAAGGTTACATGTTTTCCTTGTTCCTATCCTTCCTACTTTAAAGAATACAACTTTCACACTTAACACAGGATTTTCTTTCTATTTAGGGCTTCAAGATCTCAGCTTTACTTAAAATTAATCCCATAGCAAATTAGCTACCTTGTGTCACACATAAATCTTGTTGCTAAGGAAGCTTTTAGTTGATCTTAGACTTGTTTGACTTGATTGCATTGCTTGCTTGGTTTGTGTTGGAATTTTTCTTGTATCAAAGGCTGATCTCCCTTCACCATGCACACAACTAACCCTTGTATACAAAGCTATCATCTTTCAAACCAAACAAAGCCAAAAAAAACCCTAATTGTAAGATACAAAAACTGTTTTGCTACTTTGCACAAAACATCCCCTAAAAGTGCCTTGTACATCAAGAAAAGTCCTATTGAACCTTAAATCAAGGGCTGCACATTGTGAAATACCTATTTTCCATTGTGTTCTTGCTACAAAAAGTCAAAAAAAAATAATCGGCAAAAAAAAACAGTGAAGCCGAGACCAAAAGAGAAAAAAAGAAAAAAGAACACAAAAGTTGATGCAAGTTACATGAAAAGAGCCTCAAGATTGTTGACATATTTTGTACAAATCAAGGTCCATCAAAGACCCAAACACCGTGCCTACTAAACCCACAAAAGACAAAATATTTTCTTTCCTTTATTCTTGGATAATTGATTGTTGTGATAGAATCAACAACCTTGTAATTGAATTGCATAAGGACAAGGTTAGCTAAAGATTGCCTATGACAACCCCTTAGCTTTCTTTGGCTCAGCTCTTGACATAATTTTAGGTTTATTTTATTTGATTCGTAGTGATTAAGTGTTAAAATAGTCTTATCGTGTGTCTTGATATCATTGTTTTCAGAAGTGCTAAAATTGTTTGCTTTGGTGACCAAGAAAGGGTGTTTGCATATTGAAATTGTGTTCACTTGGATTACTTGCTTTGGGTTGTATCTAGCTCAAGATTGGCCAAGGGATTCACAATTGTGAGGACTAAAAGTGAGGTAGACACCTAAAACTGTTTTGTGTTTTTAGTACTAACGTAACAAAATCTCTTTTGTCTTTGTGTTAGTTTCCTTTTTCTTTGTTTTTCTTTTGTTTTATATTAATCTCAGGTCTAAACATATCCTCAATTAATGCCTTAGCTGAGGAGGGAAGGGCTGAAGTGTCCTTTGAAAATGTGTTGGAGAAATTGCAAGCAATCTCCAACAAGGTGGAAGAAGTGGATAGGAGAACCTTGAATCAACAATGTTCACAAGTTGAAGAGTTGGTTGACACCATTTGGGGAGTCATGTGTTATGAGCATGACTACGAAGAGGTTGGAAAATACATGATTACCTTTGGAAAATCAAATGATATTTGGGTAAGAAATTGGCATTGCAAAGTGCATAAGTTTCAAAATTATCCACAACATGAAAAAGATATTAAGGCATATTACAATGAATTTTTAGATGACTTATATTATGCTTACATTGAAGAGATTGAGGAATTAACCATGATTAGGTTCATTGCTGGGTTAAATAAAGAGATTGCACATGAAATGATGCATTGTAGATATGAATCACTTGAAGCTATGTATGAGCATGCAACCAACATTGAGAATATGACAAAATTTAATAAGCACATGGATGATTTGTTTGCTAAAATGCAGAAGCGTGGCAAAGCTGAAATTGTTTCTAAAGAGGAGCATAAAGCTGAAATTGTACCTCAAGTTGATGCTAGAACAAAGCGAAAAGTTGTTTTGTTTCCACAAGAGTTGAATGGGGGTAATGTTTATGCATCTAATGAGCATGATTTGCATGATAACACTGCTGATTTTCATGATGAAATCTTGAACGAATTGCATGAGAAAAAGAGTAAACATGAGGAACATCTACTTGTTGATGTAGCATCCCCTTTTTGTCTTGGTTTGTGAACCACGTGCATTGTGTGATATTGAATTAAGACCAAAACTTGAACTTGTTTCATATGGATTAGGTGATGATTTGAATGATGAATCAAATGCATCTAAGTTTGATGAAACTAATTTGATAGTTAAGAGTGTTGGATCGTTTGTTGTTGAATCTTTTAAAGTGTGTATTGATCTCCCTAGTCTACATTGATTTCATGATCCTATTTATGTGCATCACACACACACACGACCTTTAGCATGATCCATTCCTATAGTATGCTTGTTCATAGGATGATTCATGCCATGACTGCTCATGAGAGATGTCATATCACATTGTCTTGTTCCCTTTCAAAATCTTGGTGACTTGTGACTTCGTTTACCCTCATAAATTGTTGGCCTATGTATGGATTGAGTTTGAATGTTCCTTGCATGATGGATTTTGGTGTCATCCTACACATTCATGTTTGATTGAGAGAAGCATGACTATACACCCAAAACAAATCAAGAAGAGGTTGGTATTGATGTGGATTTGTGTTCTAGTGTGTGATAAGTCTTCTTTTGGGAGTTTCATAAGTGTCTCACTTGTGCTCTGTTAATGCATCCTAAGCATGTGAAAGTGAAGATACAAAAGCGGTATGACTCTACTCCTTATTGATCTCTTTGCCATCATCTTTTACTTGTTCATGATTCTAGATATGCATTTATTGAGTTAGCGTTTGAGGTGTATGTCTTTGTGCACACTAAAAATATTAGGAAGAGGTGTTTATTGCTGTCTAGATGTGTCATCATTGGAGTACTTCATCCTAAGCATGTTAGACTTAAATTATGTATGATCATTGCACTTGGTTTGCTTGTACTTGTATCCTACATAGTTTACGAGTCGTTTGTGGAGTATTCCTCTTATCCATTTGTGTGTCTAAATTCGAGGTTGAATCCTTTTGAGGAGGGAGGGAATGATGAGATTCAAGGAGCCATAAACATACAAAATTCACAAACAAGAGCCTTGAACATACTAACTCCACAAACAAGAAGCTTTTGCACAAATAGAAGATGTAAGCTAAAGAGATTCTTGTTCAAACATGTACAAGATGAGCCAAGGAGTGTAGATACATGACTTTTCTATGTTTATTGAGGCTATGATCTGATTATCCAAGTGTTTCAATGCATATTATAAGATGTAAGGGTCGGTGGGAAGGCAGGATGGTCATTTTATGCATGCGCATTGTAGTATCGAGTCAAGTCGTTTGTCTTGTCATTGTTTTGGTCTAGGATAACTTATAGAGTCTTTTTATTTGTTATTAGTGTGTTAATGGTTGTTTTGGAGTGTCTTTGTAGGTGCCAAAACTACATAAGGAAAGTCGCTTGGAGAATCATTCCTTTTTAGGGGGAGAGTCAGACACCCGTTCGGTATTTTTGACGTGTAGGTCGGAGGCCAGGTCCAAATGCTTCAATCTAAAGTCACTGGTATCTCCGACATTTGCCACAAACTTTTGTCGTTACCAACGGTTCCAATATGCTGGAGTTCACACCCAGTAGCAACAACCAAAACAACTGGGTACCCACTTTCTCTGCCACCATACCATCCGCTAAAACAACTACATTCAGATGTAAATCTTCTCACACACACTTTGTCCCTGAACTTGGCAACTCCAATCTTAGCCCTGTTGTTACAGTCAACAAAATCACCAGCAAAAACAAAGCCCACATTCCAAATGACAATACAGAAAATTAAGATACAGGAAATAGAAAAATCAAGACAGCAGCGGAGACGGCAACAACACCGTCAGTAAAAGCACCAAAGGAAATAGAAAATCTGGCGGTGATATAGAAAATGAAGATACATGGGTTAGGGATTATTATCACTAACCCTAACTTTTTAAATTTACAAATTCAGTCCTTCGTGTGGGAATTCAAGGTGCATCAGATGCCTGAAGACTGCTCAAGGAAGTTCAGTGATCCGGCTAGTTTGTTCATTAGGACATTTTGTCAAGCAGATTGCTAACTACGTCAAACACTTCTTGCCGTGATTAAATCTTCTTCCATGTTGTATATATTTGTAATATATCCTCACATATGCATTTTATAATCATTAGTCATTAGCTTAATCATCAAATTGGTGGTTAATTAGGTGTTAGATGCTCAGATTTTTTTCTTGTAAAGTAGCTGTTAGAACATGTCACATCAAGGCCAACTAGTTGTTGCCTCTCTTCATGTATATAAGCATTAATCCAGATTATTCAATGATATAGTGAATAGGACGTGTATTTCTTCTCACCTAAGGGAGATTCAAGTGATGTGTTAAGTGATTTTTCTCTTTATGGTATCACAGCCATTAAGCTCAAGTGTTCAAGTTCTGTGATTTTGAATGTTCTGCTCTTCATTGTCTTCTTCACCAAACTCTTGATCCTTTCTCAAATTAACCTCAAGCAAATACCTTCAAATCCGTTAAATAAGCCATCTAATATGTTCTTCTTCTATTTTATTTGAGTTATAGAGTCAATCGGAAGCAAGGCTCCCTCTGTGCCAGGCCCTGCTGCTGCATCAGTGCCTACAAATTCATCTAGAGCAAGTCAAAGCTCCAGCTATGTTGACTCTTACCCAATAACCATTACGAATCACAAGTTAAATGGATGAAACTACCTTGCTTGGTCGAGGGACTTTAAAATGTTTATTACTGGAAAAGCAAAGGAAGACTATTTGAAGGCTGATTCCACCGTGCTTGAGGTAAATGATCGAAGCGTCAAACTATGGAACAATGAGAATATGATCATGTCACGGCTTATTGGATCAATGACCACAGATGTAAGTAACAACTTCATCCTTTATGATTCTGCCACTGAGATTTGGAAGGCAGCAAAATAATGTACTCCAAAGTGGATAGCATTTCAAAAATCTATGAGCTTGACGTCATGCTATATGACATACAGCATGGGGATTGTCTAGTGAATGTGTATTTTGGTTGCTTAAAGGAAATCTGGCAGCAAATTGATGTGCATGACAAGCATAAGTGGCCCTCTCAAGAGGCAGACATGATGTATAAGTCCATCACTAGAGGCAGAAGGATTTTAAGATTCTTGGCAAGCCTAAATAAAGAATTTAATGCTGTCAGGGACAGATTCCTTGGAACAAAGCCTTTTCTTTCTTTCAATAGTGTATTTTCTTAGACCAGACAGGAAGAGAGTAGGATAAAATTGATGATGAGCTCTTCCTCCAATAGTGAGGGAGCAGCTATGGCTGCCAGCTCCAAGCAACCTACTCAGCCTCCAGCTGATGCTGTTGCTAATGTGGCTGGAAGAAAATACACTCCACCTGACCAAAATCCTCAAAGAAGAGGCTCTCATCCAAACAAGTTTTGCAAGTTCTATAAGTTTGGACATCTGAAGGGAAGGTGCTATGACAAACATGGTAGACATCCTGTGGGCTGGAGAGGTTCTGTGCCTTACACCTGGAGACCTCAGACTTCTCCAGCAGGAAATTGGAAAGGGCCTAGCCCAAGCAATAAATACAATGGATGTTACTCTAGCCACTGTGTCACAAGACCTACCTCCAAGGTGCCTATCCAGACTCAGCTTGATGCAATCTTGCAATTCATGAAACAACATCAAATCCAGCCAAGACCTCTTAACATCAACCGGAAGCAATTCAGGCCACTATTGCCTGTTATGTTAATAATTCTAAACCTTTGCATAGTTGGATTATTGATTCTGGTGTCACACACCATATGTCTTGGTGCAGGGATCACCTCACTGATTTTACATTGTTTCACACCCCACTAGTTTTAAGATTGCTAATGGTGCATTTATAAACATAGTTGGTAAAGGAAACTTATCTGTTACTATTGAACTATGCTTAACAGATATCTTATTTATACCAGAACTAAGCTTTAATTTAATTTCTGTCAGCAAGATTGCTGAGGATAATCTGTGTGAAGTAATGTTCACGCCATCTAAGTATTATTTTCAGGAGATCTTCTCTAAGAGGATGATTGACAATGCTAACAAGATTAATAGCCTCTTCCTTTTAAATGCAAATGAATCTACACCTCTCAGTACTCAAACTAGGATTAAAGCCATGACTGGATCTAGTAGTACTACTGAGAGCATTTTTCTTTGGCATAGGAGATTAGGACATCCTAATTTCTTATATTTTAAATGTCTTATGCAAAATTTGTTTTCTAATGTAAATCATTCAAATAATTTTTTTGAGGAATGGCAATATGCTAAAAGTTGCAGAACTACTTATCCTGGAAAATACTATATATCTTCTACTTTCAATATGATCCACTATGATGTTTGGGGTCCTGCAAGGGTTCCAAACATCAATGGGGCAAAATGGTTTATTACTTTTGTGGATGATCACACTAGGGTCACCTGGCTATATTTAATGAAACATAAAACTTAAGCAGGTGATATAATCAAAAGGTTTGTGAAAATGGTTAAGAGCCAGTTCAACGTCACTCTAAAGCCTGAAGATCAGATTATGTCTTGGAGTATTTTGAAAAACATCTAAATGAACACCTAACTGCAAATGGAATAAATCACCAGTCAACCTGTACATATACTCCACAACCAAATAGAGTAGCTAAGGAAAAACATACATCTTCTTGAAGTGACTAGGGCTCTCATGATGACCATGAAGGTGCCTAAGCATTACCGGGAAGAAGGTGTCTTTACAGCTACACATTTGATCAACAGGATGCATTTTAAGTTGTTAAGCTACAAAACACCTAAGTCTGCCCTATTAAATGAGCATTCAAGCACTTGCCTATTTTCTGATTTTCCATTAAAGGTTTTTTGATGCACTGTGTATATACACTTCCCTGAGCAATATAGGAGAAAATTGGATATGAGATCTGAGAAATGCATCTTTCTTGGTTACTCCCATACCCAAAAAGGTTACAAATCCTATTCCCCTCAATCAAGGATAATGTATGTGTCCCTAGATGTAATCTTTAATGGATCTTCTGCTTTTTATTCTAAATATTTTATTGAGCATGATAGGCATAATGAAGCTGACTTTTGGAGTATCATTGATGTCACCAAAACTGATGTCAACACAACCAAGGAGACTCCAGCTCAGGGGGAGCCTGATAATACCCACTCAAGAGATGTCTCTCATAGCTGCTAAAGAAGGAGATAGTGCTAATCCCTCTGAAGCATCTACAACATACATGGTAGTCACAGCTCATGATGATAGGTCTTTTGGCATCAAAAAGGGGGTCAGGGAGTGTGTTAAGCTGCTATACCCCTTGAACAACTTTGTATCCTATGAACATCTATCAAAGCATATGAAATCTTTTGTTTCAACTGTTGAAAACATTCAGTTTCCAAACACTATCCATGAAGCACTGTCTAATCCTAAGTAGAACCAGGTTGTTCATGAAGAGATGACTGCATTACTGAAGAATCTGACGTGGGAGCTGATCCCTGCTGCTGAGGGAGTTAGACCAGTGGGGTGCAAGGGGATATTTACTATAAAGTACAACTCATATGGATCAATTATCATGTATAAGGCAAGGCTGGTGGCAAGAGGTTTTACTCAAACACTTGGCATTGACTATGAGGATACCTTTGCTCCTATTGCCAAGCTCAACATTGTAAGGGTTCTATTTACAATTGATGTTAATCTTGACTAGCCCTTTTACCAATTGGATATTAAGAACGCTTTTCTAAATGGTGATTTTGAGGAGGGAGTTCACATGGAAGTCCCTCCTGGTTTTATCACTAAAGAAAACATGAATATAGTCAGTAGACTCAAGAAATCCCCACATGGCTTAAAGCAAACACCTATGTCTTAGTTTAGGAGGCTCAATGCTGTGGTCTCTAATCATGGCTTCACACAAGCACACACTTACCACACACTGTTTGTCAAATATGAAAAAGGTCTCATGTGTATTGTAATATTAGTTTATGTTGATGATATTATCTTAACTGGGAACAACCATCCTGACATTAGTGAAACCAAGAGAAAACTGTCTAAGGCCTTTGAGGTTAAGGATCTTGGACAGTTAAGGTATTTCCTTGTGATAGAAGTTTCTAGAACCTCTCGTGGAATATATATCTCCCAGAGGAAGGATGTATCTCACAGGAAGTATGTACTTGATCTGTTGCAGGAAACTAACACGGCTGGATGCAAACCTGCAAGCACCCCTGTTGAACCAGGCCACAAGACAGTTGAGGTATGGGATTCTAACTACACTGATAAGAGCATGTATCAGAAGTTGACAGGTAAACTTATCTATCTCTCAAACACGAAGCCTGACATTTGTTATACGGTAAGTTTTATTAGCCAATTTATGCATTATCCCACTGCTGAGTAATTATGCACACATGATATAAGTTACTTGAAAGTTACTCCTGGACAAGGCCTATTCTTCAAGAAAACTGCTGACAAAGGTCTAAATGTATTCAGTGATGCAGATTGTGCTTGCTTTAAAAGTGATATGAGATTTACATCTGGCTATCCCACCTACCTGTGGAGAAATTTAATCACTTTGAAGAGCAAGAAGCAGCTAGTGGTGTTCAGGAGCAGTGCGAGGCAGATTGAGGGCTCTGTCTCTGTGTGTATGTGAAGGCCTTTGGGTACACAAGGTAATGGATGATCAAAAGCTATCCATTGAGGCATCAATTCATGTATACTATGACAATATTTCTTCCATGAACGTGACAGAGAATCCTGTCCAACATAACAAGTCAAAACATATTGAAATTGACAGGTATTTTCTAAGGGAAAAGGCAGAGGACAAGATCTTAAAGTTACACCATATTCGGTCCAAGTATCAAGTGACATACATCCTCACTAAACCTGTCACAGGCCAAGTCTTCAGGTCTCTTCTTAGCAAGCTAGGTTGTATAAACATGTACAGTCCTAGTGATACGATCTTGGATCGTATGGAATTGACGATCGCTTCTTTCAACCCCAAAAGACACCTTTGATCACCCTTGCGTGGGACAATGGCGGCAACACCACCTTCTTGGACAAGAGATATCAACAACGTCTACGTTGAACAATTCGAATCTTCTAATCCAACACGTCGTTCCGTATCCTTGGATTGTGATTCACCAACTAGGTTTGCTCAAACATTGATTTATCTAGCCTTGATTTTACTTTGTGAAAACCAAAGGAAAATCACAAAGAAGCAACACACGGTTGCAATAAAAAGACTAAAATTTTTTATTCTGAAAAATTCTGAAAACTGCTGCCGTTTTCTTGACCCTAATATAATGCTATATGTTGATATTCCTAAAATTTAACTAATCAATCAAAGTCCTTAGACTACTAACTATCAATCTAAATCAAATTTACAATAAAGATAAGTCAAAGCTAATCAAGGAAAAAATTACATAACTCAAATCCTTAAAATTTCGCACTGGCATTATGCCTTGTCGGTTACTGGCTTATAGCCGATCCTAGACGCCGAATTAGGGTTTGCACTCTTCAGTAAAGTTGTAGCTCATGAAATTCCCTTAAATGCGGGATTTTGCATCACCTCATTTGGACTCTTCTTGACAGAGATACGGGCCTCCAAATATTAGGTATCCATCTAGTGATCTTCAGTACTTTCCATTCTGGACTCCCAATTTGCACCTGATTTCGGTCCATCTTGTAGCCTGAACTAGCAAAAGTGTAAAACATGAAAATCATCATAAATTGAGTTATTTGAAAACTACAAGTGATTTGAACCCATTTGGATCAGTACTCCGACCTAGGCGTCCAAAATACCGACTGGTGTCTCTCTGCCTTCCTGAAAAATAGGGACTCTTGAAGCCACTTTACTTATTTAGCCTTGCCTCCTTAGAAAACACTCAAAAATGGTAATTAGTACTATAAACACATATTACAAGACTCTATAAAATATCGTAGACCTAAAACAAAGACAACACAAACAACTAGACTCGATATTACAACGACAACGCATGAAATGACCATCCTGCTCTCCCACCAACCCTTACATTATATGATATGCAATAAACTCAAAGACAATCAAATCATGGCCTCAATAAACATAGAAAAATCATGCATCTACATTCCTTGGCTCATCTTGCACATGTTTGAACAAGAAGCAGTTTACATCTTCTATTTGTGCAAAAGCTTCTTGTTTGTGGAGTATGTATGTTCAAGGCCCTTGTTTGTGAAGTTTGTATGTTTAGGGCTCCTTGAATCGCATCATTCCCTCCCTCCCCAAAAAGATTCACCTCGAATCTAAACACACAAATGGATAAGAGGGATACCCAACAAATGACTCATAAACTATGTAAGATACAAGTTCAAGCAGACCAAGTGCAATAATCATGCATAATTTAAGTCTAACATGCTTGAGATGACCACGTACTCCAATGATGACATATCTAAACGGCAGTAAGCACCTCTTCCTAACATGTTTAAGGTGCACAAAGACATACACCTCAAACTCTAACTCAATAAATGCATATGTAAAATCATGAACAAGTAAATGATGATGGAAAAGAGATAAATAAGGAGTAGAGTCATAACTCTTTTGTATCTTCACTTTCACATGCTTAGGATGCATTAACAATGTACAAGAGATAGACTTATGAAACTTCCAAAAGAAAGACTTATCACACACCAGAACACGACTCCACGTCAATACAAACCTCTTCTTGATGTGTTTAGGGTGTATAGTCATGCTTCTCTCAATCAAACATGAATGTGTAGGATGCAACCAAAATCCATCATGCAAGGAACATTCAAACTCAATCAATACATAGACCAACAATTTATCATAGCAAACGAAGTCACAAGTCACCATGATTTGGAAAGGGAAACAAGACAGTATGATATGACATCTCTCATGAGCAAACATGGCACAAATCATCCTATGTACAAGCATACTGTGGGAACAAATCAACTTTCGGTTTTGTGTTAGCATCAACTTTAGGTACAATTTCAGCTTTTTGCTCCTTTCTAGAAATAATTTCAGCTTTTCCACGCTTGTGCATTTTCGAAAAAAAATCATCCATGCCTTTCTTAAATTTTATCCTATTTTCAATGTTGGTTGCATGCTCATACATAGCTTCAAGTGATTCATATCTACGATGCATCATTTCATGTGCAATCTCTTTATTTAACCCAGCAATGAATCTAATCATGGTTAATTCTTTAATCTCTTCAATGTAAGCATAATATAAGTCATCTAACAATTCACTGTAATATGCTTTGATATCTTTATCATGTTGTGGATAATTTTGAAACTTAGGCACTTTGCAACGCCAATTTCTTACCCAAAGACCATTTGATTTTCCAAAGGTAATCATGCGTTTTTCAACCTCGTTGTAGTCATGCTCATGACACATGACTCCCCAAATGGTTCCAACCAACTCTTCAACTTGTGAATTTTGTTGATTCAAGGTTCTCCAATCCAATTCTTCCACCTTGTTGGAGATTTCTTGCATTTTCTCCAACACCTTTTCAATTGATAGTTCAGCCCTTGTCTCCTCTTCTACGGCCTTGGTCGATGACATGTTCACCTGAAATGAAATAAAGAAGACAAGAAAGAAAAACTAACAAAAAGACAAAAGAGATTTCGTTACGTTAGTGAAAATCAAAATCAAAGTTTAGGTTCCTCTCTCGTTCTTGTATAGTCACTCAAATTTGCGCTTTCCTCGGCCAATCCTGGGCTAGATACAACCAAAGCAAGCTTCTCAAGTGGCTAACACAATCCGATGATCAATTGCACATTTTTTTCCAACGTGTCATCCAAATTTCAGCAACTAATAAGCAAGGTATCAAGCCAAGAACAAGACAATTTAACACACTTAACCTTCTAAGAATCAAGAAAAATGAGACCAAAAATTATGTTGAAGGCTGAGCCAAAGAAAACTAAGGGTTGCCCTGGGAAATCTTTAGTTAACCGTAGCCTTATGCAAGTTGATTACAAAGTTGTTGATTAATTGCAATACACAAGTATCCAAGTTCCAAGACAATGAATATGTAGACTTACGAGGTATGAGATGTCTCGGTTTAGGGTAAGTCAAAGGAACTTGATATGCACCAAACATTTTATCAACAAACTTGACGTGCCTTGTCACACAAATGACCAATTTGCTCTTCCTTGGTCTCGGATCTTTCGCTTCAGCACTGTCAGAGAGATATTTTTTTTCCTTTTCTTTTTTTTGTTTCAGATGTTGTCGTGGATTCCTTTTGTCAACGGAAAGCTTACTGGGCCGACTTTGATTACTATCTATAGTCTGTTACTTGTCGATTTTTTTCGTCCCATCCGAATGATCTAAAAAAGTGACCTCTAATGGTGATAACAAAGAGTAGGCGGAATGATCTAAGAAGAAACATACTGCTGTCTCTGAATTATATCACAGAGATATTCTTTGGATTTTGATTATTCATGTACAATTGACCAGAAATATATTTGTGAATGGGCAAACAACATTCAACTTTCAATGTTGTCAAAAAGAAAATATGGGTTTCTGGACTGATAAATTGTCGGACATGCTCAGAGTGACGACATTCATGATGATTGGGTTGTCCTCAGATTTATGCTGATCTCCCGGATATTCAATTTCCTACGAAAATAACGCTAATTATTTTGGAAATATATCCAAGAACGTTTCCATGTGATAAATGGCCCACGTATCCAGCAGATTGAAGCCACTTTTGTCTAATGAAAACAAGGTAACTTCTCTATTTCTGATTACCACGGTGCCTAAAGGAGCTTTCAGAGGAACTGTCAGAATATGGTACGAAGGAACAGAGGTGAAGTAATAAACATTTATGCAAAGTAGCAAAACAGTTTTTTTTGTATTGCCAAGATTAGGCTTTTTCTTTTTTTTTCTTTTGGCTTGAGGTGGCTTGAAAGATGATATCTTTTGTACTCAAAGGGTAGCAGTGTATTTGGTGAAGGAAGACCAGCCTTGGATACAATAAAAATTGCAACGCAAACCAAGCAACAAAGCAATCAAGTCACACAAGTCTAAAATCAACTAAAATCTTCGTTAGCAACAAGATTTACGAGTGACACTAGGTAGCACCATTAAGCAATGGACTAGATTTATATGTTATGGCTGAATTTAAATCCTAACACAATGACCCTATTGTTAAGTGTGTGTAAAGATTCAATCTTGAAGGGTTAATAGCAAAAATATCTGCAAAGTCCAAACTTTTCTTTTGGTATATGATTTTTTTTCCCGGAATTTACTGAAACGCTACATGCTTAAAGAAAAAGGATGGATAGAAGTAGGATTTAGACAAAATGGGTGATCTTTTGTCCATTTAGTGCAATAACGTGCTCCCCCCAGAATAATAAACCTAACCCTTTTTTTGGTATAACGTTAAAAATAAATGGAACTTGCTGTGAGGATGTATTTATGAATAAGATGACAATTGAATTGAGGAAAAAAATTAAGAAGGAACAAAGATTGGGAACGGACGCTTGGGTACGAGGAAGGAACAGTGAGAAAAACACAAGAAAGTAAAGGATATGCGAGTTGTAAAGAAGAAACCTTCGCTCTGATACCACTTTGATACGATCTTGGATCGTATGGAATTGACGATCGCTTCTTTCAACCCCAAAAGACACCTTTGATCACCCTTGCGTGGGACAATGGCGCCAACACCACCTTCTTGGACAAGAGAAATCAACAACGTCTACGTTGAGCAATTCGAATCTCCCAATCCAATACGTCGTTCCGTATTCTTTGATTGTGATTCACCAACTAGGTTTGCTCAAACCTTGATTGGATATAGCCTTGATTTTACTTTGTGAAACCAAAGGAAAAGCACAAAGAAGCAACACACGGTTGCAATAAAAAAAACTGAAATTTTTTATTCTGAAAAATTCTGAAAACTGCTGCCGTTTTCTTGACCCTAATATAATGCTATATTTTGATATTCCTAAAATTTTACTAATCAATCTAAGTCCTTAGATTATTACCTATCAATCTAAATCAAATTTACAATAAAGATAAGTCAAAGCTAATCAAGGAAAAACTTACATAACTCAAATCCCTGAAATTTCGTACTAGCATTACACCCTGTCGGTTACTGGCTGATAGCCGCTTCTAGACGTCGAATTAGGGTTTGCACCCTTCAGTAAAGTTGTATCTCATGAAATTCCCTTAAATGTGGGCTTTTGCATCGCCTCATTTGGACTCTTCTTGAAAGAGATATGGGCCTCCAAAGATTAGGTATTCATCCAGTGATCTTTAGTACTTTCCATTCTGGACTCCCAACTTGCACCTGATTTCAGACCATCTTATAGCCCCAATTAGCAAAAGTGTAAAACATGAAAATCGGCACAAATTGAGTTATCTGAAACCTCCAAGTGGTTGAAACCCATTTGGTTTAGTGCTCCGACCTAGGCGTCCAAAATACCGACTGGTGTCCGGCTGCCTTCTTGAAAAATAGGGACTCTTCAAGCCACTTTCCTTATTTAGCCTTGCCTCCTAAGAAAACACTCAAAAATGGTAATTAGCACTATAAACACATATTACAAGACTCTATAAAATATCCTAGACCTAAAACAAAGACAACGCAAACAACTAGACTCGATTTTACAACGACAACGCATGAAATGACCATCCTGCCCTTCCACCAACCCTTACATCATATAATATGCAATAAACTCAAGGACAATCAAATCATGGCCTCAATAAACATAGATAAATCATGCATCTACATTCCTTGGCTCATCTTGCATATGTTTGAACAAGAAGCTCTTTAATTTACATCTTCTATTTGTGCAAAAGCTTCTTGTTTGTGGAGTTTGTATGTTCAAGGCCCTTGTTTGTGAAGTTTGTACGTTTAAGGCTCCTTGAATCGCATCACCTAGATTGAGGGAGAGTGTGGGAATTCAAGGTGAATCAGAAGCCTGAAGCTGCTCAAGGAAGTTTAATGATCCGACCAGTTTGTTCAGTGGGACATTTTATCGAGCATATTGCTAATTACGTTGAACACTTCTTGCCATGATTAAATCTTGTTCCATGCTGTATATATTTGTAATGTAGCCTCATATATGCATTTTATAATCATTAGTCATCAGCTTAATCATCAAATTGGTGGTTAATTAGATGTTATATGCTTAGATTTTTTCTTGTCAAGTAGCCGTTAGAACATGTCACATCAAAGGCACCTAGCCATTGCTTCTCTTCATGTATATAAGCATTCATCGGGATTATTCAATGATATAGTGAATAAGAAGTGTTTTTCTTCTCACTTAAGTGAAATTGAAGTGATGTGTTAAGTTATATTTTTTGTACTTGGCCTTTTTAACATTACAGATTTGCTGTGAGTTTTATGAAAATACAGCCAGACCCCACAACTTTATGAAAATTTCAAAAAACACCGCAAAACCAAGAAAATTATCACAAGCCCACGGGAGAATCTCTACCTCTTGTATACGTCTAAACAAAAGCCATGAGTGGATCTATGATTACGAAGCTAAACAAAAGCCATGGGAGAATCTCTACGACCAACAACCCTAACGATTTTCTACACCTCTCTAAACCATCGAAAACGCATATTGAAACTGCTTACGCTAAATTATTTCATGTACATGCGGAGGACCCCTTTATGATTTCTCCACACATGCGGCTCAACAACTATCTTTGTGTTCCTACTTTATCCTCGAAGTTGTTATCACTTAGCCATGCCACTAAAATCTCAGCTGTATGGTTCTTATGTATCTTCTTTTATGTCTCTTGCAGCATATACATACGAAGGAAATAATTGGGCATGGGACTGAGCAAGGAGGCTTGTACTACGTTGACGAGGTATTTCAACAGTGCTAGTCTATACTTTCTCACGGAACAGTCACAAGACAACTATGGCTCTGACACCAGCATCTAGGTCACTCTTTATTCAAATACCTTAAACTTATATTTCCAGCTTTGTTTTACCAATAAGACAGTTCACATGCCTTGTTAGTATGTATTCGTACAAGAAGTCACTGTACTACTTTCTAGCCAAATAATACTCTGTTTGACTATATCTTTTCATTAGTGTATTCAGACATATGGGGGCCATCACATATATCTAGTCATAGTAAGTTTTAATATTTCTTATTATTAATTCGTGATTTCTCTTGCATGACGTGGTATACATCCTGAAACAGAAATCTGATGTCCCAAAAGAATTCATCCATTTCTTTTACATGGTTCAAACACAATACAAATCCAAAGTTTAGGTCATATGCTCAGATAATGGTCGGGAATATGTGAATAAACAAGTGAAATCATTCTTCCGAGATAATGTCTTGATGCATCAAACAAATGTCCAAATACACAACAAGGAAGCATTGTAGTCGAAAAAATGAATCATCCTCCATATGACACGAGCTATGTTGCTTTGGCAAAATGCCCCTAAACACTTCTAGGCCGAAGCTGTCGCTACTTCAGCCTACCACCTGAACCTGACTGCAAACAAAAGTCCTTAACAATAAGTCTCTATAGCTAGTTAGCGTCTTAAACAAACATTCCATCATCCCCCATGTATTTTTGGTTGCTCTGTGTTTGTACATATCTTGAAAATTGAACACTCTAAAATGGTATCATATGACGAAAAATATGTGTTCGTCAGATATGCTATCTAGCAAAAAGGTTACATGTGTTATAATCCTACTACTCATTGAATCCGTCACAACTGACTGTGTATTACCTGAGTCCGAGTACTTTTCTGATAACGACCCTAGCCTTCAGGGGGAGAAATTTAATGAGTCCTTAGATTGATTATATAGCTTCGGCTGTCTGGAGACTGTCCACCAAGAACTAGTAGATGATTCCACCAAGTGGACATCTCCCAACGAAGGAAGGGCCAACGAACCAGTTCTCACTACTAATGAGTCTCCTTTGTTGAATTCCAACAAAAGGTAAGTGATCTACACCCTAATGAAGAATTTTCTATCTTGCCTGATTTAGAGAATACTGATTACCTGATTGAGAGACAAGTATGGCTTCTTCCTGAAAGGAAGAACACATGTATACCACCTGACAGGTACTCACCAAAACGATTATCCATGGCTTTTATATATCTTGTCAATGTAGCCAGGTGGAGAGTTACAGAATGTGCTAAGGTGTTTTTCCTACTATATTCCTAACTCTATTCTGCAGACTATTTAGGAGGCGAGTAACAATGATGAGCGGAGAAAGGCAATGAAAGCAGAAATGGACGCACTGGAGAAGAATGACACATGGAAAAAATGTGAGCTGCCAGAAAGAAAAAAACCAGTGGATATAAGAGGGTGTTTACCATCAAATACAATGTGGATAGGTTGGTTCAGCATTATAAGGCTTGCCTTGTGGCTAAAGGATACACACAAACATACGAGAGCGACTAAGCAGAGACGTTTTCTCTGGTTACGAAGATTGGTACCATATGAGTATTACCAGTCAGTCGCAGCTAATAGAGATTGGCCTCTTCATTAGTTCGACATTAAGAGTGCATTCCTACATGGGGAATTCAAAGAAGAGGTATATATGGTGATCCCACTGGTTTTTCTGATGAGTTTCAAAAGGGTGAAGTAAGCTAACTTAGAAAGACTCTCTGTGTTTAAAACAGTAGCCACGAGCATAGTTCAGAAGATTCACTATAGCCATGAAAAGGAACATATACAAACAAAGTACACTGATCATACCTATTCTTCAAGAAGACAGGGGACGACATGATCATCATAAAAAATGATAAGGAGGAAATTATATTGCTCTAGGAGAACATGTTTATAGAATTCGAGATAAAGGACTTAGGTGGACTGAAGTACTTTCTTAGAATTGAAGTTCTGCGGCCAAGAATGGAATCTTTGTGTCACTGCGAAAGTACACTCTTGACTTGCTAGCTGAGGTTAGGAAGATTCATTCCAAACCAAGTGATACGCTGATGTGCTTGAATCATAAACTACAGATAAAAGAAGGGGCATAAGATCAAATTGAGAATAATATCAGAGACTTTGTAGAAAAATTGATTTACCTCTCCCACAACAGACTAGATATAGCATATGATGGGGAGTTGTGAGCCAACTTATGCATCCCATAACAAGAACACATGAAAGCAGCAAGGAGGATAGTACAGTATTTGAAGGAAACACCAGGCAAGGGAATACTGTTTCAAAAGCATGGACACTTAGACATGGACGTATACACTGATGCTGACTAGGCATGCAGTGTTACGACCCGCATTTCTGGGTCAGTGGAAAAGGAAATAAGATAATGGAAAATACAATGCAAGTGCATTGACGATGAAATTTTTGTAGAATTTAAAATTTTTAAATCAGGTTTTTATAGAACATAGGTAGTACTATCAGTGTTAGAGATGTTCGGAAAGATAACAGAACGACAAGGTAACCAATATATCGTTATGTGACAAAATTCGTTAACGAACTTTACGACTTTGTCATAGTAATTAAAAGAATACAAATATATAACGACCAACACATTAGGATAAATTAAACAAAAATAAAACACATGACACAAGAAAATATGACCACATAAATAAAAAGAAAGAAAGTAGGACATAATAAAATAACTTGGAAAAGAAGAAAAAGGAAAATGAATGTATACATATATATAATATATGTGACACCATTTAGGGTAGAAAAGGAAGAAGAATTGTGGTTAGAAAAATACCCCAACTTCCTTCTCTCTTCTTCACCTCCCAGCCATACCCCTCTTCCTCTCTTTCCACTATTTTCTTCATCTTCAGACTATTTCATCTCACACATTCCATTTTCTTACACATTTTCCATCCCCATCATTCTTTCTCCCAACCTTCTTCAACCATTATATTCCTTCATAATCTCTTACAACCACCCCTCCCTCTCTCCCTATCATTTTTCATTTGTCATCTCATTTCTTCTCCTACACTTAGCAATTTTCTCTTCTTGCATTCTCTTTTCTTCTTCACACAAGAAATAACCCTTTCAGCACCATTTTTCTTGTGTGGATGTTGAGTAACAAAGGAGAAAAAGGGGAAGATTTTCTTCTTCATTCCATACTCCAACACTTTCATCTTTACACAAAATACTGTTTTTTCTTTCCAAGAAAAGACAAAAATGTCTTGGAACCTCCATTTTCACAAAATGGCCGAATTATAGGGATGGAAAAAAAGGTTTAGCAAGGTAAGAACATGATCTAAGATAGTTTTATATTTCTTCTATTTATCCATTTTCATAAGTTGCTCACTAACTCCTTCATTTTTGTATAAAAACCGTGGGTTATCTGAGGTGAGAAGGAGAAGGTTTTCTTCAAGCCAAGTGAAGAAATCTTCACTTTCATACTGAGGTTAAGTAATACATGCAAGTACTCTTCCTAGATCCTTCATAGATTTTCCAAGATGTATGTATTTATGCTCATACAAAGTTGGATCATTCATGATATATGTTCAAGGTTTTTGTATCAAGAATACGTAAATACTATGTTCATAAGTGATGCGAATATGTGTGCATATATACATGTATATGCTTGTGTGTCACGACAAAGATATGACATGTTGGCTATATATATACAGATAATATGAATAAGCACTTTTATGTAATATATTCATAAGTTAAAGAAAGAAAACGAACATATATGAGATATCAGAAAAGTGTACTAAGAAGACATTGTTATGCATATGTTCATATGTTTTCCATGAAGATCATCTTTTATGTGTTTGTTTATGATTTTGATATGATTCTTGATGATCTAAAGGGGTGTGTCTATTCAATTCGGCCTAAACTAGGGTTTTGTACCCCATTCACTTTATTTAATGGTTTTCATCATTTTGCATGTGTATGCCTTTTTATGATGATTTTACAAGTCATTATGTTGATGAAATTTAATATGTATATAATTGGTATAAATGTCAAAACCATGAATAGGTAAAGGATATAAAAAAGAAAGGATAAATGATATATATATCGGTATATATATATATGTGCAGATATATTTTGGCCAACAACGAGAAAGAAGGGAAAAATAAACTTTATGACATGATATGAATATAAGTGTATTTGTCATGAAGAGAAATGGTTATATGATAAAAATATGGAATAAAGAAGTGTACAATATGAAACATTTTCAACAATGTGGAGATGGCTGAAGCACAAGCGGATGGAATCCCAGTTTGATGCACACCCCCGCAAGAAAATAGAGCTGCAATGTCCCTCACACATGCGCAGCTACTTCAGGCCACAAAAGCACAGAATCCTTATTGGGCTCAGAAATCTAGGACTCACTGGCTAACAGAAGGAGAAAATAGCACATCCTATTTCCATGCAATTGTCAAGAACAAACATCGAAAACAACTTAATCGTGAGTTACAAAGCAGCTCCGGAAGTCTCCTCCAGGATAACGATGCTTTAGGGGCTGAGGCAGTTTCTTACTACCAGCATCTATTCACGCAAGAAACTATGACTGGATTAGATGACTTTCTTCATAGCATACCTACCCTAATAACGCGAGAAGATAATTGTATGCTCTCTGCCATACCTGTTGCCAATGAATTAAAAGCAGCAGTTTGGCATCTTAGCCCACACAATGCCGCAGGTCCAGACGGATATAATGGTCACTTCTTCAGAACCTGCTGGGATATTATACACTTGGATGTTATTCTTGCCGTCCAAGAATTCTTTTTGGGCATCCCTCCACCTCAAGTAATGGTTTCCTCTCTTCTCACTTTAATACCCAAAAAATCCCAGCCATCAACATTTGCAGATTTTCGACCAATATGTCTTTAATTTCATAAGTAAAGTGACTACAAGGATCATTGCTTCAAGACTTAATATGTTGTTGCCGAAAATTATCTCTTCTGAGAGAATTGGATTCCTACAAGGCCATGATATTAATTAACATGTTCTAATGACAAACAAGATGGTCCATTTAATTGATAGGAAATTTCATGGGGGTAATGTAATGATCAAACTAGACATGACGAAAGCCTTTGATAGAGTAAGTTGGAGGTATTTGGATCCACTGCTACGAAAATTTGGTTTTGCATCTTGATTTATCCGCATAGTCATTAATAATATGAACCTGTCAAAGCTAACCATTGCCATCAATGGATCTTCTTATGGTTTTTTCTCACCCACACGCGGAGTAAAACAAGGAGACCCCTTATCTCCTCTGCTATTTATCATATGCTCTGAAGGATTCAGCCATGGTTTAAACCACCTTTTTAACATTGGAGATCTTCGTGGTTTCTCTTTGGGCCGAGTTCAGCCAGTTTCTCACTTGGCATATGCAGATGATTTGCTGCTATTCTTAAATGCGTCATTATAGAATTTGAGAAAGTTTCAATCATTCTTACATACATATCACTTAGTATCCGGGCAGCTTGTAAACTACGCAAAAAGTCAGTTTGTTACTAGCTCCTACATCTCTCAACAACACCTCAACAACATTTCGAACGTATTGAACATGGAACCATCATCCCTACCGATAAAATACCTGGGCTCTTATCTCTTTCGCGGTATCAACAGGGCATCATATTGCACTACTTTGATTCATCACTTTGATACAAAGCTTACTGGATGGGCCAGTCGATTACTTTCGCCAGGGAGTCGCCTAGTTCTGTTAAAATCTGTACTGACTTCTATGCCGTTACATATCTTGGCAGCGTCTCATTTGCCTAAAAGTGTTATCAGTACACTTAATCAAAAAATTGCATCATTCTTGTGGAATGGTAAGCATCATTGGTGATCATTCTCAGATGTTTGTTATCCGGAAATTGAAGGAGGACTTGGTGTACGAAATTTGCTACACGTCCAGACAGCCTGATTGCAAGTTATGGTGGTCTTATCATACGGCCACGACACTTTTGGATGACTTACATGCGCCAGCTTTATGGCACTCGCGCAGAATATACACCCCGCATATACAACTCCCATGGATGGAAGAGAATTTGCTCGATACATTCACTATGAAGTCAGTTAACCACCGGCGTGCCAAACCCTATATGGCAAACAAATGCCACTGGACTGTTCTCCATTCGACAAGCATATGCTGATGTTCGACCAACTTGTGTGAAACTTTTATCACACAAATTTATATGGTTGCGTGGAATATCGAAATCCATAAGTATCTTTACCTGGAGATTATTGCACTATGCTCTCCCTATAGAAGATAATCTGCGCCAAATTTCAGTCATTTGTCCCACAATTTGTCCTTTTTTCCGTAGCGCTTCAGCTACTCTTGAACACTTATTCGTTACATGGAATATAGTCAAATATGTATGGCTACAATTATCGATTCTTCTTTACGGACAATTGCCTATCTCATGCACTCCTCGATCTATGTTGCTGCAATGGTGGCTATCATCCTCAGCAAGAACACTTAAAGGTGATCTTCACATTGTTGGTCCTATAATGTTTTGTTGGTCTATATGGCGGGTCTATACTAATCATATATATGGAGATGCAGACTTACCACTCACAAACATTATCAAGCTTACTTGTCAATCATGCTACGACTGGACTACCTCTTTACATGGTACACCGCTAGCGGAATATGCACCCTCCCTAATTGATGCTAGTTTCTCTGCAAAGCTGCGGCCAAAAATAATAATGCCGCTCAAATGGAGGCTTCCTCCATCTGGTAAATTAAAGCTAAATGTGGATGCATCAGTTACCAATTCTTATGCTTCAGCTGGATCAATTTTGCGTGATTCACAAGGACGCATGATTGCACCTCTTTCATTTAGACTACCTTGTTTATCACCCCTTAGAGCGGAAATACATGCCCTTCTATATAGCACCATGTTATTTGGACAACTACATCGCAACCTCACCATTGAAACAGATTGTCTTCAAGTTGCACATCCAAATACTCACATGACGGCATTGCCTGAATACAAGCATTTGTAGTTATTTCTCAGTCTTACGAATAGTCAGCTTACTTACATCCCCAGAGAGATCAACATGGTTGCCCATTACTTGAGCCAATTGTTGGACCGTGCACCTACAATAAACACCACTAAAGGGGGGGGTGAATAGTGGTTAGCGGAAATTACACTACAACCCTTTGTTAAAATCCCCTTTGAAAACAGAATCTGAAACCATCTCAGATTCAGAACCCATTTTTAAAAAATTCACAAATAATTGTACACAACTCTAAAAATTATGAAACTTTCCAGACTTTAACTGCAATAAGTTAACAAGACTTTACCTAAAACTCAGACAAAAATAAGATCGTTTGACCCTTCAAACAAATAAAAAGATTCAGATGGTCAATCTGGACAGAATTTGACAGAATGTTGCTGATTTTTCAAATAGTGTTTCTCTTTGAATACTCAACCAAAAAGGTTGATCTTTATATCAACACACTCCTTAGGATGTGTAGATGAAGTTTCCAAAATGCCCTGACCTTAAACAATTCTTGAAAAATACAGAATGTATGTTGTCTCAAAACTGGTCAGGTTGCAGCTAGATTGGAACAGTTATCTTGCAAAGACTGAAAGACTAACTTTCCCTTGTGCAAATCAAGTGATTCTTGTTGCAAATGAAAGCTAACAGTCTGAAGTATAACTCCGCCAAAAATCACGAATTTTGAAAATGTTTAGCTATTTTTGTAAATTGTGTGAATTTGGGTGAAAACTGCAGTAAAAAGCAGGCAGAAAACAGAAATAAAGAAACAAGAGAAGAACACCAAAGATTTATCCTGGTTCGGTGAATGTGAGCTACTCCAGTCCAAAGGAACACCTTTCCTTGGGTTTTACTATGAAATGAACACCTTACAACAAGAGCCAAGCTTGATCATTGGGTTATACACCAACCCTACTCAAGACTTGCATAATCCTCTTCTAAGCAACACTTAGTTGCAACTCCTCTAACACCTATAGATTTAGCCTTATAAATGCCTAATCAATCTTACAAATGAAGCTCAAGAGGCTTGTAGCTCACCATAATACAACAAGAACACCTTGCTACAATGAATAAAACAATAACAACAAGAAGATGAAGATGAAAGCTAGACAATTCAACAAATGCTTGTGAGCTTCAAGTGTGTTCATCTTCTTCACCATTGCCTCTATTATAGTGTGATTTGAGCCTTGATGATAAGAATGCCAATGTGTCATCATCTTAATCATCAACTCCAAATGTCTTTTCATCATTGGTTGGGTTTGTACACTTGGCAAAATAAAACACAATGATTGGTCCACCTTGGCAAAATAATGTTGGCCGAAATTTTCAACTAAAAGTGACTTGGAATTATCTTGAAAATGTGAAGATAATAGCACCATAACAACTCCACCATCTTCTCAAATTTTTGACAAGATAATAGGCATGTGGACTTTGAAGAATTCAAATGAAATTCAGCTCCAAAATCAGCCATGAAGTAGCCGTTGGCTACTTTGAACTTTACCAAAAATATTTTTGATTTTCTTTAAATAAAATAAGAAAGGATAATACCACCAAATTATCTCCAAATTCAAGCACCATAATAGGACATGTGAGAGCTCCAATTGACTTCAAAAAAACTGGTGAGAATACCCAAGAAAAGTCTATAGCCGTTGGGTATATTTTTGAAATTTCCAAGTTGGCAATTTTGCCAACTAGCTCCTTTTCGGTTGATCCACTTCTCTCCAACTCATAAAATGAATACCATATCGTGTCCACCTGATTAAACACGTTTTTGGACATACCAATATGTAACTCAAATTTTTGAAGAAGAAATAAATAGATAACAATTGACAAGATTATGTCAACGTGTTACACCGAAATTCCCCAATATTTCTTCTTATATGTCAAGAACATTTCCACACCTTTGACACCTTTAATATCTCTGAATAATGATGATAAATGTTTTCTTATAACATATATAATCGGTTCTTCAAGAAAAAATAGAATGTGACATCTCAAATCGTCACATATCCAGCTATAGTCAATAATATCATCGATTGAGAGAGTAAGATATAAGATCACCATATTAACTTCAAAATAACAATAACACATCACCAGAATGAAGATAATAATATGCTCAAGATATTCCTTGAGTGAAAATACCATAAATACCCTCGGGGGTAAAATGACCAAAATACCCCTGGTGTGAGAAAACTCCAGAAATGACCCCGATGGTCAGAAATAACCATGATACCAACTTGTCATCATAAATAGTAGAAGAAATGCTCTTGAGATATTTCTAACATATCATATTCCTACAAAACTCAAATACCAATTTTGCCCTTTTTTGTAAGTTGTAGAAACTTCCAAGGCATGTTAGTCACAAGACAATAATAATCACCAAAAACACGTAATAATCACATAATGAACATGTATAATTCATATCCAAATGAAAACAATCATTTTAACACATTTTAGAAAAAATATTTCTAAAATATAACACCATGTGTTACATTTTAAGTATTTACCACTTAAAATCATGACTTTGAAAATTATCCGAACATATTTCTTAACATTCTCCCCCTTTTGGATGATTTTCAAAATAACCTAACATGATTTTAATGTCACAACTTATAACCAAAATTTTAACCAAATGTTTTCAACTTTTAAATAGTATGTTGCTCCCCCTCAACTCATACTCTCCCCCTTAACCTATGCTCCAAAATTTATACCAATGAAAACTTATCATATGATTCATTATGACTTACCAACTAAAATCATGTTCTTATTCTATCTCCCCCTTTATTTTGCAAATCATGC
>AP025044.1:10790299-10802771 GCA_036186865.1 Eustoma russellianum | reverse complement strand
TAACTTGGCTCGTAAGTTTTCAAAAGTGGCTTGATTAAGGAGTTTGGTGAAGATGTCAGCGATTTGGTGATCAGTTCTTATATGGTTTATAACTATATCCTCATTTTGAACATGATCGCGAATAAAGTGGTATCGCATCTCAATGTGTTTGGCCTTAGAATGAAGCATCGGATTCTGGAAAAGATTGATTGCACTTGTGCTATCGTAGAAAATTGGAATCTTATTCATTTTAATGCCAGATCACTAAGTTGCTGTTTAAGCCAAAGTATTTGGGTAGTACATAAACTCAAAGCAATATACTCGGCTTCAGTGGCAGAAAGAGCTACACTAGCTTGCTTTTTAGAAAACCAAGAGATCAAATTGGTTCCTATGAATTGACATGTACCGCTAGTGGATTTTCTATCTAATTTGCAACGACCATAATCAGCATCACTATCATACCACAGTCCTAAGTGAGGTGTATGTTTAAGATATCTAAAGATCTTTTTCACTGCATTGTAATGTGATAGCTTAGGACAAGATTGAAACCTAGCACACATACACACACTAAACATACTATCAGGTCTTGATGCAGTTAAGTATAACAATGAGCCAATCATAGACCTATAGAGTGTGTCATCAAAAGGTTTACCATTTTCATCCTTATCAAGTTTGGTACTAACACTCATGGGGGTAGTTGTAGGTTTCAATTCTTCAAAACCAAACTTTTTAATCATATCATCGACATACTTAAGTTAGCTAATGTGAATTCCTTGAGGGGTTTATTTGATTTGAAGTCCTAAGAAATAATTCAACTCTCCTACCATTTTTGATATGTTCCAATTCGATGAATAGTTTGGGGTTCCCCGTCATATGCCTCGAACATCCACAATCTAAAAACCATTTAGTTTTTAGATTCTTTGACTTTGCCTCCTTCTTGCATTCCTTGCGTTTATCCTACAATGGAGACAAAGTTTTAGGTACCCTTTATCTGGGTCCTTGAATGTTAGGGACACTATTCTTGTTTAGATATCCCTTAGGTATCCAAACTTGAATATACCTTCTAGGCACATTTTTAGCATTGTTATAATTTGAAAAATAAGAAGAATTAGCATATACATGATTATTCCACATACGTGAAGACGCATTGTTATACATGTTGTGCCATGGTTGATAATCATTATAGGATGGCCGAATTTTATAATGTGCATAAGGCATGCGATTTTGTTTCTTGAATGGCGCAGTATAAGTGTGTTCATAGGCATTCCTATAAGACTTATAAGAGTGTTGCCTATACTTAGGTTCATAATATGTTGAATGCATTTTATTATGTCTCGTTGCATTTGTATACATATAGGCATAATTTCTAGGTTGTCTAGATGCAAAGTTTGGCCTAGATGTATGTTTATGCATGTGTGCTTTTATGAGTGTATGTTGCATTTTTGCCTTGATATTAGTAGAAGAAGGTGTAGAAGAAGATGTAGCAGGCAAAGTTGATTTTATTGTATTATATGACAACTTTATACTAGATGAAACAAACTTAGTCTTTTTATTCACTTTTTCAATTTCTTCTTTATAGCCTAAGCCGGTTTTATCATTACCATACTTTTGTGATGAGATGAGTGTGTCTAACATGTTTAAACCGGATTTAAATTGTTCTAACATTTTTTCTAAGTTAAGTTTAGAAGACTTAAGTTGTGTTATTTCATGTTCACAACTTTTTAACTTAGACTTTAACATCTTATTTTCCATTTTTATCTTATGTTCATCTTTCCTATATGATTCAGTTTTATTCTCTAAAGAATCAAGAGTATTAGTAGACTCTTGTTTAAGAGATTCTAGTTGATCGGAAAATTCCAAGTTGGACGTCT
This sequence comes from Eustoma russellianum, assembly GCA_036186865.1. NCBI lineage: Eukaryota > Viridiplantae > Streptophyta > Magnoliopsida > Gentianales > Gentianaceae > Eustoma > Eustoma russellianum. The sequence continues at coordinate 10,800,921 of AP025044.1, read as the reverse complement.
TTAACTTGTCATTTTCTTCAACTAGTTTCTTCTTTTCTTTAGAGAGCCTCTTACAGTGAGCATGCATTCTTAGGAATTCTTCATACATTGTCACTATCAGAAGAAGAATTAGAATCACTATCAGAAGAAGAACTTATCTTGTTGGATACGAAGCAGACTTGAGCTTCCTCAGTTTCGGATTCTGAGTCGGATGAGTCACTCCATGTGCTAACCTTCATTGCTCATTTCCCTTTTCTTGCCTTAGACTCCTTTGTCTTTGTCGTTTGAGCCTCCTTGTCCTTGGCTTGTTTATTATTGTTGTTGTTGTTGTTATTTTTCTTCGTGGGACAGTCGTATGAAATATGTCCTTTTTGACCGCATTCATAACACTTTAATTCCTTATTATACCATTTGTTTGTGTTATTCTTCCTAGGTTGAGAAGAAGAAGAAGAAGAATTACGTTGTCTATTCCTATTTGGACGTCTGAAAAACTTTCTAAGTTTTCTAGCTATCAATATCAAGTCATCGTCTAATTCAGTATCACCATTACTATCATCGTTACTAGCATGTGTTTTGGTTGTTTTGAAAGCTATTGACTTACCGGATGACTTAGACGATTCAAACTTTCGTTGGTTCAGTTTTACCTCATAGACTTTAAGAGACCCGATCAATTCATCTATTTTAGTGATTAACTTTGTCTCCTCGATTGCAGTCACCTTTGGATCCCATTCAGCATGGAGGCTTCGTAGCACCTTTTGAACCTTTTCACTGTTCGAAAATGACTTCCCTAAAACTTCAAGGGCATTTAAAATATTAGTAATCCTGAAATCCATATATGTTATGGATTCGTTTGGTAACATTTTCAAAGTCTCTAATTCAGTCATAAGCATGTTTATTTTTGACTCTTTAACACCACTAGTATCTTCATGCTTTAATACAAGTGATTTCCACATGTCGTATGCGCTTGTGCAATTTGACACATATCCTGCTTCAGAAGTTGTAAGTCCATTTAATAGTAATTGCATAGCTTTAGCATTCATGGGCATTTTCTTTTTATCATCCGATGACCATTCACTTTTATATTTTTCAACCTCATGAGTGACTCCACTAACTTGTACAGGTTCATTGGAATGTATGGCCCATCTTCAACTATAGACCAGAAATCGATGTCTATAGCCATTAAGAATAGCCTCATTCTTAATTTCCAATGAGCAAAATTATTGCCATCAAAAAGACGAGGGCTTTGTGTAGACATACCTTCCAACTCACCTTTGTGAGAAACAATAGCCATAGTATGTACCTTGGATTTGAGACAAGCAGTATATAATGAATCGTTATTTCTTTGCCTTGTATTATTCGTATGGTGTTGAATCTTGCTTCTTTTGAGTGGTGTTGGTCTGACTCTGATACCAAATGTTGGACCGAGCACCTGAAATAAACAACACTAGAGTGGGTGGTGAATAGTGGTTAGCGGAAATTACACTACAACCCTTTGTTAAAATACTCTTTGAAAACAGAATCTGAAACCACCTCAGATTCAGAACCCTTTTTAAACAATTCACAAATAATTGTACAAAACTCTAAAAATTACGAATCTTTCCAGAATTTAACTTCAATGAGTTAACAAGACTCTATCTAAAAATCAGACAAAAATAAGATCGTTTGGCCATTTAAACAAATAAAAAGATTCATATGATCAATCTAGACAGAATTGGACAGAATGTTGCTGATTTTGCAAATAGTGTTTCTCTTTGAATACTCAACCAAAAAGGTTGATGTTTATATCAAAACACTCCTTAGGATGTTTAGATGATGTTTCCAAAATGCCCTGACCTTAAACAATTCTTGAAAAATATAGAATTTAAGTTTTCTCAAAACTGGTCAGATTGCAGCCAGATTGGAGCAGTTATTTTGCAAAGACTGAAAGACTAACTTTCTCTTGCTCAAATCAAGTGATTCTTGTTGAAAATGAAATCTAATAGTCTGAAGTATAACTCCACCAAAAATCACGAATTTTAAAAATGTTTAGCTATTTTTTTAAATTGTGTGAAGTTGGGTAAAAACTGCAGTCAAAAAGGTGCAGAAAATAGGAATAAAGAAACAAGAGAAGAACACCAAAGATTTATCCTGATTTGGTCATTGTGACCTACTCCAATCCCAAGGAACACCTTTCCTTGGATTTCACTATGAAATGAACACCTTACAACAAGAGTCAAGCTTGATCCTTGGGTTATACACCAACCCTACTCAAGACTTGGATAATCACCTTCTAAGCAACACTTAGTTGCAACTCCTCTAACACCTATTGATTTAGCCTTATAAAGGTGGCTAATCAATCTTACAAATGAAGCTCAAGAGGCTTGTAGCTCACCACAATACAACAAGAACACCTTGCTACAATGAATAAAACAATAACAACAAGAAGATAAAGATGAAAGCTAGACAATTCAACAAATGCTTGTGAGGTTCAAGTGTGTTTCATCTTCTTCACCATTGCATCTATTTATAGTGTGATTTGAGCCTTGAAGATAAGAATGCCAATGTGTCATCATCTTTATCATCAACTCCAAATGTCTTCTCATCATTGGCTGGCTTTGTACACTTGGCAAAATAAAACACAATGATTGGTCCACCTTGGCAAAATAATGTTGGCCGAAATTTACAACTAAAAGTGACTTGGAATTATCTTGAAAATGTGAAGATAATAGCACCATAACAACTCCATCATCTTCTAAAATTTTTGGCAAGATAATAGGCATGTGGACTTTGAAGAATTCAAATGAAATTCAGCTCCAAAATCAGCCATGAAGTAGCCGTTGGCTACTTTGAACTTTACCAAAAATATTTTTGATTTTCTTTAAAAAATAAGAAAGGATAATACCACCAAATTATCCCCAACTTCAAGCACCATAATAGGAAATGTGAGAGCTCCATATTAACTTCAAAATAACAATAACACAGCTCCAGAATGAAGATAATAATATGCTCAAGAGATTCCTTGAGTGAAAATACCATAAATACCCTCGGAGGTAAAATGACCAAAATACCCCTGGTGAGAAAACTCCAGAAATGACCCCGATGGTCAGAAATAACCATGATACCAACTTTGTCATCATAAATAGTAGAAGAATATGCTCTTGAAATATTTCCACTATATCATGTTCCTACAAAACTCAAAATACCAATTTTGCCCTTTTTTGGTAAGTTGTAAAAACTTCCAAGGCATGTTAGTCAGAAGACAATAATAATCATCAAAAACACGTAATAATCACATAATGAACATGTATAATTCATATCCAAATGAAAACAATTATTTTAACACATTTTAGAAAAATTTTTTCTAAAAACCCTAGACATTGATCGATCGAAGTGCCTCAGCTTCAGAGATCGATGTCTCACAGAAAGTTTCAGAGTTTGCCTCTGACCTACATCGATCGATCGAAGTGAGAGTTTGATGTACATCGATCGATCGATGTGTCTCAGGTTTAGAGATCGATGTCTCACAGAAAGGTCTTAAACTTTTCTGCCTTATGTAGATCGATCAATGTGAGAGATCTATGTACATAGATCGATCGATGTGCCACAACCTGAGAGATTGATTTCAACTTTTTCAACTTTTAATCACATATAACACCATGTGTTACATTTTAAGTATTCACCACTTAAAATCATTACTTTGAAAATTATCCAAACATATTTCTCAACACCAATTTGCACGAATATCGCCTGCCACAAAACTCTTTACTTCCACAAATCAGTTGCCCAACACGGCGCGTGGATTCTATCATACAGATGGTGTTCTACATGTACTACGCACCTAGCTTCTACGGCCTGCCACTTTATTTTGTTGCCTGTACTCTTCTGGTACAGGCAACTCTGGTACGTACGGTTACTGATAATTTGATCCATCATAGAGTTTTATTTACTATGTTGCCCCAGTCTTTGGACTTCGGGCAACATTGGTATGTTGATGGATTTCTTATATGATCATTTGGCACATCCATATTACATTGGCTACCCTTAATGAATCTTGTGTTGCTTTCTTGCGAGGAACATACTCAAAGTTATTTATCCTGCAATGCTGGAATTTCTTGATGCGAGGAACCAATGGCTGGACCGAACAAGCTGCAGCGTTTTTAACTCCAAATACTGCCTTCTCTTTCCGATGGATTTGCAATGCCCTTCAACACAATCATTACCAAATAGGAGATACCAATACAGATCTGTTATGTATCATATTCAATTACTTAGGTGGCGTTTGGTTGGGGGATATGGGAATCAGGGAATGGGCTTGGAAGCATCCAAACCCATTCCGGCTGTTTGTTTGGGGTAAATGGGGGAATGGATTTCATTTTGATATCCAACTATTTGGTAATGGATACCGTTTTTTGATATATTAGGCCCCCCTTATCTATCAAATTGGGGGAATGGGGGAATGGGGAGCCGCCGGTCAACGCCGGTCAACGGCACCGGCCCCCGCCGTCGGCCCCCGCCAGTCCGCCACCACCGGCCACCGGTCCGCCGCCAGTCCGCCGCCGTCCGCCGCCGCCGACCACCGGTACGCCGCCAGTCCGCCACCGCCGGCGACCACTATTCCGGCCGGTCACTATTTCCATTCCCATTTTAATACCAAACAACTATCACTTTTAACCCCAAACCCATATCCTCCAAACACATTCCCTATCATACCCATTCCGATTCTAATTCCGATTCCCAAGTGTGAACCAAACGCCACCTTAGCGTTAGCAGTTACACAATACCACTCCAATGATATAATTATGTACGTTTTTCCCTTCGCCAAGGTTTCCACAAGGGTGGTTTTACTTGGCAAGGTCTTAATATAGCATATCATATATGATTGGAGACTGCATATCATCGCTACTTTACACTTCCGTTTTTCGTATGATATACATTTTGTAATATGGTTTGCCTCCACCATAAGTGAGGAATTTTTATTTTAATAAAATCCCGCCTTTATATAAAAAAAAAGTAATATAAAAAACACGCTCAGAGCTTTGGCAATTGCAGCCGCTACCATCACGTCATTCTACATGCCTGCGCCGCCGGGCCTCAAGTCCCCGACACCGACTTTTGCTGCCGTTCTCCAAGGATGTTATCCACCTCGTATTGGTCCAAAGCCTTCGATGCAGTTCAAGGGGTTTCCATCGATCACCTTTGACGATGAAGAAATCGACGCACTCATTGCACAATTCTGCCTTGCTCTTGTCGGCTCCTTCTAGCACGGACGACCGGGAATCGCGGCATTCAAGAAAGCCATCAAACGAGTTGGCTCCGCTGGACCAGTACAAGTCTGCTTAATGGACGGTACTCTTGTGCTCATCCGATTTGCAAATGTGAAAGACTACAATCGGTGTTTTTGCCACAGATCTTAGAATTTTCCCAATGCGCGTCACTAAGTATACCTTCGATTTTGATCCCTGCTACAATGCTCCCAGTGTACCGGTCTGGGTATCCTTCCCCAGGCTGCCGGCGTATTTACACCATCAAGATGCTTTATTTGCCGTGGGAGGATTACTCGGTACGCCAATCCGCTTGGATACTGCCACCAAGAATTTGCTTCGTCGCCCAGTTGCCCGTGCATGCGATGAGATGGATGTTTCAAAAGAATTGCCTGCCAAGATCCATATTCAGAGTCGTACACATCAATTATTTCAGATGGTGATTTACGAAGATGATCCTTCCTTTTGCGCAATTGTTGTATCCTCGGACATAAAAGTGGTGATTGCCCTATGCCGGCTGCAGACACTCCTAAGATACCGGAGCCTACCAAAATTTGGATAGCAAAGCCTCCAGTGATGAATGATGTTCAACAGTCACTCCCAGCTAACGAGCCCATGCAGACTCATGCAGCCGAGGCACCTATGGAAGCTGCTATCCCGGTTCATTCTTAGCAGCCTACATTCAGTCAAAATTTGGAATCGCAAGGGATGGTTTCTGATGATCTTCAGTCATGTATAATATTGGATGACACTTCACATCTTTCGTCAGCGTCGGATACTAAACAGCCTGTGCCTCGTTTTGGATCAGTTATTAATTTGCAGGATCTTAAACATACAATTCTCCAGGCTTCTGAGAATGTGGGTCATCGTATATTGCATTGTTTGAATGTGCCCACAGATGAAGAACACATTACAAATATGTTGGCCCCAATGGATTCAAGTGATGAGCAGTGTTTTATTTCTTTTATTAAAAAGCATCATCGCCATCCTCCTAGTCAAATGCCCTGGCCGCCGCATCATCTTATCACACGTAGTATCATCTGATCATCAAAATCGCTTTCAGAATCTTCTTAATGTATCTTCTTACTTTGAATTTACGTAGGTTACAAATGTTGGAGGAATTGGAAGTTTGGGCTTTGGCCCATTAAGGAATGTTGCAAAATTTGGATTAGCAACATACTTTGAGCTTAATTATGATTAGTTTCTGATAATGAAAATAAAAAACTAATGAGTCCTTAATTATCTTCGTAACGTGTAGTTAATTTTAGTCTTTGGAATCACTCAATTACGATACCGGGTGAATGAGAAATTAATGCTTAAAGTAGATGAAAAACATGGTTTAATGGGTGATGTGTCCTATTCTTAGGAGGCCACATCACCCTTATTGAGAAATACCACATTGGACATCTGGATATATTTAGCCACCTTATAAATGTCTAGAACGGACACTTTAGTTGTGCCCTTGGGGCATGAGAAGTTTTTGACCGGAGGGAAGACCAAGAAAGTGCCACACACGCGTTCGCCGCCGCCGCCTAACCGGCTCGGCTCGGCTCGGCTCGGCTCGTGGCTCGTGGCTCGTGGGCCGGGCCGGTTCCTATCTTTTTGAAGAAAATTTATTTGGGCTTTTGGATTAATTATTTTTTGTAAATAGTTAAAGGCATCGGGCCTAGCTGCACAGCGGCCCAAATGCTCTCCTATGTGCACGGTCTGGTCCAGTAACGGATAAGCACGTTCTGTCCAATAACAGATAAATGCCTTTGGTCCAGGAACAGATAAACACGTTCAGTTTAAATTAAACGTTCGGTTGTGTTTAATTTAAATTAAGCGTTCAGTTATGGTTAAATCGAACAGTTGTTTAAATCTGATTCGAACGGTCTCCTCCGATGTGCGATAAGATCAAACGGTTTTGATCTAATGGTGGCGAAAAAGGCAGCTTTGATCCAACGTCTGAGATTCAAACTGACCTAACTGTCCAACCGAATGTGGTTTTCATCTAACGCTCCAAGTTTAATACTGCATTTCGGTTTTCCATCTAACAATTGTAATTTAAAACTTTCAAAACCGCCAGGAGGTATTAATCTGACGGCTCTAATCGATCGACGGTTATGATCCGACGGTCATGATTCCTTCTGCGAAAACCGATTTCCAATCGATTCCTCTATATAAACAGAGGATGGGTATGCAATCGAAGCACACACTGATCCTCTGCATTTGTAGCTTTCTGCATTCATCTTCATACTTTCTGCATCACGTCCAAGAGAAGTTAGGACACTCGAAGGATCGCTGTAGTTCAAGTTAAGCAATGCCGCTCAACTGAACAGGTACCCGCTGTATCCTGGGAGACGGTTGCTAACGCCAGTTAGGCATAGTATACCGGAGCAATACGTCTTAAGGACAGAGTCCTCGACTTGCCCCGGGTTTGGTTTACTATTTAGTGTTTTCATACACACACACTGAACTATTGCGTTTTGTAAAAGGTTGATTGTTTCCAACAATCCTAAGACGTATTTGATTCAATTAATTTCTGTACTATTTTCAAATTCTATACGCAAAGCAGTGTTCATACTGATTTGCAGTCTCTTCTACCCATTTCTTATATCCGACACTTTTCTGATCTATACGTTTTGATCAAACTGAACAGGAATGGAAAATGAAAGTTTGAACTCTGTTCAAGGCTTTAACGGTGCACACTTCGTGTCTGCACCTGACGGGGTCAATAACGTTGTTGCCGGTGTGCTGTTCAACATAGTTCCCCTGGCCCCAAGTGGAGGGCCTCAGATGAATCTGGCTGCCACAGCTGCACACGTGGAGAAGCCAGAAAATTTTGCTGGCAGATTTTTCAAGAGATGGTAGTAGAAGATGTTGTTCTATCTCACAGCATTGAGCTTGGCCAAGATGCAGAGTGATGATCCACCAGTGGTAGAACCTGTGGAGGATCAAAATCAGAACATGCAGAACGCCTTGGGTGCTGAAGCATGAGCTTACACTAATTTCTGTTATTTGAATCTGATTCTGAATTGCCTGGATAATACTATCTATGGCGTATTTTATACTTATAAAACTGCAAAAGCATTGTGGTTAGCTTTAGAAAAAGAGTTTCGTACAGAAGATGCTGGCATGAAAAAATTAATAGTGGGAAAATTTCTCGACTATAAAATGCTAGATTCCAAAACTGTCATTTCGCAGGTTGAAGAAATACAGATGTTGGTATCTGAAATGGAAGAGGAGGGCATGATGCTCAGTGAACCTTTCCAAGCTGCGGTTGTGATTGAGAAGCTGCCTACTTCGTGGCGGGAATTTAAGAGGTATCTCAAGCACAAGCAAAATGAAATGAAGATGGAGGATTTGATTGTCCGACTTCGAATTGAAGAGGACAATCGTCGTACTAATAGGAAGCCAACCACGCAGTCTGGTCAAGCCAAGAATCATGTTGCTGATGCAAAGAACAAAAAGAAGAATAACACTTTGGGTGTGAACATCAAAGGCAAGAAGATTGCAGAGAAGTTCTCAGTTAGGGCACTGCAGCAGTGACTGTCGTAAGCCCAAAAAGAATCAGAATCAAACCAAAGCAAAAGCGAATCTGGTCGGTGCAATGGAAGATCTGAATCTCTGTGCAGTGGTGACTGAGTGCAACGCAGTGGGGAATCCGCATGAATGGTGGTTTACACAGGGGCCACACGACATGTATGCGCCAACAGGGCAATGTTCAACGACTATGTGCCCACAACTAACAATGAAAAGCTCTTCGTGGGGAACTCTGACAGCTTGAAGATTGAAGGTTCGGGCAAGGTGGTTCTAAAACTGACCTCAGGAAGGAAGCTGACCCTGAAGAATGTGTTGCATGTTCCTGACATCCAGAAGAACTTCGTATCTGGCGCTCTTCTAGTTAGTCATGGTTTCAGACTAGTTTTTGAGGCAAACAAATTTACACTTTCTAAGAATGGCTTTGATTTGGGAAAAGGGTACCTTACAAATAACATGTTTAAGTTAAATGTTATGACGATTGTACCAAAGAAAGTTGCGCCCACTGAGGCTAATCAAATTGTTTCCTCTTCTGCTTACATGCTTGAGTCTTCTTGTTTATGGCATTTTTGTTTTCGGACATGTTAATTACAAGTCAATACAACGAATGATAAACCTTGACTTATTACCCAAACTGGACTTTAATAATAAAGAAAAATGTCAAATATGTGTTGAAGCAAAATTGACAAAAGCACCATTTCCTTCAACAGAACGAAACACTGAATCATTGGATTTAATTCATACAGATTTGTGTGATTTAAAGTTTGTGCAAACAAGAGGAGGTAAAAAGTACTTTGTAACTTTTATTGACGATTGCACTAGATACCGTTATGTTTATCTGCTAAGTAGCAAAGGTGAGGCCATTGATGCTTTTAAAGATTATAAGAATGAAGTTGAGAATCAACTTAGCAAACGAATTAAAACAATTCGAAGTGATAGAGGCGGGAAATATGATGCATCTTTTAATGAATTCTGTTCATAACATGACATTATTCATCAAACGACTGCACCATATTCACCTCAATCGAATGATGTTGCTGAACGCAAAAACCGTACTATAAAAGAGATGATGAACGCTATGCTGAAGCAATTTTCTCCGCCAACGCCATTTTAAATAGGATTCCGTCTAAAAGGACGGATAAAACCACATATGGACTCTGGAAAGGCTATAAGCCTAGTTACAAATACTTGAAAGTGTGGGGGTGTCTGGCGAAGGTTGCTATACCTAAACCAAGACAAGTGAAAATCAGGTCTAAAACAATTGATTGCGTATTCATAGGGTATGCAACGAACAGTAGTGCATATCGTTTCTTAGTGCACAAGTCGGACATTCCCGAGATACATGAAAATGTTGTCATGGAGTCGAGGAATGCAATGTTCTTTGAAAATGTCTTTCCGAAGAAAGACAAAAACAGTGAAAAAGATAGCACTAGTAAGCGAATGCGTGAGACGACTCCTCAAGAGACTGAGGAACCTCGTCAAAAGCAAACGAGCCAAAATACCTACGTCTTTTGGACCAGATTTTCTAACCTACATGGTAGAAAATGAGCCGAGATCTTTTTCTGGGCAATGAAAACTCCAGAAGCTCCTTTCTGGAAAGAGGCAGTAAATAGTGAGATAGATTCTATTCCTCAAAATCACACTTGGGAGTTGGTGGATCTTCCTCCAGGAAGTAAACCACTAGGATGCAAGTGAATTTTTAGGAAAAAACTGAAACAAGATGGATATATTGACAAGTACCACACCAGATTGGTGGGCAAGGGCTAGAGACAGAAAGAAGGATTTGACTTCTTTGACACCTACTCACCAGTGACTAGGATCACTTCCATTAGGATGCTAGTGGCTATTGCTGCAGTCTCAACTTAGAAATCTATCAAATGG
>AP025044.1:10762583-10790289 GCA_036186865.1 Eustoma russellianum | reverse complement strand
TATCAAATGGATGTGAAGAATTTCTTTCTGAATGGTGAGTTAGAGGAAGAGATTTATATGGAACAACCCAAAGGGTTCGTCGTCCCAAGACAAGAAAGGAAAGTGTGTAGACTTGTTAAATCTCTGTACGGACTTAAACAAGCACCCAAGCAATGGCATTTAAAGTTTGATCAGGTAATGAAGTCAAACAGCTTTAGGATCAATGAGTGTGACAAGTGTGTGTGCATCAAGAGCACACCAAATGCCTATATGATAGTATGTCTCTATGTAGACGACATGCTAATCATCGGCAGTACTCATAACATCATCTTGAATACAAAGAAGATGTTAACACAGAATTTTGATATGAAGGACATGGGGGTTGCAAATGTTATTCTAGGAATTAAAATTTCTCTAATGGCTGATGGTCTTGTTATGTCGCAAACTCATTATATTGAATCTATTCTCAAATGATTCAATATGTTTGAAACAAAACCAATAAAGACCCCTCTTTACTTAAGTATACACTTAAGGAAAAACCGAGGCGAACCTGTAGATCAATTAAAATACTCGCAGGTAATCGGGAGTCTGATGTATATAACAAATTGTACAAGACCAGACTTAGCTTGTACAGTAAACAAAATGAGCAGGTTTACCAGTAATCCAAGTGATGATCATTGGAAAACTCTAAATAGAGTGATGAGGTATCTGAAATACACAATGAACCTTGGATTACATTACACGAGATATCCAGCAGTATTAGAAGGATATTGCGACGCGAATTGGATATCTAACAGTAAGGACTCAAAGTCCACCAGTGGATACTTATTCACTGTTAGTGGTGATGCTGTGTCATGGAAATCCACAAAACAAATGTGCATAGCTCGGTCCACTATGGAAGCTGTGTTTATAGCACTGGATAATACTGGGAAAGAGGCTGAATGGCTTCGAAATTTCCTAGAAGATGTTTCATGCTGGCCTAAGTCAATCGCTCCTATTAGCATACACTGTGATAGTCAGTCAGCTATAGGATGTGCTCAAAACAGCATCTACAATGGTAAGTCATGACACATACATTGGAGACATAACAGCATTAAACAAATGATCTCTAATGGCGTGATTTCCATGGATTACATAAAATCAATGGAGAATCTTGCGGATCCGCTTACAAAAGGCTTGCCTAGAGATCAGATGTCAATTTTGACAAATGGAATGGGACTAAAGCCTATAATGCAAGAATCTTTGTAATGGTAAACCAATCTTGTTGACTGGAGATCCCAGAATCTTGGTTCAATGGGACGACTAAGTTGTGAAGCTTCAGTTTAGCACTTACTCATTCCGTCACATAAAAGTGCTATCTGCAGAGACTATGTAGGGTAAGCTAAAGCTTTCAATGATGTCCTATATCTTGATACATCAAGCGGAGTATGACAGAATACTCTTGATAGGAATCACCTATGTAAGTGTGAAGTGGGGACGCTTCTATGAGAAGTTTGGGAGGCAAGATTTCTCTAAAACACTTTCTAAAACCCGGTTGTTCATGGCCAAAACAAGCACAACCATGAGAACCAAAAGGGTTTTAAAGGAAATGTTGTGTGAGTATCGTCGTCTAGGTTCACAACAAAGGCTGACTGGTTCAAGACATGAAGTCACTAATTAGCCGAGTGAATCCGATGGTACATCACTATGAAAGGTTCAAGGCCAGAAGCTACCTCTTCTGATGCAACATTTTCTTGTCTGACTTCTCCTTAAAGTCTGCATCCGCATTTACATTAATTTCCATTCTTGTGGGGGATTGTTGGAGGAATTGGAAGTTTGGGCTTTGGCCCATTAAGGAAAGTTGCAAAACATGGTTTAGCAACATAATTTGAGCTTAACTATGATTAGTTTCCGATAATGAAAATCAAAAACTAATGTGTCCTTAATTATCTACGTAAGGAGTAGTTAATTTTAGGCTTTGGAATCACTCAATTACGATACCGGGTGAATGAGAAATTAATGCTCAAAGTAGATGGAAAATATGGTTTAATGGGTGATGTGTTCTATTCTTAGGAGGCCACATTACCCTTATGTAGGAATACCACATTGGACAATTGGATATATTTAGCCACCTTATAAATGACTAGAATGGACACTTTAGATGTGTCCTTGGGACTGTAGAGAAAAAGGGGTTTGAGTGATTTCAAAATGCATGATTTAAATAAACGTGTATTAAAGAAATGCATGACATATACCATGACATGACACGTTGTTGCATAAAACTTGCCTTATATAGTTCATATATAATGTTCTCATACTAATGAGTCATGAAGCTTTAAATCTTACATCAAATGGCAAGCATTTTTGTGTTTGAACTATTTTCAGGTGCCATCATTAATGAACTAAACTAGTTCATTAAGTGAAGTACTTAGTTAATTAAACTAAGTAGTTCATTAAAGGAAGCCATATTTTGAAAAGGCACAAAGGCAATAAGTTGAAGAAAGGAAAGTCTCCTACTCCCTCCTACACGCCATTAACCATATATATATATATATATATATATATATATATATATATATATGTATATTCAGATTTTTTTTAAAGGCACATACACATATATTCCAACGTACTACCGACACGTTATATATTTTACGTACGTAACTAACGTCAAACCACTATACTTAACTCATATTTATGAGTATATTAAGGTCTTATATCATATGATATAAGTCATGGTGATGACAAATTTATTACGATATGTTAAAGTTTCTAAACCGAAAATTGTCGTATCGGGTGAATACCGAAACTTCGCCAACGTGTCATGTACTTGCCATAAGTAGATGGACAGCCCCTACACTTCAAAAATGGCCACAAATTTCGTGGCTTACATTATATGTGCAGCCATAAAATCATTCCATGTTGGCACACACAAATCACCCTCAATTATGGCCAAATTGTGGAAATTCCAATTTTAATTTTGTCACATGTTTGGGCGCCACTTTAGATCAGCCTAAGTGCAGAATATTAAAGTTTAATTTATGTATATTATGTGTAACATAATATATATAACATGTGCAAAAATTTGGAATTTAATTAGAGAAAAATCGGGTAATGGATAAATGTCGATAATTCGGTTTTCTACATACACGACACATGGAACATTTTTTTCATGGCATATAACAAGTATCTAGACACTTTTTACATACTTCATACATTCTAAAATGTTCTATAAAAATCAATTAAGGACTGATTGGAATATACCATGTGTGTATAATTAAATATGCACTATTTTACAAAGTTTGCAAAAATAAAATTCAGCACATGTACAATCATGTCACACGCATACTACAGCCATGTTGGAGCAATGTGGAGTTTTGTTGGCATCTTTATTGGCCAAGAATGAATCATGCAATGATGGTGACACAAAGAAAGGAACTATAAAAGATAACATTTCAAATCTTGTCATATTTGTGACACATGTCTAAAGTTCAGCTTGTTTAGTATATGGCTGGCCGATTTTATCACCTAACAAGACATATTTTGCTATCTTGAATTACGTGAATTAATGGAGAGATAGTATGGAAGTGTTTTGAATATTTTATGGAATTAATAATATGATATCTTGAAATATCACACATGCTGAATAATTCAGCATGTGTAGAAAAGAATGTGGCCGATTTCTAGGGCTTATTGGTGATCAATTTTATTCCAAAATTGATGATAATGTTATGTACTAAACGATGCTTGATTTCTTCCTTATTCTCAAGAAATAAATCAAAGAAAACTTCGCAACATTTTGAATAAAATACAAATGTTACACATGCTGAAATTTCATCATGTGAAGTAGTATAATGGCCGAAATTTAGCAAGGATTTTGTGATAAGTTGTCTTGCTAATTATGTGGGATGATTATATGCTTTATGGAAATAATTTTATGGCTAATTGGCACATTCTTTTTGAGGATTAATTTCAGATTTATCTAGTCATCAAGTGATGACAACATCCATCCAATGAATGAGTGTCAAGTAAGCAAGAGTTTAATGATCATCCAATGAGGAGTTGCCAAGTAAGCAAAGACATGTCACAATGATGAAATACACTCTTCCAAGGACTTAGAAGATAATTTTCAAGAGGAAGAAAAAGGCTATAGGGGGCGGCCATATAGAGATAAAAAGGAAAGAAGAGAGCAAACAAAAGACAAGAAAAAGTCTCGCAAATTGAAAGCCAAAAACGTTTTCTAGCCTCTTCTCTCTACATTTCTTTCTTTCTTCTCTCTAAAAGACTATTGTACTCATATTCATATACTTGAATAGGATTCATATAGACCACCACATATTCTCTTTACAGTTGTAAAAGATTGATCAAGGTGTGGTCAATCTTGCACTTGCAAGGTGGTGGTGTTCGTGATCACTGTATTCTCATACAAGGATTGTAAAGGGTTGGAGTTGGTGTGTAACTCCATCAACCCTGTGGTATGGTGCTGTTTTGTGTTTTGTGATTAGTACTAACTGAGGAATGTGTCCTCGAAGACTGGAGTAGGTTGTTTATAACCGAACCAGTATAAAATTCCTGGTGTTATTTACTTTCAGCACTTACTTTCAGTTTCAGCACTGTTTATCGTTTTTGATCACGTTGCTAAAGACAGTAAACGAATTTCATAAATCACAAAACTTTCCAGAATTATAGCCAAACGTTTTAAGGTTCTTTTGGCGCAAGTTCCAACCCTTTTGGACAAGTATAAGTCATCCAAACGCCAAAAGTTCTGAGACTAGTGCAGTCTAATTTTCAGGTTTGCAGAGGTTGAGACTTTGAACTTATTTGACTAACTTCCCAAAAGAATTTTTCTAAACTGTTTCAACCCATTTAAATAAAACTAATAATGGGTTAGTGAATAAATTTTCAAAGCATTTGGAGTTACAGACAAATAGGAATAAATATTTCAAATCAGACTACCAGTTCTGGAAAATTTGCGCAATCTGACTACCAACGATCTTTCAAGGGGTTAGAGTTTGAATTTTGATCTGAAATGTTTAGGAGACACTCCGAACATCTAAGGCTAAGTTCTCTCCAAATTTCAGAATTTTTGAAGACCTGCAACCTAATTTTCAAAACGTTTTAAAACAAGTCCTGATAATAGAAACTGTTTTCAGAAGTTGGGTTTTTGGTTTAAAACTATTTTAAAAACCACATTTTTCGCATCCACTATTCAACCCCCTCCCCCTTCTAGTGGTGCCTTGCAGATCCTACAAGGTCATGAGAAGTTTTTGACCGGAGGGAAGACCTAGAAAGTGCAATAAGCGCGCGCCCACTGCCGCCGCCCGCTTGCCAGTTCGGCCGGCCAGCTCGGCTCGGCTCCGCTTAGGCTCGTGGCTCGTGTGCACGTATGCTTGTGGGCCAGACCGGTTCCTATCTTTTTGGAGAAAATTTATTTGGGCTTTTGGATTAATTATTTTTTGTAAATAGTTAAAGGCTTTGGGCCTAGCTGCACAGCGGCCCAAAATACATGTCGCATTACGCAATTCAACCTCCCCCCTTCTAGTGGTGCCTTGCAGGTCCTACAATTATATGAAGATTATTGAGTATTTATATATGTCATATGCAACAGAAATGGAGGCATTGGCATACATGTCGCATTACGCAAAATGTTTTAAAAGTTTATGGCATCGGTGTGATAATATTATGTACAAACAGTTTATGACATCACTTTTTTTACATTGTACGGACAGTTCATGTCATTGGAGTGGTATTACTATGTACGAATAGTTTATGACATCGTATTGATTTTTACTGTGTACGATAGTTCATGGCACTGTGTGATATTACTGTGTATAAACAGCTTATGACGTCAATAATTTATCATTCATTGTTATTAAATTTTATGAAATGGTTTAACGGGCATTGCATCGTAGTATTATCGCATTTATGTGACTCGTATAAGGACTTGATATATTTAGATGAAAAGACTATGTATGATGACATCGTAGAGTTGGATTGATAGAATCTAAGTATTGATATATTTGATAGAGATGTTTTTAGAGAGATGATCATGTAGTATGCTACTTTGATAGAGATATCATGTTGCATGTTCGTTATTTATCTTCTTACTATGAACTTTATTTGTAAATGGAGACGCGCTTTATTATGTTTATTGTTATGATTATCATTACTTTGTTACCTCGTCTCTGCATGTATGATCCACATGACATATCTAGTAGGACTACTTATTGAGCGATTATGTTTTATTGCTCATACATACCTTATTATTATCTACAGAGAACAAGAAACGATTTATAAGAGTTACAAATTCATAGCGATAATTGTACGATAATATAAGTAAAGATAAAGATATAGTAAGTCATTACATATAAAGAATTAATTATGAATTTCGAGGAATGTCAAATTATCCGGTTAGCATTAGTAGGCGTAAGTTGAATTCAAGTAAGCATGATTAAATAGTGGTTTATACAAAATAGGATTTAACCAGGTTAGGGTTAGTGATTGAAATAAGTAAGATCGAAAGTTAGCATAACACGCAAAAATATAGGATTGTAAAATACCCTAGGCGAATTAATATGAAGTGTTCTTTAGTAAAAATCTAGGGAAAAATCTTATCATAAGTTAGTGAATATTAAGCGGAATGATATGCGATTAAGTAATGACAAAATTTAAGTATTTAAATTCTTAATGCTAAGATCGATACGACCGCTAAGTTTTGAGGATGAAACTTTTTATAAATGGGGAGAATGTTATGACACCCATTTCTGGGTTAGTGGAAAAGGAAATAAGATAATGAAAAATAGAACGCAAGTGCAATGTCGATAAAATTTCGGTACAATTTAAAATTTTTAAATCAGGTTTTCATAGAACATTGGTAGTACATATCAGAATTAGAGAAAGCTCGGAAAGATAACTGAACTACAAGGTAACCGATATATCGTTATGTGACGAAATTCGTTAACAAACGTTACGACTTTTTCATATGAATTAAAACAACATGAATTTATAACAACCTACATATTAGGATAGATTAAACAAAAATAAAAAACATAACACAATAAAATAGGACCACTTAAATAAAAGAAAAGATATTAGGACATAATAACATAACTTGGAACAGAAGAAAAAGGAAAATGAATATATACATATATACATACATATATATATATATATATATATATATATATATATATATTTAGGTGAAGGACGGGTGGTACCGTCCGATTATGTTATTATATAACCCTCACTTGTGGAGGAGGAATGTCGTGGTTATATAATTTATCTGCCTATGGAGGGACTCTCCCAAACTAGACAATAAAGAAAAGTAAATATCCAAAGAGAACGCAAGACATGAGAAAATAACAAAACAAAGTGAAACCTAAAAATGACAAAGTTTTCTCTGCTTAGTTGAGAGGATCTTGTACGCGAAGAGAAGTCAGTGTGATGCAGGTATTGTATCAGCGCTACGCGGGCAGCTATCCAACCGTGATGAATCCCATGTGTCTCGAAAACAAGGAAAAAGTCATTAGACTTCAAATCAACATCTAAACTGTAAAAGTAAGGTGCGGGGGAAAATGTGTGACAGGTTGAGTGTTGTACCCAACGAAAATTGTATTGTACTTGAGAGCCGTATAAAGTGGCGTAATAAAATATTAGTTCTTCTAAGTGCGTGTTATTAAGTTTTATCAATTCTCCTTAATTACATTTCTTTAAAGTAAATATTATAAGAAATGGTATAATTATATAAGTGTGTCTCATAACACAAGTGAAATGTAGGAAATTCGGCCAGCCTAGTATAGGAGATTCTAGAATTCTCCCAATTCTTAATATTTTAATCAAGTCTTAAGATGTGGGAAACGTGGTCAAAAGTTGAAGACACCCCCATAAACATGCTCCACACGCATGATAGCATCTTTCTCCCCTTTTCTTTTGAAGACCACGTTGCCTCCTTTTTGGTATCCCATGGCAGTTCTTTTTGACTACACTGAAGACTCTTCTTATTTCCCCCAACAATCTTCTTAAGAATTCCCTCCAACAAAATTCCTTAAGAGTCTCTTGCATACTTAGAATATCCTTCATCACTTCCCACGGCTAGCTTGGGTGTAGGAGATTCAAGACTATCTTCAAGCATCGAGACTTATCTAGGTAAGTTGCATGCTAAACTTCCTAAGTGAATTCCATATTTTAAAGGATGAAGCTCACATTAATACCCCTTTTTCCTTGCTAAAACCGTGACACTCCATGGTCACTAGGTGAAGATTCTTCAACTTCCTAACTAGTGCTAACATCTTGGTGGTTTGAACTCATTTCAAACTCCATTCAAGCTTCAATTTGATAAGCTAATCTAACCTTAAATTAGTCCATTATGTCTTTCAATAGTTGTTAAACAATTACTCCAACCCCTCACTCAAACCTTATGTCATAAAGGGGAACTTGGAGGAAACTCCACTCAATTTCAACCAAAGGACGAGCTAGAGAAACATCTAAGCTCAAGAGGCAAGTATACTCTAGACAATCTTGACTTATTTGTGAAGTGTATGCTTGAATGACTAGCCATTTTTAAGATATGAATCTTAGTTGAAGATTCTAAGTTCAAATCATGAGAGCTTAGTTGTTCCTTAAGGAAAGTGGTTTGCACGTGTGTAATTCTTCCTAAGATGAGTTCTTTGCCTAAATTAAATGTGATATAAGGACCATTGTTTACAAGTTGAGGGCTGTTTTGGATGACTCATGGATTATTTAAGTAATTCTTGTTAAGGATAGATTTTGTGTAGCATGAATGCATGAAAAGTGGCATATTCTAAGTGTAAATTGCAATGCTGTTGGCGTGGGTTATGTGTAGCCTAAAATGAATTATGGGACTTGAAATGAACATGTTGAAATCTGCATTTAATGTTTAGTAAGCTGTTTTAAGGAATGAAGTTGGTTGGAAAATGCTTGAACAATATAAAGTGATAAAATGCTGGAATTACTGGAACTGGATAGTTTTGAGTAGCTGATTGTGTGACCTGAAAACAAACCTTAGTGGCGTGCAAATGAGCTGATTTTTTGTATGATGATATCCTTATATGTGTATTAAATCTGTCAGTTGGAATTTCGGTAAAAGGATTTTGGTTTGACCTTAATGTAATTTTTAATGAGAACTGGTCATACAGAAATTACTGGAACCGGACAGTTTTGTGTGGTAAATGGTTGACCTGAAAACAAACCTTAGGCGTGTGAAAATGGATTTTTGGAATGATGGTAACTTGATGTGTGTAGTAAATTTGAGAGGTGTAATTTCGGTAAAAGGATTTGTCGTTGAACTTAATGTAATTTTTAATGAGAACTGGTCATATAGAAATTACTGGAACTGGACAGTTTTCAGTCGTGTATTGTGTGACCATAAAATGGACCTTAGGAATGAGCAAAGGAGCTGATTTTTGGTAGGATGATATCCTTGTATTTTTATTAAATCTGTGAGTTGGAATTTTGGTATAAGGACTTGTAGTTTATCCGCAATAAAATTTTTAGTGACAACTTGTCACTCCAGATTCTGCATGTACCTAGTTTTGGGAAAATGAATAAATGGCCACTCTAAACCTACTGGATTGCTCTGAAATTTTTATGGAAATTAACTAAGACATAGAAAAATATGTTCATGTAAATAAAACAGCTTGAAACCATTGTTTTGAGGGCTAACCATTGAATTGAAGGTGGTGTTACAAAACTGGAAAACATGACAGATTAAATAAGATGAATATTATTCCTTGGTGTGTTTACTATATTTTTCAGGTGTTGACCCATAATTAAATAAGATTTTATGGCCTTGAAAATAAGGTAAAGGCAGGCACTGCACTGCTGGATTCAGCAGTACTCTTTTTAGTGACTTAATAATTTGAGGGTTTTATATATCTCGAAACGTTACGAAATTTTTATGCAATGTAGATAAGAATCAATTATGCATATGTATGGCATGAGATTATGAAAATAGGCCTGATTTGATATGTTGGAGGCCGCATGAACAGAACAGGAATTCTGGAAAACTTTCCAGCTTATAGAACAAGGCCATATATGTATTATGTGATGATTTAGTCATGAATTGCATATTGCACATCATGCATTGCATCATCCTCATTTACATGAGTTACAAAACTGATTTTATTTCAAATAAATTACGGAAAGCTCTTTTAAAGAAAAGATTTCAGTTTTGAAAAGAACGACTCCTATTGGTACTATTGATTCCAGGCCAGCATAACCCGCTCCAGATCCGGGGTTAATTGATCTGATGACGATTATGACCGTTCAGGCCCAGAGAGAATAGACATGATTATGACCATTCAGGCCTGGTGAGAATAGACCTGATATTGATGATTTATGATCGTACAGGTCCGGAGAGAATAGACCTGATGACGATGATTGATTGTATGACCGTTTTAAGATCCGGACATAATAGATCTGAAGGGAATGGTATGACTGTAGCGCCCCAGCCCCGATACCGTTATCGGAACCAGTGCACCCGCCGTAGCCTACTATGAGAACTACGAAGCGTCAAGCAGATCAAGCATACATCCTTCATAATGTAAGTTAAAACCAGCGGAAACGTCATAAAATCTAAACCCTCATTGTCAATATTACAACCAGAAAACTGCAGCGGAAATAAAACTGTTTGTTCATCTAGCCAACATAGGTTTTAGAACAACATAATAACAATAAGTTTCCAAACTTAAACAAAATAGTCCAGCATCTATCTATTCCCTTGTCCATCGTCCCATTGAGCCCACTCGCCATCGTCTTCGATAAATATCAACTCATAATCAGGCTCACCTGAAAGAAGACAGAATGATTGTTCTTAGCGAAAACTTCGCCAGCAAGTAACCCGTCTATACACCCTACGGAATCACACACGTCGAGTCACCAGTGTATAAAACATTGCCCAAAAATAAGGTGCTCGGGTTAGCAAATAGCATCTTAATAAGGATTACTCAAAACAGATAAAGTCCATATAGGTACACAGTTACGAGAACCAACATGTATTAAAACAACGTATCACATAAGCAAGTCATAGGCTAATCACGTTTCTTGCATGTCAAGTCTTATGCTTCGTGTATCATGATGCATGTACTTCTTTAAAATCACACACAACACCCATGCATATGCCTTCTTTCATAAACATGTCATGCATGTCATTTCACAAACATTTCATCACTTTACATATCATATTCTTCGCGTAGCAGAACTTTATACCCTGTGGGTGATCAGTCCACAGCCATCATAACTTTATACCCCGTGCTGAAAGGTCCACGGCCCCATAACATATACTTTATACCTCGTGCTGAAAGGTCCACGGCCCCATTACATGTATCATATATCCGTGCTGATAGGTCCACGGCCCCATAAAATACTTCATTTTCCGTGCGGATAGGTCCACGGCCCCATAACATACTTTATACCCTGCTGTTGATTCACAGATCACGCTCTTTATACCCTGCTTTCGCAGACGTGACTTTTATACCCTGTGATCAATCAGCAGCCATTTTGTCTTTCGCAAACTTTACCTTTCTTGTTCCTTTGCAAAACATATCTCAAATCAAATGCAAGTGCCCATGTCATGACGCAGGATGCACAAATAGCTTCATATCAACATGTAACACACACCCACATACATTTTGTCTATCAAGGATATGGTCTTGCACCTCAAACACTCCCTAAACGTGTTTTACCAAGTCCATTTGTCTCACTTATTCACTAGAATTCAATCTTATGCTTACTTAATCAAACTTACCATCTACACCTCAAATATACCTCAAATACCCTTGCATTTTATGTTCAAAAGAAGTGTATAAAGTTACTACACTTACAAAGGTCGCTTAAAGGGTCAAAAATACTTCCAGAATACTTGGAACGCCACTTGGAGCGCCTAATGTGGACATGAAGCGCCTCTACTAGGCGTTCGAAGTGTTCGGGGATGATTCAGGACACATTGAACACCACATGAAGCGCCTAATGTGACATGAAGCGCCTCATGTAGGCGTTCGAAGTGTTCTGACGGTTCTAAATTGCAGTTTTTCTGTACGGGAAAGCTCCAGGACACATGGAACGCTACATGAAGCGCCTATAGTGACATGAAGCGCCTCATGTAGGCGTTCGAAGTGTTCTGACGATGCCAAACTGCAGTTTTTCTGCAGTAACTTCCACCCAACTCCTTTCTTCTTCAACCCTTCCAGATTCAACACTTAAAGATCCATCTTAACAACTAGATTCTCCATACTTAACATACATCTAATCATGAATTGATGCTTAGTGAATGTCTAACAAGATCCACTCTAAATCTTCAATCATTCACCACCTTCAAGAGTTATCATCAACAATACCCAACCAACAAGACTACAACAATGTCATCACTCGTCCCTCAATTTCCTGTACTTACTCTCAACATCTAAGTGTATACAATCAACACAAGAGTAGAGCAAGACAAGAAACACATCAACATATATACTCTCATGGGCATGGTTGACTAACAACAAATACTGCACAACTATTTCAGAAATATGGCCCAAAAACAAGACTTACACAATTCGCAACAAGACTTACATATAACAAAGCATGTATGATAGACAAGACAAGAATACTAATGTGTGATTCATGTTTTCTCTTTGTAAGAACATAGGGCCTAAAGTATCAAAATTTACATAAAGCTTATAGAAAGATTACTTGCCTTGATTTCTAGTTAACCTTACGGATTTACTGCAGAACCTCGATAAGGATTGATCCTAGATTGGCCTTTTCCTTCCTTTCCTTCCTCTCTTCTTCTTCTTCCTCTCCTTTTCTCTTCTCTCTCTTTTTCCTGCGTTTTCCCTCTCCCTTTTTGATGTTAAAACCGTCCCCCCTTAATGCCAATGGGGAGTTATACCAAAGTGTGGTGTAACTCCGCTATCTTTAGTAGGGGCTTTTATGCAATTACCCGTAATTACCTTTAATTCTATTTTGAACCCTTCTTTCTTATTCTTCTATGTTTTAGGTGACTAAGTCTCATAACCTACGAAATTAATTAAGTTGTATCTAAGATTAACCTCTAAGTATTGAATATCGCGCTTAAAAGTCACGGGGTGTAACAATGACCGCCTCAGATCTGAATATAATAGATCTGAATACTCACTTCTCTTGTTTTATTGACGATGATGTTTTTGAAAGAAAGAATAACGAACTTATCCTCATTTTATCATGCTGCATCACATGTGCATATTCATATATGCTGCATTTCATGGCTAGTCAAATGATTGATGTACTGCTACTTAGGCTATGATGTTATGATTTAATATCTCCCAAGTTATGATCTTAATGTGATTTCTTGTCTCATAAGTTATGATCTTATTTCCTTACGGGTAATGGATTGAAGGTTAGGCATGTTGTGAATCCAAACTTTTTGGGGTTTGGTTCTTGTGTATACTTTCCATTTAATTCATGATTGTTTAAGGTGTACTTGCTGGTGACTTTGTCACTCACTCCTTATTTTTCCTCCAAGAGCCTGCAGGAAACGGGGTAGAGTGGATTGCTGACGAGCCTAGAGTTCCCTATCTGTAGACGTGCAAGAGGAGGACAGCTTAAGGACTTTGTTATGATGGTTTATGTTTGATGGACTTATGATGGAACTTTAAATTCGGATTTCTCTTCATATTTTGTGGACATGGTTGTAGATATTAAGATGGATATTCGGCATGTTTTTATTTAAAAGTTTTTATTCTGCCTCAGTTTTTGCTTACCTATTGATGTGTAAGAAGAAAAGTTCCACGATATGTTGTGGAATGACGCCTGGTACTCTCCGTAGTGAAGTACGGAGGGTGCACCGTACGTAGGTAGGCCGGTGCGGGGCGCTACATTGAGCGTACCGACGTTTCTTTGGTCATGTCGGACCAAAGCAACTAATATTTTAAATTAGCAAACCATTGACTCGATGCCATCTGCTGGTGCCCTCGTATGATACATCCTCGACAATAATAATCAGCAATTAAAAGAATGTGTATGATGAACAAAAAGTAAGATATGAAACTGAACTAAAAGTTTGCATACAGATGTTGCCCGCAGTCAGAAAGTTATCATCACCAACCTAATAGGGAGACATCAAGGTAAAGTGTAGGAGAGAACATTGGAGAAACCATACCGATGTTGCCTGCATATGAGCAATACAGGCAACCTTCAAATATACAAAGCACGCCATCCGTAAGGTAAAGTGTCGGTCAGTCTGTAGCACCTAATGATGATGTTGAAACATCTGTATAATAAAAACCTTATGCAGTATGCGGGCGTTGAGACGGAGATGTAAACGTGAGAATGCTAGATACAAAACGAGCATGTTGGGCCAAATAATGAGCCACTATATTAACTTGACGAGGTGCATAATGATTCGAAGTTCTTGCAAGACGTAAAAAGATATCCAAGCGTTCATAATCTTTCAACCTGGAAAGCAACGAATCTCCCATGTTTGAAAGTTGCGAACAATCGGTTTCAATAATGATAACAATCGGTTTCAATAATGATATTCCGATGCCATCGACCAAAATAAACGAGCCTATATAATACTGCTTGTAACTCTGCTTGAAAAGGCGGAAGGCATGGAAGCACAAACACAATTGCTTCCACCATTTGACCAGTATGATTGCGAACGATTGTCCCATCCGTAGCGGAGTGCCTTCATGATGATGCATCAACATTCAACTTCAACTTACCTGAGGGTGGTTGTTGCCACTTCAATAATTGAGATCTGTGGAGTAGGAAGTAGTGGAGAAAGGCCAAGATCAATGAGGTGTGAATAATTCTTGGCTATTTTAGTGCCCGACAGAGTAGATGCCCATATAAAAGCATTGCTTTCTCACTCGCGCATATAAGTCAGTAATTGTTACATCAGATGAGCCGAAGATAAGGTTTGTATAGATTTTTCATACTGTCCAGTAGAGCAAAGTGGGCAGGATCACCCGAAAGTGGCCCAAAAGATTGCACTGTGTCGAGGATAACCACCACGGTAATAAATTTGTTTGCAAAGATAATCCACGTGGAAGATGGCCTTTCAAGTGAATAGCAAACAATGTCCATACATTCCATACCAATCTACATCTAAGAAAAACATGATCAATAGTAGCTGAGTCCTCCTTACAAAAAGGACAAATAGTAGGGCAAGTGTGTGAAAAACAGCATAAATTATCCTCCAAGGGAATCGCATGATGAGAGATTTTCCACATGAAGATATTGGCCGATGCAGGGAGTGATTTCCACCATATATATTTTTGAGAAAGCGGTGTGACATTTTGCGATCGAATATCCTCATATGCATGTTGTAATGTAAATTGGCCACCTGGAGCCAAAGTGCAAAGAAGGGCAGTAATATTCGTGGTAAGGCTAGAGCATAGAGTATGAACAAAACAAATCTTTTTCCAACCAGGTGAATAATAGATGCAAGGGATGAAGTCCATGTGCTTCCCATTTCGCTGCTGCATATACTTAGCCCACAACGTTGATGTGGTATGAAAATTCCACCAGATTTTACAATCATACTCCAGCTATATATGTTGTAGACTTCGAACACCTAACCCTCCTTCCTGCACCGTACGTGTGATATTCTGCCATAAGACTTAATAATGACATGGTCCCCAAATAAAGCTAGCCATCCACTGCTGTATGGCGTGGATCACACTTTTAGATAACCATGCAGCTGCCATTAAGTGTAATGGGAGAGACGCAAGGACAGATTTGATTAAAACGAGATGGCCCCCTGGTGTGAGAAGATGACGTTTCCACCCTGAGAGTTTGGCGTCAAAATGTTGTAGTAACGAAACACAGTATCTAATACGATTGGTTCCCCGATATAGGTAAGAACCCAAGTACTTAATTGGGAGCGAAGATGACTGCATATTCAATATATTTCCCATGATGGCCAAAGCCGATCGAGTAGCATAAGAGCTCGCCTCAAATTGACTCTTGGTATAGTTTACAAGCTGTCCAGAGGCTCACTGATAAGCACAAAGAAGAGACTGAAACCTTCACAGATTGGCAGTAGAGCCATTGATAAAGATCAGCAAATCGTCTGCATAAGCTAAGTGGGACACTCCAGTAACTCTGCCCGCATTGAAACCAAGAATAGCGCCAGATGAGACAAGATTATTAAGCCCGCTATTGAAACCTTCAGAGCCCAGTATAAATAATAGAGGAGAAAGTAGATCATCTGGTTTTACACCACGAGTTGGAGAAAAGAAGCTATAAGTTTTGCCATTAACAGCCACGATAGCTTTGCCAATCGCATATTTTTCAACACAATTGTAATGAAGCAATCATGAAATCCAAATTTGCACAATATATGTTCTAAATAACAAAGTTAACCCTATCAAAAGCTTTGGCCATGTCTAATTTAATCATCACATTTGACCCACGGGTTTTCTTATCAATCACATGAACCATCTCATTTGCTAGCATAACATTTTCACTGATGTCATGGTGCTTCAAAAAGCCAATTTGTTACGCTGATATTATAGAAGGCAGCATGGTGGACAACCGCGTGGCAATTATTCGAGGGTAACTTTACTGATGAAATTTGAGAGACATATAGGATAAAAATCGGCATAAGTTGATGGGTATTGTTTCTTTGAAATCGATGTAATGATCAAGGACAGCATAGCCTACGGTGGAGGAACCCCGAGGAAAAATTCCTGAACTGTGCAGGTGACATCTTGCTTTATAATATGTCAGCACGTTTTGAAAACGCGGCCATTGTAACCATCTGGTCCTGCGGTGCTATTGGAATTTAAACTCCACACAACATCTTTGACTTCATGCATGTCTGGAAGTCGCATGAGCATTTCTTTGTCTGCGGCTGAGACTAATGTTGGGATATACTGAAGAATGGACTCTAGGTCACTGACTGGCTCATCTGAAAGCAACCGAGTGTAAAAATCTACCGCTGCCTGGCCTAACGCATCCGAGCTCTCCATTAGATTACCTACTGAATCTATCAACTGGCGGATCCGTTGACGCTGATATCTATCCTTAACCATAGAATGAAAGTATGTTGTATTATCTTCACCCAATGTTGCCTAGTGGATTCTAGACTTTTGCTCCCAGAAAGAGGCCTACTCGTTATTTGCTCTCAGTAAATTTGCTTGAGCAAGACAGTATGCTTGTATGTTCTCAGGTGATGGAGTTTGATCATAAGCCGACTCCATTTGGGTAAACTCAGCTTCAGCCACAGCTACCCTATCAAATATGTTTCCATAGATTTCCTTATTCCACTGGCATAATTTTGATTTTAAGGATCGTTATATTGCATATAATCCTCACATGCCTCCAAACGTAGGGATTTTATTCCATGCAGCCGCAACAAATGCGCTGAAATTTTCGTGCAAAGTTTAAGCATTCAGAAATTGAAATGTGGTGGGTGATGTATCCACAGTCAACTTACAATGAAGAAACAAAGGAGAGTGGTCAGACAACACTCGTGATAGATGCTTTACTGTCACATCCACAAAAAAATTATTAAATGAGGAGTTGCACATCATGCGATCCAATCGACGCAAGACGCGATTCAATCCACTATCCCTTGCACACGTATATGGTGATCCTAAGATGGGAATTTCTTGCAACTGACAAGTATCCACACATTCATTAAAATCTGCAGAAAATCGAAGAGTATGGGTGGATCGACTTTCATGTTCATTGAGTTGTAAGAAGGTATTAAAATTACCACCAATTATCCATGGAGCGGAGATATTGCTAAATGCAGCAGAAAAAGTAGTCCATAATAGTTTACGCTCCGCTATGGTATGACGACCATAAACCACTGTCCAATGCACTTGATGATCTGCAGGGGATGCCAAAGAAACATAAAAGTTGAAGCTTGTGTA
The DNA here is from genome assembly GCA_036186865.1 of Eustoma russellianum. Taxonomy (NCBI): domain Eukaryota; kingdom Viridiplantae; phylum Streptophyta; class Magnoliopsida; order Gentianales; family Gentianaceae; genus Eustoma; species Eustoma russellianum. Next base: position 10,772,467 of record AP025044.1, on the reverse strand, counting down.
TATATATATCATATATGTGGCGCCATATAGGGTGGAAAAAAAAGAAGAATTGTGGTTAGAAAAATAGTCCAACAAAATACCAAATGTACAAAACTGTGTAGAAATTACATAATAGTATTTTGTCCTATTCTACCTACTCCCAACCCTCCTTGTCCACCCCCTCCTTGTAAGTGGAAGAAAAATTGTCTTCCACTATACAACAAAAACCTACACCCTTTTACCCTAACTATCACATCATCTCCCACTTTATCCTACACGGCAAATAAGACAAAACCCTATTCTCCTTCCCTGCACATTTTCCATCACCATCATTCTTTCTCCCAATCCTCTTCAACTATCATATTCCTTCCTAATCTCTTACCAGACTTCAATATGAAGTCCTCCATCACATCTTCATCACCAAAACCGTCCCTCCCTCTCTCTCTCGCACTTCTCATTCTTCAACTTATTTCTTGTCCTACACTTAGCAATTTTCTCATCTTGCATTCTCTTTCCTTCTTCATATAGAAAACAAGTCTTTCACCTCCATTTTCCTTGCTTGGCTGTGAGTAACAAAGAACAAAAAGGGGAAGATTTTCTTTTTCATTCCATACTCCAACACTTTCATCTTCACACAAGATACTATTTTCTCCTTCCAAGAAAAGAAAACGATGTCTTTAAACCTTTATTTTCACACAATGGCGGAATCATACAGATGCAAAACCATGGTATAGCAAGGTAAGAACATCATCTAATATAGGTTTATATTTCTTCCATTTATCCATTTTCGTAAGTTGCTCACTAACTCCTTCATTTTTGTATGGAAACCGTGGGTTATGTGAGGTGAGAAGGAGAATGTTTTCTTCAAGCCAAGTGAAGAAATCTTCACTTTCATAATGAGGTTAAGTGATAAAGGCAAATACCTTTCTTAAATCCTTCATGGATTTTTCCAGTATCTAAGTATTATGTTCATACAAAATTGGATCATTCATTATAGATGTTCAAGGTTTTTGTATCAATAATACGTAAATACTATCTTCATAAGTGATGTGAATATGTATACATATATATGCTGGTATGTCACGACCAAGATATGAAAAGTAGGCTATATATATACAAATAATATGAAATAAGCACTTTTATTTAATATATTCAGAAGTTAAAGAAAGAAAATGAAGATAAATGATATATTAGAAAAGTTTTCTAAGAAGACATTATTATGCATATGTTCATATGTTTTCCATGAAGATCATCTTTTATGTGTTTGTTTATGATTTTGATATAATTCTGGATGATCTAAGGTTATATATAAATATATATATATATATATATATATATATATATATATATATATATATAACGGCGAATGCGATGACCATGCTCTAGCGATCGCAGGCGATCATGCGGTAATAGCCGCCGCCGCCGTTTCTCTTCACCCGATCTCCGTTGTCCGTCGTCCGACTGCTCCTACCGACGCCTTCTTTCCTCCATTGCTCGTCTTCAACAGAAAACCGAATCACTCTCGTCGCAGAACCAGTAATGACTGCTCTGCCGCCATCATTTGCGGCGGTGGTTTTCGGCGAAACCTCATCACAGAAAATATCCGTTTCGCCTAAAATCGTTTTGAGATACAAAGGCATTCCTATGATATCATTCCTGGATTCCGAGATTGATGCCCTTGCTGTGCCATTAAGATACTCATTGGTAGGCACATTCTTGTATGGTCGTCCTCCATTGAAAGTCATACGTGAAGTTTTTGAAAAAATAGGCTTTCATCATGATCTGCGTATCACACTTATCGATCAAACACATATTCTCTTGAATTTTTGTAATGAAGAGGATTACTTGCGCTGTTTTTATCGACGCTCATGACATATACCTGGATGTCGTATGCGTATAACGAAGTGGACTGTCGATTTTGATCCCACCGCTGATGTCCCCATTGTCCCGGTCTGGATCGCATTCCCAGGCTTCCAATTCACCTTCACCGTCGGGAAGCTTTGTTTGAAATTGTGCGTCCTATTGGGTCTCCCATAAAACAGGATGTAGCTACGACAGATGGTCTGCGGCCGTCTATCGCTAGAGTGTGCGTTGAAGTAGAGGCTTCCCAGGAAATGCCGCAGAAAATATATTTGCAGGCCAAGAACAAATTTATCCTACAGTCAGTGGTTTATGAAGATCTCCCGCTTTTCTGCACCTCCTGTCGTCAGTAGGTCATGCAACAGGCTCATATCCCCCGAAAGTTTCTACAAATGTGCCACGTCTGCCACCGCCTCCACCACCTCGCCCACCAGCACAGAAATGGACACCGATCAAAAAGAAAACTGTGGTAGAACCTACAAATGATCCTCCATTGGTGATTCATTCCCAAGATCCTCCTGAACCGCAACATGATATTCCTTCGACTGTTGCTCACACCGTGGCACCTAATATTGATCACGTCATTGACTTGCATGATGACTTATTTTGTGACGCTGCGGAACCCCCGTTGTAGGACACTTCAGATCATTGTGACTTGGGACATTCTTCAGATACTGAATTGCCTACTGATGATCAGAATTCGGACATGCCAAATGTCCCTGATGAAGTGATCCGGCAGATGCAGTTAATCCCTCCATCACCCGAAGTAGATATTTTGATATCACGTTTACAGGAACCAGCAGATGCTGCAGAAGTTATACCCATAGTTCCTCGTCGGAAGCGTCGTACAAGAAAAGATCTACCGCCCTCCACCATCCTTACGCGAAGTGCTTCTCACGTCTCTCAGGGAAGTGACACTACTCTTTCTCAATGAATGTCTTAATATGGAATATAAGAGGCATGCGTGCCTCTCTACCTAGATTGCATCATTTGATACGCGATCATCATTTAAATTTACTTGCGCTGATAGAACCAAAACATTCATCTTCAAGTATTGCTTGATTTGCTTTAGACCTTGGTTTTTCGCATCATTACTCTTCTCAGTCGGAACATATTTGGTTTTTCTGGTGTGATTCATATTTTCACTTACTTGCAACGTAGGATCAAGAACAAGTGGTTCATTTCACTTTGCTATTTCGGCCGCTTCAGTTGTTTTTTGTTTTATCGGTGGTATATGCCAGCCACATGCCATTTTTACGTCGTTCATTATGGCATTCTTTATGTGATTTCTCGGAGACGTACACTTTGCCATGGGTGATAGGAGGGGATTTCAATACTTTTCACACTCTTGATGATCATGATGGACGCTCACACCCCTCTCTTGCAGTATTACAAGATTTTAATGATTGTATTGAATCTTGCTCTCTGATGGCTCCATACTTTCATGAGCCGCGATTTACTTGGGTTGATGGCAGAGGGCTCGGACGGGTCCGTAGGAGGTTGGCTTGGTTATTTATCAACTCTTCTTTTCAAGATGCGTTTGACGACATGCAACTTACGCATCTATCGTGTGTTTCCTCAGATCATACGCCCTTATTATTCATATGTAGATTACGCACGACTGAGGGCCGTCGTTCTTTCCATTTTCTTTACTCTTGGTTACTTTATTCAGATTTTGATACCTATATGCAGAATGCTTGGACATCTTATCCCACTACAGGTGGTATGCATGGATTTTATTCAAAGTTACTTCGTCTGAAGAAGGACATCCAGCGGTGGAATAAGGAAATATTTGGCAATATCTTCACCAACATTATGCAAGCTGAAACTAATCTCAATCGCGCTGAGGGCATCTGGGATTGCGACCCCTCGGAAGCGAATCGCGTGGAGTATCACCATGCTAAGGCTGAATATCTCCGTGCTTCTACATATGAGCTGCATTTCTGGGAACAAAAAGCGCATGTACGGTGGCTAAAAGAAGTTAATGCAAACACATGCTATTTTCACTCTATTGTCAAAGGGTGACGGATGCAGCTATGCATACAGCAAATGCACCTCTCCCACGGCCATTATGGAGGAAGCAGTGGCTTTCTACACTTCTTTATTTGCTCGAGAGGCTATGCATAATTATGACGCAATCCTTTATCACATCCCACGGCTGGTCTCAGAGGATAACAACACCATGCTCACGCGACTGCCTATGGAGGAAGAGGTTAAAGCGGCGGTTTGGCATCTAGACCCTCAAAGTGGAGCAGGGCAAGATGGTTTGAATGGTAAGTTTTATCGTTCTTGCTGGTCAGTCATTCATGCCGATGTGTTTAAAGCAGTGCAGGAATTTTTCCTTGGCATTCATCAGCCTTCTGTGATGGCTAGTGCATTAATTACCTTGATTCCCAATAAACCGTCCTCAACAGCATTCAGCGATTTTCGCCCAATATGTCTCACCAATTTTCTGAGTAAAGTCTGTACAAGAATCATTGCCACCCGTTTGAATACACAGATTCGCAAATTAATATCTCCAGAGCAGACAGGCTTCTTGCCAGGCTATTATATCTCCATGCAGGTTTTATTGGCACGGGAGATGGTACACATGCTAGATAAGGGTGGTTCTCAGCTGTGTTTGAAACTTGATATGATGAAGGCATTTGACAGAGTCAGTTGGGAATATCTGGAATTACTACTGCGAAGTTTTGGCTTCTCAAACTTTTTCATTCGAATTATTCTTAATCATTTACGTGCCACCACTTTAGCAGTCTTGATTAATGGACAACCTTTTGCTTCATTTTGGCCTTACAGAGGTGTTAAACAAGGTGACCCTTTATCCCCTTTGCTCTTTATCCTTTCTTCTGAAGGTTTCAGTAGAGGTTTGAAATCTTTGGTTGCCTCTTGAGCATTACAACCCTTCCGCCTAGGCAGAGTACCTTTTACTATCACACACTTGGCTTATGCGGACGATCTATTGTATTTTTACGGGGCACGCAACGAAATTTATGATGGTTCCATGCATTCTTAACACAATATGAAGCTGCCTCTGGTCAGAAGGTAAACTTTCAAAAGAGCAGTTTTATTCCATCTGCAGGCATATCACTACATCAGCGGAGAGGTTTTGAGACTATACTAAGCATGAGATGTTCTGGTTTACCTTTTCGATACCTTGGTTCTTATCTGCATAAAGGCATCAACCGTTCTAGATATTGTGTTTCCTTACTACAATATATTGACGACCCCCTTCATGGCTGGCATTCTTAGTTACTCTCTTCAGCCGGTCGTCTTGTTTTTCTTCGTTTTGTGATTTCGGCACTGCCATTACATATTCTCGCCATCGGGGGTTCGCCAAAGTCAGTGATCAAAATTATAGGTAGGAAAATGGTAACATTTTATTGGAGACGTAGACATCATTGGGTTGCATGGACTACTATCACCACGCCTTGTGAGGAGGGTGGCTTGGGACTTCGTGATCTCAGCATGTTACAACAGCCTTATCATTGTCACATTTGGTGGTCATATCAGCAGAATACTACTCTTTGGAGTAAGTATATGCATGTAAAATATGGTAACCGCAGGGACTATCTTCCTCGATTGCCAGATTCACCAGTTTGGAAGATTATTTGTAGAATTCATGCTACCTGCCTTGCTCAGACTTAAGGTCAAGGCGCCTATCTTATCTGGACCCTCAGCCTCGGGAGAATTCTCTTTGCGTTCTGCCTATGATATTTACCGCTCAACCCATCCAACGTTGTTTTTGGCAAAATTCATTTGGTTCAAGCACCATTCACCCGTCACTCAAATATTCTTATGGCGACTTTTTCATTCTGCTGTGCCATTTGAGGACTACATTAGTAGGTATAATTCTTCCCGTTCAACGCAATGCCCATTTTGTAAGCAAGCATCGGCCACGGTGGATCACATATTTTTATACTGTGAGGGCGTAAGTCCACTATGGGATTTCTTTGCATATGAGTTACATTGTCCCCCCTATCAGCACTGCATCTTCGCCAGTATCTACTATCTTGGTGGTATCGTTCTACATTCTCATCTCTCTTTGTGGTTTTAAAAATCGTCATTCTGGCTATGATTGTGTACAATATATGGCGCGCTTATGCATCATTAGTGTATGGTGAGAAGCACATTTTGTTAGATTATAAAATGTTTTGATGATATAAAAAGATGTTTTTAAAAGAACTAAGATGGAATTTCACACCTTAAGATTGAAGCAAATTGAGAAAAACATGTGCGAGACGTAAATCTCTCATGGATCGATTGAAGTATATATCAGGCCCTCAGGAGGCACATGGTTCGTTTCGTGTGAAGCTTGGTAAATGTTTGAGCTCTCAGATCCACGTCATACTCTCAGCCAAGAGACGTGGATCGATCGACGTATAACTGAGAGACGTCGATCTCTCAGCTTAAGGTATGTCGATCGATCGACATACATCTGAGAGACGTCGATCTCTCAGCTAAGAGTACGTCGATCGATCGACGTACATCTGAGAGACATCGATCTCTCAGCCTAAAGACGTCAATCGATCGACGTCATTCTGAGAGACGTCGATCTCTCAGCCAGGCAGACGTTGATCGATCGACGTCATTCTGAGAGACGTCGATCTCTCAGCTCTGGCACGTAGATCGATCGACGTCTCCAGAGTTCAAAAATTTTCAAACGTTGGAACAAAATCCAAGGGAAATCTATGATATTTTCTCTCTCCAATCTTGCTCAAATTTTTGTGGACTTTAACCCAACATACTACATGCTTCTTTGACTATTTTAAACATGTCTAAGATTCTCTAGGGTGGCTATCCAAGATCAAATCACTCCATAGGGTGGCTAAAGACTATTTGGGCACTATCTTGACATTTTTGAAGATGAAGACTTAGTGGAGAGCCTCAAAAACGTGGTCAACTTTATTTATAAATAGAAGAGGCTTGGATGAAGCAATTACACACCTTCAACATCATCTAGCTTCATTTTCCATTGTTGTATATTTCTCTCATACTTGTAAATTTGTTTAAAGCTTGTCTAGCTTTTCTTTGATCTTCATTATTGTATATTGAGAGAAAGAGAGTCAAGCACAAGAGGAACCATAAATATTTGATCTCTTGCTTGTGCTTAGACTTGTGAGAAAGTGTGAACCTTACAATATTTCTTCAACCCACTGTGAGAAGTTCTTGAGGGAACTTTTGTTGAAGTTGTGAGGAAGCAAGAAGTTGTTCTTGCTAATAGCTGTAGTTGCTGTGGTTGCACAAGTGTGTTGTGCAAGAAGTTGCTGTTGTTGTAGCTTACACTAAAGTGTTAGTGTAAGTGTTGCTGTGGTTGTTCTTATTGTTCATAATAAGAAGAGTAGTTGTTGAAAATCCACTTTGGAAACAAAGTGGTAGTAGGAGTAGAATCATTTACGATTCGAACCACTCTATATCCGGTGTACTCATTCACTACTTCTCATCTCCATTCTTGTCCTGATTTTGAATATCCTTTTTGAGTTGAGACAAACGAGAAAATTCCGCAAAAAGAGCAAAACACTCTATTCACCCCCCCTCCCCTCTAGAGTGTATTTCGGACCTAACAATTGGTATCAGAGTCTAACCTTGATTGCTTGGCCTATCTTTGCAAGTAGCAAGGTTAAAGATCATGGCAACCTCAACCTCAACTTCAACCTCTTCATCTTCTAAGCCTACTGCACTATTTTCCGAATCAAACACTAAAGCACCTATGTTTGATGCCCAAAATTATTCCTTGTGGAAGTTTCGAATGATCAATCACTTGAAAGGTTGTGGATTCGATATATGGAGAGCCGTTGTCAAAGGAATTGAAGTTCCTATGATTACAAACTCAAAAGGAGAATCAATATTCAAATATGAGGATGACTACAACGATGAAGAAAAGATAAGATTTGCCATTAATGGCAAGGCATTTGATATTCTTTCAAGTGCTCTCACCACCACCGAGCTTATAAGACTTCAAGGTCTTGAAACAGCTCATGAGGCATGGAAAAGGCTTGAAATGATACATGAAGGAACTGAGCAAGTAAGAATGGCCAAACGACTTATGCTCATGAAGGAGTATGAGATGTTCGGAATGAAAAGCGGTGAGAAGATTGAGGAGACAATCGATCGATTCACACGAATAGTGAATCAACTCTCCATGGTTGACAAGAAAATCTCAAATGAAGACCTTGTCTCAAAACTCCTCAACTCTTTGCCAAGAGAATGGACACCCAAAGTCACCGCCATCACCGAATCAAAGAATCTCAAGACTCTTACCCTTGATGAGCTATCCAGGTAATCTTCTTACTCATGAAATCCTTATTGATGAACAAAATAGGATGAATCCTATCAAGCCTACACAAACATCACACAAAGGATTGGTAGTAGAGTCCGATGAATCAGATGAGGAAGTTGCCCTTCTAGTAAGAAAATTTAGAAGAATGGCAACTAGAAACAAAACTCAGGCAAGAAAGTTTTTCAAGAAACCATCTAAAGAAAAGGAAGCAAGTGAAAATTGTTATAGATGTGGTCGACCCGGTCACTTCATTGCCGATTGCCACGTAAAAGAACCAGCAAAAGCAAGAGAAGAAGGTCTTTCCTCAAAAGAAGAAAGCCCTCAATGCAGAGGTAACCACGTGGGATGATCTCCTTTCGGAATCGGAAGGAGAAGAGAGTGAAGATCAAGGTGTTGGACTTGTGGCAATGGTTGACAATCCAAAGTTTCAACATACTTGTCTTATGGCAATTGAAGATGACCTTGAGGTAAATTCTAACCCTTCAAATTTACATGATGAAATAGGAGATCTGCAAGATGACTTTGAGAAATTAAATTTAAAGTATAAGCATTTAAAGAAAGAATTCAAGAAATGCATTTTAGAAAATAAGAGCTTGCATGACAAAAATATTTTGATGTTTCAAGAGCATGACATCATATTTACCATGCATAAAACCGTATCTCTTGAAAATGAAGAAATTAGAAAAGAATGTGAGAAACTAAAGTTAGACTTACAAAGACTAACAAATGGTAAAAACAACTTAGACATTCTACTTGGAAATCAAAGAATTGGAAATGATAAATCCGGTTTAGGATTTAACTCATCATCTTCTTCTATTAAACCTAAGTCCTTAAAGAAAAAGGCAAACAATAGAAAAACACAACAAAATTCATCATCTTCTAAACCAAAGCATGTACCCACTTGTTTTTATTGCAACAAACTAGGACATGTAAAGAAAACATGTAAAGCTTTATTTGAAAGCACAAATGTTTGGAAGCCTAAGGGTCGAAAGACTAACCCTAAAGGACCCAACCATCAAAGGGTACCAATGCATACATCTTTTGGTTTTGTAGGCTCTCAAGATAAATGGAGTAGCCAAAGAAGAAGGAACCAAATGGCTTATGGACAATGGATGTTCAACTCACATGACCGGAGACAAGACGTTGTTCACCAAGCTCAAGCTCCAAGATGGTGGAACGTTGCATTTTGGCAATGGGAGAGCCAAAATCCTTGGACATGGAGAAATTGGTAATTCTTCCTTTACTATTAATAATGTACTATATGTAGAAGGGCTTAAGTATAATTTGATAAGTGTTAGCCAACTATGTGATGCTAATTTTCAAATAGAGTTTGTGAAAAGAAAATGTGTTGTGAAAAAGAACGATAAGATCGTTTTTGAAGCTATTCGTAAAAATGATGTTTACAAATTTAGCACACATGATTTGATATCACAAAATGTTTCTTGCCTAGTTGCCAAAAATGATTTGACTCAACTATGGCACAGACGACTTGGACATATTAGCTTTAAAAACTTCAAAGAGATTTGCAAAAATGAAAAGGTCCAAGGTCTTCCAAAATTAAATTTCGAAAACCATGGCTTATGTGACACTTGTCAAAAGGCAAAGCTTGTTAAAACAAGCTTCAAACCCAAAAGTGAAATCTCCACCACCAAACCCCTACAATTGCTTCATATGGATTTGTATGGGGATATTGGTACATCAAGTCTAAGTGGAAAACATTACACCTTTGTGGCTGTAGATGACTTCTCTAGGTACACTTGGGTAATGT
>AP025044.1:10738602-10762573 GCA_036186865.1 Eustoma russellianum | reverse complement strand
CACTTCAAGAAATGAGTAGAGCCATGCTAAACGAATTTGAGTTACCCAAATATTTTTGGGCCGAAGCGGTAAATACCGCTTGTCATGTGATCAATAGAGTTTATTTGAGACCATTTCTCAAAAAGACTCCTTATGAGCTTTGGAAAGGTAGAGTACCAAATATTGGTTATTTCAAGGTTTTTGGTTGTAAGTGCTTTATACTTAACACCAATGATAACTTGGATAAACTCGACTTCAAAGCGGATGAAGGAATCTTTATGGGATATGCTCAAAATAGCAAGGCATTTAGAGTATATAATAAAAGAAGCATGAAAGTTGAAGAATCAATTCATGTCAAATTTAGTGAACTCAATGAGGACAAATTCAAACATTAATGATGATGATGATGATGAAATAATTGAAGTAAGCCATATAGAGAAATTTGAGAATCCAAAAGGTAATATTGTTATTGACCTTAGGATTGATCCACTTGAACCTAAGGTTGAAAATGAAGAAGTAGGAGGAGATACCTCAAATTTACCGGATTCATACAAGTATAGGAAAGATCACCCGAAAGAGTTGATATTAGGTGAAACTAGCCAAGGCATAATGACTAGGAGAAAATTCAATGAAAATGCTTTCATTTCACAAGTTGAGCCTAAAAACATAAAGGAGGCAATAAATGATGAAGATTGGGTATTGGCTATGCAAGAAGAATTAAATCAATTTGAAAGAAGTGATGTTTGGGAATTAGTTGCTAAACCTAGTGATCATCCCGTAATTGGTACTAAATGGGTATTTAGAAATAAAATGGATGATAAAGGAAACATCACTAGAAACAAAGCTAGGTTAATAGCACAAGGTTATAGGCAAGAGGAAGGCATAGACTATGATGAAACGTTTGCCCCCGTAGCTAGGTTAGAAGCTATTAGGATGCTATTAGCATATGCATGCTATAAGGATTTCAAACTATATCAAATGGATGTGAAATCCGCATTCTTGAATGGAATAATTCAAGAAGAGGTCTATGTAGCTCAACCTCCTGGGGTTTGAAAATCATGATTATCCAAATCATGTTTTTAAACTCAAAAAGGCCCTTTATGGACTTAAACAAGCTCCTAAGGTTTGGTATGATAGATTAAGTAACTTCCTACTTGAAAACGAGTTTTCAAGAGGAAAAGTCGACACTACTCTTTTTATTAAAGAACAAGGAAACCATCAATTGCTTATTCAAATTTATGTGGATGATATTATTTTTGGTGCTACTAACGATTCTCTTTGTGAGCATTTTGCAAAATTGATGGAAGAAGAATTTGAAATGAGCATGATGGGTGAACTCAACTACTTCCTTGGTCTACAAATCAAGCAAACTCAAGATGGAGTATACATATCTCAAACAAAGTACACAAATGATTTGATCAAGAAGTACAAATTCGAGGATGGAAGAAGTGTGAGCACTCCGATGAGCACAAGTACAAAGCTTGACAAAGACGAAAAAGGAAAGCCGGTTGAGGTAACCAAATATAGGGGTATGATTGGTAGTTTACTCTATTCAACAACTAGCAGACCGGATATTTTGCATGCTGTGTGCTTATGTGCTAGATTTCAAAGTATGCCTAAGGAATCACATTTAGTTGCTGTTAAACGTATCTTTAGGTATTTAAAAGGAACTTTGAATTTTGGATTGTTTTATCCCAAAAATGGATGTTTTGATTTAAGAGGGTATAGTGACTCCGACTATGCCGGAAATCTTGTTGATAGGAAAAGCACCTCCGGGACATGTCAATTCCTTGGAGATTGCTTGATTTCTTGGTTCTCTAAGAAACAAAATAGTGTGTCACTATCAACGGCGGAATCCGAATATATATCGGCCGCTTCATGTTGTGCACAACTACTTTGGATGACAAACACATTGAATGATTACAATGTTAAGTTTGATAAAGTTCCCATCCTATGTGACAATACCTCAGGCCATAAGTATAACACAAAACCCGGTTCATCATAGTAGAACAAAACACATTGAAGTGAGACATCACTTCATAAGAGATTGCATTCAAAAAGGATTGGTATGCATTGAGTTTGTTCAACAAATGACCAACTGGCGGACATCTTTACCAAATCCCTCCCTACTGAGACATTCGAATCAATTAGAACGAGACTAGGAATGATAAACATAAGTTAAAGAGATGAAAACTGAAAATTTCAAAATCAGGGACACGTCGAACGATCGACGTATCAAAACAAGAGATCGACGTACGTCAATCTCTGACATCAATCGATCGACGTACGTCAAACTCAGACGTCGATCGATCGACGTCGTCAAATTCTGCAACTATAAAATCTCTGCAAAACGCGATCCTTCCTCATTTTTCACTCAAAAACTTCGGCAGAAACCCTACCAAATCAGGCGGCCCTCTTTCTAAAACCACTTCTCTCTCAAATTTCATCTTCAAATCAAGATTTAACTCATCTCTGCTCTTGATTCTTGAGTTCTTGAATTCATCCATCTCATCCAAGATTTCTCATCTTTCAAGCCCTAAAATCTTTAAAAATGTCTTCAAGGAGTAAAAACACAACCAAGAGGCCAAGATCTTCTAGAGGTGGAGGAGAAGGTTCAAGCTCCACTTAAGGACAATCTTCTCAACCTAGGATGAAACAATCTATGGACATGAGTCAAGGGCGTGTCCTTGCTGGAATTAGAAGTGGGCTAACTCTTTCAAACTTCCCTTGGATTAAAGCAAAAGATGCCAAGGAAGCCTTGACGGAACCCTTGCCTCCGGGGCAAATAAGGTATATAACTAGACATTCTCAGATTTTATATGATAAATGGGATGATGATGAAAGAGAAACCATCCCACTCAAGTTGCTTAGAATAAATGATATTCTAAGCAAAAATGAACTAAGCCCAATCATTGAGTGGTTGGACGCTCAAGAGTGGAGGAGTATATGGAATGAGAATGAGATGTCAAAAATGTCCAGTAGGTATACTCGACTATTTTATGCAAATTTGTGGGTAGAATACATAAATAACCTTCCCTTAGCTCTACACTCTGTCATTGATGGACACCATATCAAATGGAAAGTTAAAAAATTTGTGACCTGATTGGTGTACCCAACGAAGGGTATTTTGAGTTTGATGCGTGGAAATGGGATGCAGCCAAATGGAAAGTATCTGAAGATGAAGTTAAGACTTTCCTAGGCTTCCATCCTAGTAAAAACACAAATGACATGCCTTTAGTCTATCGCACTCTTCTGGCCATTGTTACATTCTGTATCAATGGAAAATCCACAAAACTGCCAAGTAACCTTGACTTCTACATAGCATACCGAATAGCTAACCGGGAGAAGGTTAACTTTGGGGAGCTTTTCATGACGAATGTTATTGAAGCCGCAACCAAGCAAAACAAGGCCCTACCCTATATTAATCTTATTTATAGGATGCTTGTGAAGTAGGGTATTCAGGTAGATGACACGGATGTTGACAACATTACGCACAAGGACTTCTATGATAAAGTCAACGTCCAACAAATATTGAAATCTAGAAAAGAGACAATGCGGAGAGAACAAGAGGAGGAAGAAAGAGAAGACGAAGACCTTCCGGATAAGGCACCCATTCCCGAACCAGAGACTCATGAAGAACCAAGTATCTTGAGCCCAAATGTCCCAGCACTTCAAGCTCAAGTTGCTAGTCTTCAACACGAGGTTGGGGAGCTTCGTAGCAAGGTATCCGTCCATGAGTCGAGGTTTGCAAAGCTCAAGGCAAAGATGAAAGCTTGCATTCCTGGCATAACATTCTCTTCAGATGAAGACTAGGATGTTTGCTTTAGCTTGCTTCTTGTTCTAGCTTAGTATGTGTTGATTGTAAAACTTGGCTGTATGAAGTATTGTTGCTTATTTTGATGCTTTCAAAAAGGGGGAGAAAATGGTTTCTTAAAATGGTTTCTTGGTTTTTGCTTGGTTTATTACATGATGAGACTGCTTGACGGAAATAATTCTTTGGTAGCTGGCAAAATGAGGTAAGACTGGAAATTGGATCTTTGTTAATTGTTGGTAAAATAAAAATGAGCATGAAGAGTTATTAATGCATGTTTGAAAAAGTTGGGTTGTTTGATACACGTTTGGTTGAGGGGGAGCAAATTTCAAAGAAAAGTGTTTTGGTTGAAATTGTAAAATCTTGTTCACATTGACCACTATGGAAGGTATAAAGTGCATAAACTTAGGGGGAGATTGATATGTTTCATCTTTGAAACATTCAAATAGTTAAAATGAAGCAAAAATATCTTTTAGAATCTTGGTTTTGAAATCATCAAAAAGGGGGAGATTGTTAGATTATAAAATATTTTGATGATATAAAAAGATGTTTTTAAAAGAACTAAGATGGAATTTCACACCTTAAGATTGAAGCAAATTGAGAAAAACATGTGCGAGACGTAAATCTCTCATGGATCGATTGAAGTATATATCAGTCCCTCAGGAGGCACATGGTTCGTTTCGTGTGAAGCTTGGTAAATGTTTGAGCTCTCAGATCCACGTCATACTCTCAGCCAAGAGACGTGGATCGATCGACGTATAACTGAGAGACGTCGATCTCTCAGCTTAAGGTATGTCGATCGATCGACATACATCTGAGAGACGTCGATCTCTCAGCTAAGAGTACGTCGATCGATCGACGTACATCTGAGAGACGTCGATCTCTCAGCCTAAAGACGTCAATCGATCGACGTCATTCTGAGAGACGTCGATCTCTCAGCCAGGCAGACGTCGATCGATCGACGTCTTTCTGAGAGACGTCGATATCTCAGCTCTGGCACGTAGATCGATCGACGTCTCCAGAGTTCAAAAATTTTCAAACGTTGGAACAAAATCCAAGGGAAATCTATGATATTTTCTCTCTCCAATCTTGCTCAAATTTCTTGTGGACTTTAACCCAACATACTACATGCTTCTTTGACTATTTTAAACATGTCTAAGATTCTCTAGGGTGGCTATCCAAGATCAAATCACTCCATAGGGTGGCTAAAGACTATTTGGGCACTATCTTGACATTTTTGAAGATGAAGACTTGGTGGAGAGCCTCAAAAACGTGGTCAACTTTATTTATAAATAGAAGAGGCTTGGATGAAGCAATTACACACCTTTAACATCATCTAGCTTCATTTTCCATTGTTGTATATTTCTCTCATACTTGTAAATTTGTTTAAAGCTTGTCTAGCTTTTCTTTGATCTTCATTATTGTATATTAAGAGAAAGAGAGTCAAGCACAAGAGGAACCATAAATATTTGATCTCTTGCTTGTGCTTAGACTTGTGAGAAAGTGTGAACCTTACTATATTTCTTCAACCCACTGTGAGAAGTTCTTGAGGGAACATTTGTTGAAGTTGTGAGGAAGCAAGAAGTTGTTCTTGCTAATAGCTGTAGTTGCTGTGGTTGCACAAGTGTGTTGTGCAAGAAGTTGCTGTTGTTGTAGCTTACACTAAAGTGTTAGTGTAAGTGTTGCTGTGGTTGTTCTTATTGTTCATAATAAGAAGAGTAGTTGTTGAAAATCCACTTTGGAAACAAAGTGGTAGTGGAGTAGAATCATTTACGATTCGAACCACTCTATATCCGGTGTACTCATTCACTACTTCTCATCTCCATTCTTGTCCTGATTTTGAATATCCTTTTTGAGTTGAGACAAACGAGAAAATTCCGCAAAAAGAGCAAAACACTCTATTCACCCCCCCTCTAGAGTGTATTTCGGACCTAACACATTTTTGCAATGATTTCCTTTTAGGCTTCCATTCACTATGATATCACTATGTGTAGCAAAACAATTGCCGATTCTAACTAGTGGCAGGGTAACTGCGACAGCTTTCTTGGTTTCCTAAACTTTAGCCTCCACGCCCTCAATTGGTTCGTTGGCGTACTCTGCCTTAAGGTAAATTAAAGTTAAATATAGATGCGACGGTTGGCAGACATTATGCAGCAGGGAGTGCCATTTTACGATACCATGCTTGGGTGCAATCTCTTTCCGCTTGCCTCCAAGTGCACCTCTCACTGCCGAGATACAGGCAGCGGTATTTGGCTTATTATATTTTCTTCCACTGTATCGATCAATTATTCTTGAATCAGATTGTGCTCAGATGTTATCACGTTTGTCGCGAACACAGCTGGTGTTTGGGAACTATCATCTACAGTTACTGCATATATTAACTCATCTTCATCGACTGGACTTTCATCATATTTATTGAGAGGCAAATATGGCTGCTCACTACCTTGCTCAGCATGCAATGTTGAATCCTCGAACACAATTTTACAAGTCCCACACTCTTCCACCATTATTTCGTGGCTCGATATTATTGGATCTCTCATCAGCAAACTTTGGCATCCCCTGATCTTTCACGTCTTCCATATGAATTGGCATTCATCTCAACATTCTTCCTGTACCTTGTGGGGTGCAGGCAGACTCGGTATGCTTTGCACTCTACTGGTCTTACTGTTTTTGTTATGCTTCGTATCCCTTTTTCACTTAGCCTTTTTCTTCACATGTGCATGGATCAGAAACCCTATCATGGTGGTCTTTATGTTTGCCGCGGCCGAGACAACCCATCCTCTGCGACTCATGCAACCGACTTCGACGCTGTATACTTTATTGGCGGAGCATGCATGACATATTTTTTTGTATTGTAGGCTAGCTCTTTTTCCATATCTACACTCCAATTATATAAATATGTACTCTTTTTCCTTTGCCAAGGTTTTATCCACAAGGGTGGTTTTACATGGCAAGGTTTTAATGCGGCATATCATATATGATTGGAGACTGCAAATCATCATCTTTTTGCATTCACTTTATTCTTACGCCGACTGTTTGATGTAATAAGGTTTTCCTCTGCCAAAAGTGAAGTTTTCCTTTTAATAAGATCGTTTTTAATATATATATATATATATATATATATATATATATATATATATATATATATTCAATTAAGCCTAAACTAGGGTTTTGTACCATATTCACTTTATTTTAAGGTTTTCATCAATTTGTATGTGTATGCCTTTTATGATGATTTTACAAGTCAATAGGTTGATAAAAATTAATATATATATATATATATAGTTGGTATAAATATAAAAACCATGTATAAGTAAAGGATGTGACAAAGAAAGGGCTTAAATGATATATACATAGAGGTGTGTATATATAGATATATTTCGGCCAATGATAAGAAAGAAGGGAAAAATAAACTTTATGAAATGATATGAATATAAGTATATTTGTCATGAAAAGAAATGGTTATAATATAAAAATATTGAATAAAGAAGTGTACTACATAAAAAAGGGAAGAATATATATACGTCCAAAGGGCAATTTTGGCATTTCTATATATCTACACGGCAATAATAGGAATTTCGACATGAAATAAATAACTTTGGACATATTTATGGATATGAAGAGGTATGAAATAAAGTATGATAGAAAACATGGTTAGTTTATGTATATTATTATGAAATATAAAAGTATATAGTATGAATAGGAAATTAGGGTTTTGGCCTTTTTCATTAAGTGTAAGATAGACATTTTAAGAAAATATTGATGGAAAAATTTGACCAAAAAGGGGGCTATTAGCAGTGTTTATGAGGAAAGAAAAGAAGACGGAAATTTCATGGTTTAAGTTGTAGATTAGGTGCATATGTAGTAATTTTAAGGATACCATGATATGAGGATTATTGAGTATTTATATATATCATATGGAATAGAAATGGAGACATTGGCGTACATGTTGCATTACATAAAATGTTTAAAAGTTTATGGTATCGGTGTGATATTACTGTGTACAGACAATTTATGGCATCGGTTTGATTTTTACTGTGTACAGACAGTTCATGCATTGATGTGATATTACTGTATACGGATAGTTTATGGCATCGTATTGATTTTTACTGTGTACGGACAATTCATGACATTGGTGTGATATTATTGTGTACAGACAGTTTATGACATCAATGATTTATCGTTCATCGTTATTGAATATTATGACATGGTTTAACAGACATCACATCGTGGTATTATCACATTTATATTACTCATATAAGGACTAGATATATTTATATGAAGAGACTAAGTATGATGACATCGTACACTTCGATTGAGAATCTAAGTATTGATATATTTGATAGAGATGTTTTCCAGAAAAATCGTATAGTGTGCTACCTTGATAGAGATATTGTGTTACATTTTTTTTTATTTATCATCTTATTTTGCACTTTATTTGTAAATGGGGATGCGCTTTATTATGTTCATTGTTATGATTATCATTACTTTGTTACCTCGTCTCCGCATACATGATCCACATGACGTATCTAGTAGGACTACTTCCTTGACAATTGTGTTTTATCCCTTATTGCCTTATCATTATCTGCGGAGATCAAGAACCATTTTACAGGTCTATCGAGGATAAGTGAAAATAGGTTACCAAGATAAATGAACTATGCTGAGAGATTATCCTTGAAGATGTGATCCATTTGATTTTCATCATGTATTTAGAGGATCTCATGGAATTAGTACAGTCTGATTTGTACAGAATTCTAACGTAAAGTAATGCATGTCGATCGTATCTTGTTTATGTTATGTTGCTTCCGCTTATCGATTCATTATTCATGTCAACATGCACATGTATAGTATTGATGTCTTGTACCTCTCTTAGCAGAGTACGGCGGCTGCGTCGGGCCAAAACTCTAGTTTTGAGAGCAGCGCTACAGGCAACCGTACCGATAGGAAGTCCACTTCCAGGTACTTTGCCATGTTTGAAGGAGATTTAGTTACGTGGAGAAGAAAGAAACAGAATACAGTGGCATTCTCAAGTACAGAAGCCGAATTTAAAGGAATTGCAACGGGTGTTATAGAGGAACTTTGGCTAAAAAAGCTAATGCCCAAGATTGGGTTTCCTTTAAGGATGCCGACTAAGCTAATGTGTGATAATAAGGCGGATATAAGCATTTTTTAGAACCCAGTGCAGCATGATCAAATGAAACATGTAGAAGTGGATCGACAAAGTGGATTGACATTTCATCAAAGAGAAGCACAAGGAATGTATCAGTGAGCTCTCGTTTGTTAAGTCTGAGATCAGCTAGCCGATATCCCTGTCACTAGAAGGATCTTTGACTCTGCACTTTGCAAGTTATACATTAGCGATTCCACTATTCAACTTAAGAGAGAGTGATGGAAAGTATCAAATCAAGGATTCAATCTAATCATATCCAGAATCTAATCATAACAAAGGTATGTATTGCAATGAGTATATACCATAAATAGTGTCTAGAATTCAGCTATAAATATTCCCTAACTTACCTTGTTCAAATCAATGAAAACAGACTTTCATTCACATGATACTTGTCTAACACTTTATAAAAACCAACTTTATCGATGTTGGCCATAGGACCGCCAAGTTAGTTTGTCACATAGGCCTTGAAAGGAGTGCTTGTACTTTGTGAGAGTCTGAGAACCGCACTTAAGAAGTTGGAGATCAATTTTCTACCATATTTCGTCGGTTTTTGTGCGATTGACGTAAGCTTGTTCCATTGTCATCCATACGTCATGGGATATTAAGCCCTAGGTTTCAGCAGGAGCTTCCTCAATGATAGAAGAGAGAAGAAGGCTTATGATGTTTCGATCTTGAGCTACCTGAAGAAAAGCATGGAGCAACGCAACAGCTGCAATACACTTGCAGCATTCAAGAAAATGTGCTACCAAAACTCAACATCATGCCAGGAACACCATAGAAGCAAACAGAAGGAAGATTAAACTATTGTTAAGAGAAAAAACTAGGAGAAATCAGGAAGTCTTATTGAGAGAATTAATCCAAAAATTACATCAAGGAATTTCGTTTGTCACCTTGATATAAGGTGTTTGATCATTTAACTGAATAACCGCTGATGTGAAATTACAAGATTATCCTCCTACCTAACTCAATTACTGCTTTACCTGCGAGGGCACTTTTGTCTTTTCACTACATTTAAACAGTTTTTGCCTCTTATCCTTCTTCTTTAAGTGCAATCCTGTAACACATGGATTGCACCTCGATCCTCCTTCCACTTCTTGCTCAATCCGTGTTTCCTAGATGCATTCTTCAACACCAACCATCGATTAAACCTTAATCCTAAGGATGCAACTCAATACACCTGGATCATCACTTGGGTCATCATGATCACACCTTTCACCTCCACCCTTCACGCTACCTGCAGTTTTAACCCCCCACCCCCTCAAGCGTAGCTTGGAGTGAATGTTGTAGGCTCTTGTTAATTGCAGCAAACTAGTAAGTCTCCTGTTATCTAAAGGCTTAGTAAATATATCAACAAGATGCAACTGAGTATGCACAGGCATTAGCTTTATTACTCCTTCAAGCACCTTATCTCTTATCACATGACCGTCTATCTCAATGTGCTTTGTTTTCTCATAGAACACAAGATTTTCAGCAATGTATAAAGCACTCTTAATGTCAAAAATTAATTCTACTGGTTGTCGCTCTTTCAGCATCAAATCTTTGGCCAAATATAAGAGCCATTGTATATCACAAACTGCTAATGCCATGGCCCTGTACTATGCCTCTGTAGAAGATCTTGAAATGTCCATTTCTTTTCCCTCTATGATACTAATGCTCTTCCTAAGAATATGCAGTATTTAGTGACATACTTCCTTGTTTCTTGACATCCAACCAAATCAGAATCTACAAATCCCTTCAGCCTTAGCTCTCCTGTGCTTGGAAACAAAATCCCCTGACTAACAGTCCACTTTAGGTATCTCAATAGCCTGTGTCTTACCTTTAGGTGATTTATGGCCTGTCAGTCTAAGAATTGGCTCAATTGCTACACAACAAATGATATGCCTGGCCCAGTGATTGTCAGATATATCAATTTTCCAACCAACTTACTATCGTGGGTAATGTCTCCTAATGATTCTGAATCATTGTGCATCAACTTAACATGACTCTTTGAGGAATCCCATTTCCTCCATCATATCCATGGTATATTTCCTTTGACTTTTGCACAGCCCCTTCTGTGATCTTGCACTTTAATCCCCAAGAAATATTTCAAGTCCCCTAGATTCTTGATCTGGAACTTTAAGTGCAAGACATGCTTGATTTCCTGTATGGAATCAATATCTTCACTAGCAACAATGACATCATCCACATATACCAACTATACAAGCAGAGAACCTCTTGTCATCTTAGTGAATAATGTATAATCATTCTTAGACTGTAAGAAGCCATGAACAAGTAAGAAACCAATCAACTTTACATTCCACTCTCTACTAGCCTACTTTAACCCATAAAGTGACTTCCGTAGTCTGCAAACTAGATCTGGTTGTGGCATCTTGATTCCCTATGGGGGTGTCATATAGATATCTTCATTAAGATCTCCATGTAAGAATGTAATATTCACATCTAGTTGATGAACATGCTACCCATATCTCTCTACCATGGCAAGCAGTATCCTTACAGTGTTCATCTTTGATACTAGTGAGAATGTGTCCTAGTAGTCTACACCATATTGCTGTGCATATCCTTTTCCCACCAACCTTGCCTTATATATTTCCACAGATCCATCAGCCTATAACCACTTACATCTAACTGGCTTCTTCCCATAGTGTAATAACACAAGCCTCCATGTATTGTTTACTTCTAAGGCTGCCAATTATTTTTTCATAGCCTCCTACCACTCAGGATTTCGAGATGGTTCTGAATAGGAGTTAGGTTCTATGTGTATACAAATATTCAATGCATATGTTTTGCATTTTGGTGCCTGAGATTCCAAGGTAAAGTATTTGTCAAGTCAATGAGGAATGGTGAGGCTGTGGTTTGTAGGCTATGAGACATTAGATGAACTCTTGTCATATGAGAGCTGATTGCTATAATACTGCTGCAAATGGGTTGGTGCTGTTTCAATACGCTGAGGTCTGGGAAAGAGCAATGGAATATCAATAGCAGTAATGTGAATTTCAGTTTGAGGAGGTGGCAAGTCAGGCTATGATGGAAAGGCAGAGTAATCAGAGTGATCAGGAGAACACGCAGGAGAATGCGCATTATCATGCAGAGATGCCGTTGAAGAGGGTGAATGACAAGGTGAATAAAAGGGTAAATGGTCAGAAGATGAAGAATCTATTTCAGTGATGTAGCTTGATGCGTTTTCTGACAAAGTAGGGTTCATAGGTGTAGGTGTATAAGAATCAGGGCCCCCCAGCTGGGTAATCAAATGAGAGGATATGGTCTGATGTAGAACAAGGGGGGAAGATGAGAAAGGGAGAGAGGCTGAGATTGGTGAGGTTGGGCGGGAAGGGTTTTATGATCAAAGGAAAAGTTATGTTCAAAAAATTGAACATCTCTAGAACTAAAGATGTCTGAGGTGTTCAGGTCTTGAAGGATGTAGCCTTTAGTTGTGTGAGAGATGCCTAAGAAGATGCATCTCTTAGCTCTAAGACTGAATTGGTCTTTGGTTGGAGATGTGTTAAAAGCATAAGCTAGGCAGACTAACACTTTGAGGTGAGAGTAAGTTGGAGACTTCTGATAAAGAAGATCAAAGGGGGTGTGATGATGAAGCAAAGGAGAATGTGTAAGATTGACAAGATATGCAGCATGTTACACACAGAAGCCCTAGTATTTTATAGGTAGGTTGGATTGAAATCTAAGTGCTCTAGGAACTGATAGAAGGTGTTGGTGTTTCTTTTCAACAACCCCATTTGTTGATGTGCATATACACAACTGGTTTGGTGTTGTATGTCTTTTGTTGCATAGTAGGAACTCATTTTGAATTCAAGGCCATTGTCAGTCCTTATATTTTTAATAGAAACACCAAAATGTACGCATACAAGTGGATAGAAACTCTATACAATATTTCTTACTTCTGATTTAGATTTCAACAAGTATACCAAACAATACCTAGTATGATCATCAATTATCGTCAGAGAGTATTGCTGATGATACAATATGGGATGCTTGTAAGGACCCCATATATCTGTGTGAACAAGATCAAAAGGAAAATGGGATAAAGAGGTTGAAATAAGAAAGGGCAATCTTTTCTGTTTTACCAAAGGACATATACTACATGTGTTTGTATCATTAGAAATAGTCACTTGAGGATCTAATTTGTGAATTTCTTGCATCCTGGAAAGTCTTGGTAGACTAAGTCTTGAATGGCAAAGTTTGGTACTAGAAGTGGAAGCTGCACAAGCTTGTGAAGGAAGGACACGATAGGGATCGGAATCATGATACTGCTGAAATGACAGAGACCTTCATTGACCTTAGCTGAACCAATCATCTTCTTAGTCATATGTTCTTGGATAATACATGTATTGGAAGGAAATGAACCATCAAGTTCACAAGACTAAGTCAATTCGCTAAATGACAATAGTTTGAATGTAAAGGTAGGTACATGTAAGACATCATTCGACACAAGATAAGGACTGACTTTGACTGTGCCCATGTGAGCAACCACATCACATTGTTCGTTGGGTAATTTAACTGACATAGATGTGAATGGATGAAAGGAATCAAACAGGGAAAGGGAATAACAGATATGGTTAGTGGTACCAGAATCCAAAATCTATATGTTTGAAGATTCATATTGTTAGGAAATCCGACAAGATCACTGCAAAATGCGCAGCGGAAAAACAAAACTTGATCTCCAATTTCCTACCAAGGATCCATGTTGTTCGTTTAATTCGATGAAAGAAACTCAAAAATTACCTCTGTAGATTCGAAATCCGCAGATGGAAGAGGTGCGAACACACGAACACCCTCTGTCGGTATCCACACGAATGCTTCCGCCCTGAGTGCTAGCTCTTGAACGGCTCGGCTGAGAACTCTGATTTTCTCATAAAACGATTTTTGTCTTTTCGTTTTCTACAGATTGCTTAGTGTACGAGATACACCATGCTATATACATGTATATAGATATCAAAATTCGATTCCAGATCGGATTGGTTAATGCTTATCATAATCCGCACCAAATACGAATTCTGTTATGATTAGATAAAACCAATCAAAATCCATATCAGATATGGATTCTATTGTTATTATCCGATGATATAAATATATACATAAAAAACGAAAATAATAATAATAATAATAATAATAATAATAATAATAATAATAATAATAATAATAATTAATATCCAATATTAATATTATTAATATTAAAAACGATAATAATAATAATAATAATTAATATCCAATATTAATATTATTTATATTATTCATCTTAGCCATACGCATTCTTGTGTGTGACTCGATAGACCCATATTAATTGGTAGTTTATTAAATCTCTATTAAACCAACAAGTCGTAATTGGCCTCTAGCAAGGCATTACGGCTACCCAATTAATACGATTACAGTCCAACTAGCCTTATAATAGCGCATGCATTAATCTTTTTGTCGCACGATATCTAGTTTGAACATAAGTCATGGTCAACGTCATACTTATATTGTTCAAACATATGATTACTCGATCTCTAAGTAGACTGATAAAACAAATGATACTGATCACACTATCAATTCATTTAAGCAAAACCATGCATTTCACAGTCTCATTAATCGAGGGGCCCAAAGATATCTTCCTCAAAAGAGATGGACAAATTCTATCTTGATTGTTCAATATCCTCTACATAATTTCTATCACATTCAATCATGATCTTTATTATTATTCAGTTATAGATAACGTTTGATCATGTCAAAATATAATAGTCCTTATGTTGGAAACTATTACAATCTCAAGTCAAAGGATTAAAACATGACTATCATGAGATTTAATTATGACGCTAATCCATGTAGTAATCTCATGATGGGTCTATCCAATAAAGTGTTCTTTAACAAGTATCTATGAGATTGATTTGTATCACCATACATATAATCATCTTATGATTATCAAATCAATACTCATACTGATTATAAATTATCTTATCTCTATAATAATAATGAACCAGGGACATATATCAAAATTGTGTAACATGCTAACCAATAGTAATGATAATAAAACATCTTTTATTAATAATAAATGTATAACATAAACATCCAAATCATGGACTAGGGCACATACACTAACAATCTCCCACTTGCACTAGGCCTACAAATATCTGAGACCCATAGATCTAGTGTGCTGATCATGCTTGACCTGTGAGAGAGGCTTAGTCAATGGATCCGCTATGTTATCATTTGTGTCAACTTTGCATATCTTGACATCTCCTCTATCGATGATGTCTCCAATGAGATGGTAGCGTCTGAGTATATGTTTAGATCTCTGATGAGACCTAGGGTCTTTTGCTTGTGCTATGGCACCATTGTTGTCACAATAAATGTCCACAGAATTTGCAATGCTAGGTACCACTCCTAGCTCAGTGATGAACTTCTTCAACGAAACTGCTTCTTTAGATGCATCTGATGCTGCTATATACTCAGCCTCAGTTGTAGAATCAGCCACAGTGCTTTGTTTTGAACTCCTCCAACTAACAGCTCCACCATTCAATGAGAATGCAAAACCGGACTGCGATCTGAAATCATCTATGTCGGTTTGGAAACTAGCATCTGTGTAACCATTTAAAACTAACTCGTCATCCAAACCTTCATAAATCAAGAATACATCTTTAGTCCTTTTGAGGTACTTAAGAATATTCTTGACAGCTGTCCAGTGACCTTCACCGGGGTCAGCTTGATATCTACTTGTTGTGCTCAATGGATATGAGTCATCTGGTCTAGTACATAACATGGCATACATGATTGATCCTACAGCAGAAGCATAATGAATTTTATTCATTCGATCTCGCTCATCTGATGTCCGAGGACATTGATTTTTGCTAAGATGAATGCCATGAGACATAGGCAGGAATCCTTTCTTGGACTCATGCATGTTGAACCTCTTAAACATTTTATCTATGTATGTACTTTGACTTAAGCATATTATCCTTTTAGATGTATCTCTATAGATCTTAATACCAAGGATATAGGTTGCCTCACCCAAGTCTTTCATTGAGAATTAATTCCCTAACCAAGCCTTAACATTTTGCAAGGTAGGGATATCATTCCCAATAAGCAATATGTCATCCATATATAAGACCAGAAACACTACTGCATTCCCACTAACCATCTTGTAAACACAAGGTTCATCTTCATTCTTGACGAAACCAAAGTTCTTAAATGTTTCATCAAAACAAAGATTCCAGCTTCGAGATGCTTTGCTTCAATCCATAGATGGACCTTTGAAGCTTGCAAACCTTCTTTGAATTCTCAGGATTTACAACACCCTCAGGTTGTGTCATGTACACATCCTGGAGTAAATTTCCATTAAGGAAAGTAGTTTTGACATCCATTTGCCATATCTCATAATCATAGTATGATGCAATGGCAAGGAGAATTCAAATAGACTTAAGCATATCAACTGGTGAAAAGGTTTCATCATAGTCTATACCATGAGTTTGCTTCAAATCTTTAGCCACAAGCCTTGCTTTGTAGGTTTGCACATTTCCATCCATGTCAGTTTTCTTCTTGAAAACCCATTTGCAACCAATAGTCTTAATACCCTTTGGAGGATCAATTAAAGACAAAACTTGGTTATCAAACATGGACTGCATCTCACAATTCAAGGCTCCAAGCCATTCATCTGAATCTGGACCTGACACAGCTTCTTGATAGGTAGTAGGCTCATCTTGATCTATGAGCATAACTTCACTATCATCAGTCACAAGAAATCCATATCTCTCTGGCTGACGTTGTATCCTATCAGATCTGCGTTGGGCTTGTATTACATTTTCAGGCTCCACAACTATTTGTGGTTCTGAAATTGTCTCTAAAGGCGGTTCAATGATATCTTGTGGAACTTGAGTCTCCTCAAGTTGTACTATACTTCCACTAGTTCTCTTAGAGAGAAACTCCTTTTCTAAAAAGACTCCATTTTGAGCAACAAACACTTTGTTCTCTCAGGGAATATAGAAATAGTACCCTTTAGTTTCCTTAGGATACCCCCACAAAAATACATTTGATAGACTTTGGAGCTAGCTTATCTGACACTAATCTTTTCACATAAGCTTCACAGGCCCAAATCTTAAGAAGAGACAAACAGGGTCTCTTACCAGTCCATATCTCATATGGTGTCTTATCAACCGCTTTAGATGGTACACGGTTCAAAATGAATGCAGCTGTCTCCAAGGCATAACCCCAAAAAGATAGAGGAAGATCTACTTGACCCATCATAGATCGAACCATATCTAATAAAGTTCGATTTCTCCTTTTTGAAACACCATTCCATTGTGAAGTTCTTGGAGGAGTCAACTGTGAAACGATTCCACAATTTCTTAGATATTGGTCAAATTCTTGGCTCAAATATTCACCACCTCGATCTGATCGAAGCGTTTTAATTGTCATACCAAGTTGATTTTGTACTTCATTTTGAAAAGTTCTAAACATTTCGAAATACTCATGCTTATGTTTCATTAGGTAGACATAGCCATACCTACTAAAATCATCCGTAAAAGTTATGAAATACAGAAATCCTCCTCTGGCACTAATGCGATTGGGCCGCATACATCTGTATGTACCAAGGCCAATAAGTCATTAGCCCTTTCACTATGTCTAGTAAAAGGGGCCTTTGTCATCTTTCCAAGCAAACAAGACTCGCAATTTTCAAATGATTCAAAATCAAATGAATCTAATAATCCATCTTGATGGAGTTTAGATACGCGTTTCTCATTTATATGGCTAAGGCGACAATGCCCCAAATATGTAGGGTTTAATTCATTTCGCTTAGTTCTCTTTGAAAATATGTTACAAATATTACCGTCATTGGAATCATCAAGGTTAAGGACATAAATTCCATTACAACTACTTGCAATACAATAAAGCAAGCTATTTTTATCAAAAATAGAACACTTCCTATTTTTAATTAAAAATGAATAACCTTCATCATCCAAAACAGATACTGAAATAAGATTTCTGCTCATAGTAGGAACATAAAAGCAATTGTTTAAAACTAACAAAAGCCCATTGGGCAAGACAAGCTCATAAGTCCTTACAGCTATAGCAGCAACTCTTGCTCTATTGCCAACACGTAGGTCCACTTCGCCCTTCTTCAGCATCCTACTCCTTTTAAGCCCCTGCATATTTGTACAAATATGGGATCCACATCTAGTATCCAATACCCAGGAAGAAGACGTAGATAAATTAATTTCTATAACACAAATACCTGAAGTTGTAGTCGCACTACCCTTCAGCTTCTTCAACTCATCCAAATAAAGATCACAGTTTCTTTTCCAATGCTCAGGCTTGTTGCAATGGAAACAAGTTTATTCCTTAGGAACCTTTGCCTTAGGTCCAAATTTTGGCTTAACTTGACCCTTGCACCCTTTTGCACCCTTTGCACCTTTGGGCTTACACTTTCCTTTACCTTTCTTTTTCATTGGCCTGACATTGACACTCAATACCTGGGTAGGCTTTTTGATATTCCCCTCAGCAGTTTTGAGCATACTATGTAGCTCAGGAATGTACTTTTTCATATTATTCATATTGTAGTTCATGACGAACTGAGAGAAACTGCTAGGTATAGAGTGTAGGATCAAATCCGTAGCAAGTTCCAAACTCAGGGGATAACGAAGTCTTGCAAGGTTATCTATATAGCCTTTCATCTTCAAAACATGAGCGCTAACAGATTCACCTTCAGACATGTTACAGTCAAAAAGTGCAACAGCGGTGTCGAACCGATCTTGCCTAGCATGTTGTTAGAAAGCTCGTTTGAGATGCACACTCATCTCATAAGCTTCTAAGTGTTCCAGGTCTTTCTGAAGTCCTGGACACATAGTTGCCAACATAAGACATCCTATGTCGTTGGAATCTTCCACATGTTTCTTATGCTTATTCCTAGCAGCAACAGAAGCATCAACAGGAGGGGGTTCAGGGACAGGGTCATCGAGCACGCAGAACTTTTTTCTTGCTTGAGAAGAATTCTCAAGTTTTGAAACCAGTCAACAAAATTAGTCTCACATTCTTTTAGTTTTTCCTTCTCAAGGATAGATCGCAGTGATAAGATGGAATTGTTATTAGCAGCCATTTATGATCTACAAAACATACAAAGTAACACTTTATTAATAATGAGGTTAAAAT
The DNA here is from genome assembly GCA_036186865.1 of Eustoma russellianum. Taxonomy (NCBI): domain Eukaryota; kingdom Viridiplantae; phylum Streptophyta; class Magnoliopsida; order Gentianales; family Gentianaceae; genus Eustoma; species Eustoma russellianum. The sequence continues at coordinate 10,743,479 of AP025044.1, read as the reverse complement.
TTATAAAAACTCCCACTAAAACATAACCTTCAAAAGAAATATTTTAGTGAGCTAAGATCCATATTTGACTTAATTCTAAACTCAGCTTTGGTATGACGCTTAAAATTAAGTTATTTAGGTAGATAACTTTTTTACCAATTACTCTCATGTAACTCTTAGATTTTATGGAATAATGAAATCATATATCATTGTATGTTAGATTCCATCTAATGCCTTGGGCCCAAAACCGTTTTGATAGCCCAATTAAGTCAAAGCAATTTTAAACATATGAGTAGCACTATTACTCATCCTACGTAGCTAGGAATGTTTAAAGCACATTGCTTTCGCAATACCTACTTTAATACAATCCCAGTTTTAATAGGCGTTTAAGACATGGATGGCATCAAGACTTAAATTATTAATGAGGGTTCAATTTAGTTTATGTCTTGCATTGCATATCATTGTATCATAGCATCCTATATGCATATATATAATCTATCATCCATGCATCTCATACAAAATGATAAATAACTAAACGTGACATAGCATGGCCAAACTAAATATGATCTTCATGAGACCAAATGAAGATCATAAAAGAAATCCTATGTGAAAGACTTCCTATTACAACATTTGCAATGATACATATCTTCTACTCTTGAGCTCGTGCCTCCATCTCCATGGAATCCACTCGTCCTTGGTATGTGTCTTTATCACCACTTTTGTACCTTGATTCTTCATTTATTACAATAATAAAGAAAAACCTGACTACTTGTATAATAAAATACAACAAAAACTACAGCGGTACACAGGCCATAATAACCCAAAATAGAAATACGACTAAGTCAATCACATAGGTCCTAAGTCCATGCTATGCACCATGCAAAGACATCAACAATTATAATATATCTTACACAAACATATTATAAAAAATAAATATATATTGACATTCTTAATGTCACGGTAACGAACTATAGGGCATACGCATACGGCGATCCTGCTAGCCGGTTAGCGGGCGGGGTTCCGAGGGGCAGAGCCCCTAGGCGGAGTTCCGAGGGGGTAGCGCCCCTAGTCCAAACAGAAAACATCAATCAGGTTGATAATTTTCTTTTCGGAACCCTAACACAGACGCGTCAATCATATTAACAATCTTACTGTTTTGATTACGATAAACCCTTACAGGAGCATCGATCGAATCGATAGCTGTCATTAGAAAACTTTAAAACAGAATCATCAATCAAATTGATAATCTGCCATCCGAAACCCAAAATTAGAATCATCATCGAATTGGTAATCTGTCTTTCAAAACGCAAAAACAGAATCATCAATTGAATTGATAATCTGCTATTCGCAACACGAAAACAGAATCATCAATCGTATGTTTTATATTTGAGATAAACCGAATTATTTAGTCATCACATGACAAACGAATTTTGCCATTTACAATAATCTCGGGTTATATCATCTCATGAAAATGATTTGAAAACATCAATCTATTCTCACCAGATGTGGCCCGGTAGGCCCATATTAATTGGTAGTTGATTAAATCTCTATTAAACCAACAAGTTGTGATTGGCCTCTAGCAAGACATTACGACTACCCAATTGATACGAATACAGTCCAACTGGTCTAATAATAGTACATGCATTAATCCTTTTGTTGCACGATATCTAGTTTGAACATAAGTCATGGTTAACGTCATACTTATATTGTTCAAACATATGATTACTCGATCTCTAAGTAGACTGATAAAACAAATGATATTGATCACACTATCAATTCATTTGAGCACGGCCATGCATTTCACAGTCTCACTAACTGAGGGGCCCAAAGATATCTCTCTCAAAAGAGAGGGACAAATTCTATCTTGATTGTTCAATATCCTCTACATAATTTCTATCACATTCATTCATGATCTTTATTATTATTCAGTTACGGATAACGTTTGATCATGTCAAAATATAATAGTCCTTATGTTGGAAACTATGACAATCTCAAGTCAAAGGATTAAAACATGACTATCATGAGATTTGCTTATGACGCTAATCCATGTAGTAATCTCATGATGGGTCTATCCAATACACTGTTCTCTAACAAGTATCTATGAGATTGATTTATATCACCATACAAATAATCATCTCATGATTATCAAATCAATACGCATACTGATTATAAATTATGTTATCTCTATAACAATAATGATCCAGGGACATATATCAAAATTGTGTAACATACTAACCAACAATAATGATAATAAAACCTCTTTTATTAATAATAAATGCATAACATAAATATCCAAATCATGGCCTAGGGCACATACACTAACACATATAACACATTACTTTTTCTCTTAACAGGTTTAGTGGAGTACTGAGCTGACATAACTGCATGATTCCCTCTATAATTGTATGTTTCTCCTGATTGCTTCTTGACATCTCTTTGTGTTCCTGCAACAAGTTCATCAACTGTGTATATTGTTCCTGTGTGGTCACAGGGGCAGCTTGTGAAACTGAGTTAACTGCCACTTCATTGCTTCCCTCACTTATTTGATATCCATCACACTCAACTCCTTCATATCCATTGAACTCAGGTTTTGCAACTCCTTCACCACCCACCCATTTGATCTGACTCTTTGATTTGTAACCAGGAAGGTAACCATACGTCTTATAACACCTATCAATAGTGTGCCCAAGCATGTTGTAGTGTGTACAAAAAAGTGCTCTGAAATTTCCCTTGATGGGCCTTGGAAAATATTTCTCAAAACCTCTCCCAAAAGGTTTCTGTCATCTTGAGCCTGAGCCTCTAAGGCTCCCAGGCCTAGGAATATAACAACCAAACCTACCATTATTGTTAACATTCATCGCAAGTGTGGGATTATTAATAAGCTAGTTCTTTGTGCTTGACTAGTTCAATTTTCTTTCAAGTTTTAGATCCATAGAAAAGGTAGTTTTCAGATCAGTCAAACGGACAGATAACAGAACTTGATATTACTGGTTCAAATTCTTCATTAAGTCCCTTGATGAACTTAATAACATAATCATCTTGAACAAATTTATTAATCTGGCTTGACATATATACAAGTACATTTGTTACAAACACAACATGGAATATACCTGAATACCATCAATTCTTCTCATAACACTTTCAATTTGGTATAATCATCAGTCACAAAACACTCACTCGGCTTAATGGCATAAAATTGTTCATGTAAATCAGAAAGTCCTAACGCATCAGCATTCCTGTACCTGTGCTTAAGATCATTCCAGATATCAATTGAATTATCGAACGACATTACACTCTGTCCAATGGAGGATATGACTAAATTAATAATCCATGATGTCAACATATTGTTTGCTTTGATCCACACTCCATACCTTCGGATACCTTTATCAGGTTTAATCAAAACACCAGCTATAAATCATGTTTTGACTTTGACTCTAATGCTCTCCTGAAAGTCCAACTTCATCCATGATAATTGTTCTCATCAAGCTGTCTGTACAAGAATGAGTGAGGGGCTGTCACTCAGGTGTACATACAAAGGATCCTCAGAGGGATCAACATCACTAGCATGTGGATTGTTCAAAGTGTTAGGGGAATGCGCGTCAGAAGCCATAAATAGGCCAAATTTCATCAGTTGTCACCATTATCGCCCTGATACCATGAAGAAAAGTACGTAGCCAAGCAGCAATTGCAATACACTTGCATCATTCAAGCAAATGTGCTACCAAAACTCAACATCATACAAGAAACACCATAGAATCAAACAGAGGGAAGATTGAACTAATGGGAGAAATCAGAAAGTATTTCTGAGAGAATTAATCAAAAATATTGCATCATGGAATTTCGTCGAACACCTTTATATAAGGTGTTCAGTCATTTAACAGAATAATTGCTCAGATGAAATTACAAGATTATCCTCCTAACTAACTCAGTTTTTGCTTTAGCTGCGAGGGTAGTTTTGTCTTTTCACCATATTTAAACAGTTCTCGTCTCCTATCCTTCTTCTTCAGGTGCAATCCTGCACCATATGGATTGCACCTCGATCCTCCTTCCACTTCTTGCACAATCTGTGTTTCCTAGGTGTATTTTTCAACACCAACTGTCAACTAAACCTTTAATTCTAAGGCCGCAGCTCAATTTCACCTGGATCATCATGATCATACCCTTAACCTCCACCATTCATAATGCTTTCAGTTTTAACACCACCTAGGAATGATAGTCGGGGTTAACAACAGATCGAGAGGGCGAGTATCTATTGTAGTAATCGATGGAATAAATTGAGGCGGTGGTTTGTCGCTGCCGTCGACATAAGACATGAGGCTTTGAGAGAGGAGAAAAGATTTGACCTGCTTTTTCAGAAGAAGATAATTTGTTGGTATGGGTTTAACAGTGATCATATAGATCATTGTAGCAGCGGGGAGGGAGAGAGGAAGAGAGGAGGGAGTCAAAAAAAAAAGATATGATGGGTGGTGGTTGATGAAAGCCGTAGAAAGAAAAAGGGTGTCACCCCGAGCTAGGAGGTCTGATAATATGTGAGAATGGATAATTCTTTAGTGTAAAAAGGTCATACCAAGATTCTAGAATACCTACGATTCCAGCTTCAAGAAGGTTCCTCGAAGATGTAAATAAAGAAGCCCAGTGGCTTCCCAAGTTAGAGGTTCTTACTTGGTGTCAAGTCTATACTCGTTTCGGTATAAAAAACTGACAGCATAACCTTAACAACCATATTGCGACTGTGTGTGAGCCTTGCTTTATTTGTGATCAGCAATATATCAGTGATAAGGAAGGAGAATATTACAAGATAATGATAATGATAGCACAATTTGAGAGGAAATCAATTAATCTAATCATATCCTAATAAATCCTACAAAATTACCCACCCACCCATTCCGGAAACTATT